>VYXB01003697.1:2898625-3204821 GCA_013397135.1 Pachyramphus minor
TTTTTTTTTTTTTTTTTTTTTTGCTTTTCTTCCAGCTGCTTTACAGTGAAAATCACTATTCTGGAGTCTGACATTATTTTGGTTCAGGAGTGAGGCAGCCACTTAAGATAAATCTTGGATCTTGAAAGGCTGTTCTATTACCAGACCTGATATCCAATAAACAACCCTCATCTTCTCCCATCTTCCAAGACTATTTTTATCATCACAGGAGTAAGCTGGCTTACAAGGAAGTATTCTGGGGCAAAATAGATCATATGTGCATAAACATGCTGGAATGAAACTGAAGATGATTTGTCTTGCAAAATAAGGGGAGAGAGGGAATCGTTTGATGCTCCATCGAGTGCTGAGGTACGAGGGAAGAAATGCTGATTTTCCCAGGCTCTCAAATTAACTTTAAGGAGTTTCCACTAACATGAAGCATCTCATAAAACCATTGTAGAAGCTGGCAAAAACTCTTCCTGTCCCAAATCTAACGTGTCAGGAGGTTTGTGGACGTGCCTTGAAAATTCTCACTTCTTGCTCCTTTCTGCAGTCAGTGCTTTCACAGAACTGATCTCAGATCATGTTACTGGTGCAGTACTTACCACAAAAACCCAATTTCTAAACTAAATATCTGCCCTCACATCTTTGTGTCGGTGTGTTTATCAATAATTTATTCCCATTTAGCATAATTATGAATGATTCAAGCTGTATTTTCAAAGAGATGGGTTTGTCTGCATATATATGTAGTTAAAAACCTGCTGCAGTGAGGGAGATGATAAATAGCTGGTAAGTAGTGGCTGATGGTGCCCAGCAAGAGAGTGTGAGCAGAGAGTGTTGTGCAGCTGCTTTGCTGGGTCCTAGATCTGGTACTGACTACACCCAGCTGTGGTTTTAACAGCATTATTCGAAGAGTAAATTAATTTATTTTTAAGAATTTTTAATTTATTTCAGCAGAAATAGTGAGAATACCTTGAAGAAATCCTGTAAATGAGGTCTTTGTTGTATGTTGATGATTTAAATATTCCAATACAAGAAATAAACTGAAATGTCACTCATAATTTAATCAGAACAGGGAGTTGGCCAAATCATCTTGTTTCAGTGAAATATTAAGAGAAGTGGAGGTTTAGTATTTTAATGCCTGATAGCTTTTAATCCATGGCTGTCAGTGCTAATTTCACTAAATAAAAGACTTTATGGTGCTGAAGGTTCACTAATCAAGATTCATAAAGGTACAATTTCAGTTGTCATCCCCTTGTCTCTTTGGGAAGCCACATTTATTCAGGAACCAATTCCTGAGTGGAAAAAAAAAATACCAGGCACGAAGTGGAAAAACTGGGGTGTAAAATACACCTTTCTCTCATGAAACCTTCAGAGGTGAAACTGGATGAATAAGAATCTGAACATCACGCCTGAATTTTTGAATTATTTAAGCAAAATTATTTCATGGCAGGAAAATTTCTGATTGAGGAACACTTTTTAGAGTTCTCTTTTTCTCACTGGGAGATTGCAGGGAATTATGGGGTCTCTGAGTGCTGTCAACTCCTCTGAAGCCTGCTGCACCCAATGGGATATTCACTTAATCTGCTCCAACACATTCTGTTACTGGTAGGTGTGAATTTTAATCATTTCTGTACTGAAATACACATTTCCATCAAATGCAGTAGATTTTTGTTCTTTTGATAGGTTTGTATTAGATGGCACAGGTGGATTGTTTTATACCAGAAGCAAAGGCAGCACAATGTATTAGCTGCAGTTTGTTTTATGTATATAAGTTGTGAATGTAAAGAGCATTTGCATGATTGTGAAATGGTCAAACACTATAGCAACACATCCAAGCTACCCAGCAAACTGCCAGGTGATTTGCTAATAATCTCAGGTTTTAAATTTCCTAATGCTTAATTTACACCTCTGAAATAACACAGTAATAAATCCTTCCTTTGTATGACATCAAAGTACTTCCCATAGGGTCGTGCTTTCCATAGGGTTGCGGTTTTTCCTCACTCACAGACCTTAAAAAAGAGAAAGGTCCATTGGGTCGTTACTCGGATGCAAATGTTGAATATCTTCTTTTATTAAACTGCAAAAGGGATTTACCAGAATTATGAAAAGGACTCTGAGCTTGTGCTTTATAAATGCTAATATAAAATCTAGTATTTTAATAAGTTTTTTTAAATTTGCATTTTTAAGTGTAGAGCACTGAGTGAGCTTTGAAGGTGCACCCTTTCACTTTGACATTTACTTTCTGTTCCAACATTTCCTACCCCTTTAATATAGTCACACTTAAGAAGCTCTTTGTGCTTTAATCTTTTAACCATTGCAGTGTTTTACCCTGTGCTGTGCCAGCCATGAAGTGGAGGGGGAGCTCTGCAGGGGCTGCAGTTTAGTCAGGTGGGGAAGGAGCAATGGCAGAGCAGGAAAGTGTCACCTCCCCAAGCCCTGCCCTGACCCAGGACAGCAGCAGAGCCCTGGGGAAATGAAGAACTCAGGTCTTCTGAGTCAGCCTCAGTTTTGTGGTGTCAGTAGCATTTTAACTTCTGTGAATGTAGTGAGACAAAAGAGAGTAAAAATGGAAACCTTTCTAGAATAGCTCGAAACAGAACTAAACCAGCAGAGAAGATCCAGTTGGCTACTGATGTGTGTCAGAGTTGTCCTGAGCTGTTTGGGAATGTGAATGGCTGATGTTATTCTTTACAAAACCCTGTAGTGTTTCACACTAGTTAACATTTGTTTTTCCTTTCAACCTTGTGCAATTGTTAGGAGTAGATAAACACTGCTTTGTGCATTGCCATATCACAGCTTAATCTTTCAACATCAGCCAATTATAGAGGGACCAGAGTTGTCCAGAATTAACTCTGCCAAACCCTGAACTGACCATTTGCATGTAATGTTTATTTTTACCTAAAATTAGTCAAAGTCCTAATCTATCTTGTTATTCTGCATCTTATTCTATGAAAATGGGGTTTTCTTAACACCAGCTGATTAGAGTTTTTGGAAGTTCTGGTGTAGTACCATGTAGTTCTCCTTCATCTGCTGCTTTATTGGTATAACTTAGCAAAATCAATAAGGGTGTAGTGTAAGGTAATTTAATTTTTTAATTATTGTGAGAACTCTGATTCTCAGGGAAGGGGTTTTTTATATTCTTGGGATACTTGAGCACTTAATGACTCCTTGAATCATTTTGCCTCTTGTACTGTGAGCATGATCCCTGCCTGTTGTTTTAGTGGATCAGTGCTAAACCACGTTCTTCTCTTTAAGCATGGGATGAACTTACTGCATTTATTTGTGTAAATATTTATAGGATCTGATCTCTGAAGATTAAAACCCCATATTTTAATTAAGCATTGTTTAATTGACTAAACAGTTTTTTGCAAGATAACCTGGTTGCTATTTGCAATGTTCTTTGAAAGAGTCGCTGAGCAGGAAAGTAAAGCAACACGGTTGGGTTTGAAGGCATTTATGGCACAGTCACTTGGCTGCATTCTCAGTGGTGCATTATAAATTTTGAGGGTCTTTTACATTTTTACAAATGTCTCAACTTCCCTTCAAGGTTCCAAGATGAAAATAATTGTGTTGCAAATATCAACTGCTTAAAACTGAAATTAGATTTATACGTTCATAAAATTCAAGCCACTGCTCCTACATTAAGGAGTTTTATTTCCATAGTGACTTCTAAGATTTGAGAGGCTGGAACAACATATCTGTATTTTCTATGTATCATTTCTAACTAAGTGTTGTAATGAACAAACTGTTTTCCTACTCAGAATACTGAGCAAGAGTGAACTGTGTCACTTGAAATCTCTACTTTAATTGCTTTTATTTATAATGAAGGCATCTGCCTATTAAGTAGCAGTGTTGAGAGTGAAGATAATATTAGGTGCCTTAAATAAGAACAAAAAAGTACTATAATACCATTAGGGAGATATTTGCATATACTCATATAGAATTGTCTGTAATTAGTCAGACTTGTACAGGATGAAGGAACAGAAGTAATCCAGGAAGGAAAATGTCCTGATGCTTTTAGAATAGTGCAAGAAATTGTGCAAGAAATTAGTTCTTGCCTTGGCAATGGAGACAGAATTTGCAATGGCATTAGAAAAGCTTTGTCGAGCAGTGTCTGCATCGTGAAAGACATAAATGAAATGTCTGGGGTTTGGGTCTTGGTTTGTTTGGGGGTTTTTTACCATTAGTTGTCTCAGTGATGTGTTCACTAGATTTACATAAATGTTCATTTGTGTGCTTGCACTCAAGCTGTGCAATATTGCAGTTCCTGGAAGGTTTTCAAGTCAAAAGCTCCAGGTGCAGGTAACCACCTCTTTTTCCTTTGGATCATTTTGTGTTACTGTGAACACTTATCTTTGTGAGAGCTGAAATAATGGTAAAGGTAATGAAATCTCATGCTTCAGGGCCTATGCTAATGCCTACAAATCTATTTCACGTTTTGTGAGATTAATTAGTTAATATGTGTGCAGCATTTAGAACATAATTAATTTTAAATTTATGCCAAGAATTGCTACAGACTGATTGCCTGTGGAACTCAAGAGTTAATTTCATCTGTGTACCCTGTACAAATTAAGAACAACATGAATTTTTTAAATCATCTGTGTTTGTTACTGACACATCATTTGTCCCACAAGAGTAGTGTATGCTATGTTCAGTTTGTTTAGAGAACAACTATTCCTGGTTAGTTGGATCATAGGATCACAGCTGCCTGATGAATTCTGGGAGGCACCTTTAAATGCTTTAGATTCACATTTAATGTTCACACTAGGAACCCTCAAGTAGCAGTCTAGAACTAGGGCTCTGGCCCTTCCCTGGTTTTTCTTCCAAAAAGAGGTTTTGCTATTCACCAAGAGATCAGAAATGGTTTGAAATGTATGCTACCAAACTTCCAGAGCCTGGAAAGGAGGATTTCTATTAGGAAGATGAGAAGAGAAGCTGGAATATAAACATGAAGTAAAAGAGTGGGTGTCCACAGGCAGAATTCTGAATAGTCATGGTAGATGGTGGGGGGAGGGTGGGAATCAAACCCAACCAGTCTTCCCTCAGTGCTCATTCAATGGAAAACGGGTCATTCTCAGTACACAGGGTAAATAAAAGCAAATCAAGAAAAAATCCATTCAAAAATTTGTTCAGGGATAGTAATCTTGACTGAAATTAGGGAAAGGGTGGACTTTTTGAACTGATTATTTTAGTTTTTCCTCCTCAGAAGGTGCACATAACTTGGCTTTGTTAATCAATCTGTGTGGATTTGCACTTGAAAAAAAAGACATTTATCTAAGATTTTCACCCCATATTATATTTAATTAGTAAATAGTTCAGACTGAGATTTGTAATTACAGACTGGCATCAAGTTTAAGTATGTTGAAACAAGCATTTCTCTGGGAAGCTTGGTTTCATGGGGACTGAAATGGTTGATACTTGCATTGCATGTTGTGCTTGTTTGTTTTATGATTTTTCCTGGAACTATGTTTGCTGTCATTTGCAAACAAGAGAGATCAGTCTGTTATTTACTGAGGCTGAGTAAATCACGGTGTATTATCCAGTTAGGAGACAGTACACAGAGTAAGCAGATCAGGAAAATGTATTTCAATGCCAGCTTCATTAAGTCGATAATCATCTCAATATATTCCCATACAACTTCAACAATTAGTAGCCATAGTTTTCTTCTCGTGATTATCTTTAATCAGTGGTACAAAAAAAAAAAAAATCCCAAAGAAAAATTCCATGGTGATTGGAAGCTTCCAGAAGAATGTTTTCATGTGAGGAGCGTTGCAGCAATAAGAGTGGAGGAACCCAAATTAGTTCTGGGTTCTGAAGGGGGGAATTCATCACAGGTGATAGAACAGCAGCTCCCCTCTGAGGAAGCACCTTAATTTCTGTCATAAACCATATGTTTCTTCCAAAGATATTCCTGTTTCCAGATACCTCAACAGTAGGATGTGGCCACATGCAGAGTGTACCAATGGCTTTGGTGGCCCCATTAGGCTGATGTCAGGGTTTAATATTCTGTGCCTGTGCTTATCTCCCCTGGCAAGCTCAGGAAGAATTGCTTTGCTCTTGAGAAGCAGTTACTGTGTTATTAACTTTGCTCACACAACTTTTATGCTGGGGGTTTCAGTTTTAGCTTCTGCCATTTGAGCCTAAACTTCTGAAGGCATTTTTTTCATGAAGCTTCTTCAGAATTTTCAGTAGTAGATTAAAAAAAAATTAAATAAATTTATTTACGGAACATAGGAGTAAATAATGCAATAGAGAAATCACCATGGAAGAAATACCCTTTCTGAAGTTCCCCCAAAGTGGGAGATAGTGAGAAAAACTGGAGCTGGCTCTCACCTGGACCAGCCTCCTCCACAGCTCCTGTAGATCCAGATGGACACGGCCATTCCCTCGTCTCACCCAGCCTGTGGTTGTGGGGTTGCTGGGAACTTAATCAGGTTTATGGACTGGCTGTACTGGGGAGGCCACCTCTTCAGACTGTCCTTCACTGGAGGAAGACATTTGTCCTGGGCTGCTTCTTTTTTTTTTTTTTTTTACAAGATGTTCTCAAAAAAACTAGAGATGAAAATATTTTGGCTGACACGTTTCAGTCTGACGGATTTGCAGTTTCGTTCTGAACACAGGCAGTGATCTCTGATGGCATTGCTTACAAAGAGAATATTGTGTCACCAGCTCAGTGACAGTGGAGATGAGACAGGTGAATAAATATTTTTGGAAGCGTTCCTGGCTGCTCTGGTGTCCAAAATACAGTGTGCTAAAGCCAGTTCTGTATCTCATGGGGAAGACTTTTGGGTATTTATTTGCAAGGTTAAACATGTTTTGTTTTAGATATTGAGAATGATATCTTACAAGGACATTTGTTTCAGAAGCAAAATGCAATAATCCCAAACTTTCCATTCACTTTGTTCCTGTCTAGGGAAGAACCTCCCCTTCCCTTTTAGTTTTTGTAGTGTCTCGTAACTGAAGACAAAAACTTTTGAAGGTGTCTACAGTTGCACATACACATTAGTCTGATTTGGATAGAGTAGGTGGATTCTTGATACTGCAGTCATGAGTGAGGAATGAAGCTACATGAATATCTTTCATTCAGTGTAGCTATTCAAGGTATATTATTATTTTCAGTTGACTTATTGATTTTTAAATAAATGTTTATGTGAGATAAAGTGTTACAGTATGTTCTGTAACGTGTCAGAGAATTTGCTGAGCGTCGTCTGGATTGATCACACCCAGAATGAAATACACTGATAGAGCGTTTCCATGGTGATTTCTTGTTTTTCTGATCATGTCTTTTAATTCTCTCTCTCTCTCTCTGATATAGTAGACAGGTTGTTCTCATTGTGGTGAGCTGAAAGCTCATGGGCTACAAGAAGCTTCAGTATTTTCCTGTGCTCCCTGCTGCTTTGTGTATTCTGTCACTGGCATAGTCACTTAATTATGTGACAGGCAATAACTGCTCTCTGAGGGAGTAAAAACAACTGTTGAATTCGTTTTTAAATTATATCGTATTGCTCCGTTCGAAACCTCTTTTAAATAAATGTTGAGGATAGAACTATTGATGTGGTTTTTAAACTTTAAATTTCAGTTAGTTCAGATCATTTTAAATAGTCCTTCAGCAAGAATAAATCAGTTTTTATGACTTATAACTTTCAATTACAGTCTTTGGAGAGAATAACAGTGCGTTTCAAGGAGCTGTAAAGTACAACAACAAGGAAATGTTGCTGTTTCATTTGTGCAGGCTTTAAGCTCCTGTGGAACCCAACAGGAGCTTTTCATAAGGAAGCACATCCTAGAGGGATCCTCGAGTGTGTCAGTCTTAGGTGTGGCTTTGATCTAGTGTTTGAGCTTTCACTTGGGGAGCTTACTGGTAAACCTTGTGGGGGGATGATGCTGACCTACTTTGCTGCATTTCAGTGTTCAATAAAAATGGTCTGAGAATCACAAGCTGTTCACTGATCCGCTGCTGAGTTGCATGGAAGGATCTTTCCCCTGTACAAATTGCAAACTGGGGACTCTGATGGAGAAATTTCAGGCTCAGCTAATAACTGACTCCATTTCAAGGTGTTGGACCGTGCAAAAGCTTTAAATTGTAGCAGGAGCAAATGTAAACAAAATCAGGTATGGACCTATTGTTAGATGCTTATTTAGAATAGACATAAGTGTTCTATATTTAGAACAAACACTGTGGAGTTGGATAGATGGATAGATGGATAGATAGGTAGAACCCACACAATAGTGTGGATTAAATAGAAGTCTTACCTGGTAATTGATTCAAAGTGTGTTAAAGGACCCAGCTGATGGCTTCTTGTCTGGAAGTATTAGTTTTTAACAAATCTTTCAGAGCCTGGTAAAATCCAAAGGCTTATGTGACTGCTCTAATTCCAGTCCTTAAAGAAACAAAAAGAATGACTTGAATGGCAATCTCATTAGGGGACATCAGTCCTGGGCAGAGGAGCTGAATGGCTCTGTTGGCACTGTAGCAACAAAAAATGGTAAATTCATCCTACTTTAATTCTTTAGAGTGTCATTTACTGATTTCTTTCTGCCTGAGCTTTGTTTCTGTGTATGCAGATTCAACTAATGAGATAGACTTTGGGAATAATGGAAAGACTGGAGTAATTTTTCTCTCCTCTTTTTCTGACTCCCTTGCCTGATGTTGGCACTTACTTGAACAGTTGGTATTGGGAACAGAGCACGTGTTGCTGTCACTGTATTTTTTTTTCTGCTGGACTGAGGCTGTACCAGGTAAATTATCTCCCCATAAGTGTCCCTTGGTCCAGCTCTAAGATGATGGGTACCAGGAGAGAAAACATTACCCATTCATTTTTGGCTGCTCGGGGACATTTTCCTCTGACCAATTAGACAACATGACTCTTGAAACTCTCTTAGTGGATTCATTACTTCTGCTCTTGCTTTACTGGTGAAGCAGAAATGAGGAAGAGACTGTTTGAAAATGATGTCTGAAACATTTGGCATTAACACCCCTCTGAAACGTCTCTTTCTTGTTTGCATTCTCTGGTCTCCTCTGCAGCATTAAACACTTAGGTAACTATTTTCTTTTCTGTTATGATAATGCCATATTCCATGATCTAAGGATTTGTTTTTTTGATAAACCCTTCACATCTTTTTCTGCACAGACACAAAGACAGATCAATGAAATGTGTGAAAAAGTTGCTAAATTGGCAAATGCAGCGTTAATTCCGGGATAGCTGTGTTACAGATTGACCTGATATTTTTCCATTTAAAAATATGAAAAAAAATTAGCATAAATAGCAGCAAGATGTGTAAAGAATAATACTTTCTCAGGTGAAATCCTGTTCAGATTATCAGGCATAGAAATTTAGTTAAGAAAAAGGTGAAAAGTACTGTCCTTTAAACCAACTTCAATGAAATGTTACAGATTAGAACAACAAAGTTTTCTGATACCAAATGTATTCTTTCTTTCTTTCTTTCTTTCTTTCCTTCACTCTTTCAACCTTTCTTTCCCTTGTTTTCCTCTCTCACATGCAGTGCATGGATTGAAAGGTTTCATTGTTTACTGCATAAATCTGTATTTCACCTTTTGTAGGTGATTTTCAGGAATTTGCTTGCTTAGACTCATATAATGAAATTCAAATAGTGTTGCCCTCTTACTCCAGAGTTGATATTCTAAGGCTTCTAGAGCTTTGCACTTCTGTGTGGCCCTTGATGAAGTGTTTGCACCACCCTACAAGCATTTTGACCCTTTCTGAATGATGGGTTGGGAACCTCAGGATGTATTTCAGGTAGTTCTCTAAATTAGTACCTGAAATAGGATGATATAAATCCCATTTCCCCGTTTGCCTCAGGAATTTCCCACATCAGGAGTGTTTTCTGCACTGCAATCCTATGAGGTATAAAGGGACCAGCTCTTCACCTCTGCATGTTGACTGTAATTGCCCTTGAAATTCAGATTATGGAAGGGAAGTTTTGTAGATGAACTTGAATTATGCAACAGGAAAAACTGAAGGAAAATACATGTAAAATGATACAGGGGAAACCAGTCATTTCTCTTTGAATTTTCAGATGATGGACTTCCACTGAACACTAAATTCTGACTCACCATCTTACTGCTCACTGTGATCCAAAATAATTGCACGTATAATTAGTATTCAATTAACATGAGTTACATTTCTCTAACTGCTACTAACTTTGAATCTCCATTTACAGATTCTCCTAACTTGATAGTAATATCTGTCTTTTATGGTGTCTAATTGGCTTTTAGAAGGGATAAATTAGGTTTTCCACTCGAACATAAGAAATGCCCTATTGGCTCAGATTAATGATCCATTGAGCCCAATATTCTGTCTTGCCACTAGGAAAATGAGATGGTCTTCAGAGAGAGTGTGCTGCTCTTGTCCCTTGTTCACCTCCAGCATCCAAAATTTTTGGGTTAGGAATGTTGGAGGGTTAATTTCTGCCATGTTCTTTTAGTATCTGGTTACGGACTTGCTGTCCGTGAGTTTCTCTAATCCTCTTTTAAACCTGCTGATATTGTCAGTCTCCATAAATTTACCTTTTTTTTTTCTTTGCTGTCATTAAATATTATTAAAATTATGATACAGCTTTATGTAATCATAAATTAGTTTTCTTTAAAACAAATTACATGAGGAATATTGCAAACAAACAAAAGCCTTGTCTGTACCTTGGGCACTTATGAAGCAGGAGGGCAGCACATTGACAACAGGATGATTCTTTTCTTTCAAAATTTAGACTTGGGAAAAAAATTAGAGGAAAATTTAATATAAACAGTGAACTGTTTTAACATGACAACATGGATCTATGAAAGTGTGTTTCCTGTTTCATGTTTGTAGGATTTGTCTAGGGAAGAGATGAGGCATGATACCATAGTGGTTACGTTCACAGCTTATACTAAATTTAGTGGAATGCTAAAGGACTGAAGGCAATGTCTAGAGATATTAGACAAGGTAAACACAGGATGACATTTGGTTGAAAAATGGTTTCCTCTTTCAAAAAAAGAAAAAAGAAAGTAACCCAAACATAGCTCACAGTTTAATGATAAAGAGGTGGCACTTTCTCCGGTAGAGGAAGAGTGTTTGAGTCCAGGAGTTCTGGAAGGCAAAAAAAGGGAAGTAAAAACTTTTTGTGTGATCTTTCAGGGTAATCATCTGACCCTCTCAACTTGATTCAGAAAGAGGGCAATATATGCTTCTCTTATTTCTCCTCTTTCTTTCATCTTTGCTTTTGGGCTGTTTCACAAAGGGCTAAGTTAGAAAAGGTTTCCTGGGAGTTGCACTGACAGCATCTCCTGTCAGATACAGCTGTGCATCAGCAATGGGAATAGTTATACCTGGATGTATTAAACCTGAGATAAATTGTCCTTTAATCACTAAACCCCAGCCTTTTTTCAGGGTTAGGATTCACCCATCCCTATACAGATAAAGCTGATAGAACTACTTACACATCACTGCTTTTGCTGATCCAGAAATGCCTGTAAATCTCCGAGCAAATTTACTGCGTTGACAAAAATTCTAAGACTTTACTAATACAAGTGGAAGAAATGTCCTGAACTCTCTTACTCCACTGTACATGGGCTGAAGCATTTTCCCAATCTGCCCTATCATCAGTGCTTTGAGCTGATTAAGGTTTAATGTGTTGTGAAGACACTGTACTCGGGAGGGGGATTAGCTATGCATCAATCCATAGCAATAACTCATGAATCATCAAAAGAGGCACTGAACAGCCATGTTTAGCATGGAATATTTTCTTGGGTTAAAACACAGTTCATCAACTTCTTCCTCTGCTGAAGAGATTTCTAACTCTGGCAGTTTCCTGGGTTATTTGAAGGTCAGCCTTGAAACCTTCCTTCTTCAGTCATGGAAGAGCAGGTGACAGGGGAGACTTCAGGAGAGAAGGTTCAGGGGAGACTTCAGAGCCCCTTCCAGTGCCTAAAGGGGCTCCAAGAGAGCTGGAGAGGGACTTGGGACAAGGGCTCTGGAGGGACAGGACAAGGGGGAATGGCTTCCCACTGCCAGAGGGGAGGGTTAGATGGGATATTGGGAAGAAACTCTTCCCTGTGAGGGTGGGGAGGCCCTGGCACAGGTTGCCCAGAGAAGCTGTGGCTCCCCCATCCCTGGAAGTGTCCAAGGCCAGGTTGGAAGGGGCTTGGAGCAACCTGGGCTAGTGGAAGGTGTCCCTGCCCATGGCAGGATGGTTGGAACTGGATGGTCTTTCAAGTCCCTCCAATCCAAACCATTCTGGGATTCCATGGATGCTTCCATGCCTGAGGGCCATTTTCTATGATAAATAGCAAAGACATCTCAGATACTACTAGGTAAATATTTCTGGGCAAGCCTATATTTACCACTTTCTTCAGGAGGAAGCCTTTTGGACCCTGTGACTCTACTGAATTACAGTTTCTTTAAAAACAGAGCTTGTAATTGTAATTAAGTACTGAAATTACAGCAGTCAAAATCCAATTTCATAAACCATCAAATCTAGTCTGCTTTAGAGTGCACTTACACCACACTAAGGAAGGGAGTGGAACGAACTATAATTTTTCCATTTTTTCTCTCCAGCCAGGATGTTACAATGAAGCACATTTGCAAAATCTCATACAAGAAATTCCATGGCATGTGCTTGCATGCCATGTAACTCCAGTGAGTGCCATCAATTCTTGTTCCTGCAGGAGGAGGTTTGCCCTAACAGTGAAGATAGAAAAGCTTTTGATTACCAAATCCCAGTATGAAAAGGGCTTTAGATCCAGAAGACATTTAGCAAAAAGAATGTATACTGATCAACATCTGGAGAGAAATAGGGTCCTGCAGGAGGATGTTAGCTGCAAAATAAAAGCAAAGGGGATAATAAATGCAGATTATAAATAAACAATAAGATTAGAGAAGACATTTCAGCTGTAAGCTCTTCTTAGGGCTATGAGAAAATATATTCTAGGTTTTTTCCACAGCCTGAAGATGGTCTCATAGCCCAAGTGTCATCTCTTATTTGGCTTTCTTTACTTGTGCAAATTAACCCTTCATTCAGTGTTTTTACACTCTATAGTGATGCTGAAAATTATATTAAATTGTTCTATTTTTAATCTTAGCAAGGCTTTCAGTAGCTTTCTGAACAGTCTTAAGTAGTTAATGACTTCAGAGATAAATGGGTTGGTTTACACCATTCATTTACAAATGCAGTCAAGATCAGTAAGATGTACAGCAGGATATAATTACCATCAGTGGCAAATGTGTATGTTCTGTAGCTTCTGTTAAACCCTAATGCAAGGTTTTTTGGACAAATTTGTTTAGAATTAAATATCCTGAACACCTTTATTTCTGCCCTTCTCCAAATTTCTAGTATCAATAAAATGATTCTTTTAGTAGAAATAAGGATTAATTGTAGGATCAAACTCAAAGAAATCACAGATTTAAAAAAAAAAAAAAAAAAAGAGAAGAAGAAAGTAACATTTCCAGTGAATTTTGGTGGTATCAGAGGGTTTTATATTTAGAGACTTTTTACTTTTTGCTTTCTGATAAAATAAACCAACCAATATCCCAGGAGATTTTCCTCAGTCTGTGAGTAGAACATAAGAACTGTTTGTGAAAAGCTTTATAACCTCTTTCCTAGTGAAGGATCACTAAAGAGGTTTCCTCTTCTGACTGACATTCCTGGGAATGTGTTTTTTAAGCTTCAGGAGAGTGACATGACTGTGATAAGGAACGGGGATGGGTCGTTTGCTGTGGTTACAGAGAGACACTGATGCTCCCTCTGCTGAAGGGCATTGATTTTTCCATTTTGGTTTGCATCATAAGTAGACATTGAGAAAAAAGTACCACTCAGTGATTGTTTGCATGGCAAAGGAGAGTCGAGATGCTTTTCATTTAAACGGGAATCTTGTTGCTGCATTGATTTTATCTGACTGCTGTTTGTTCCTGTGTACAGATCTAATGTATAATCAGAATCACTAAACAGGGAACACAGTAAATCGCATTATACGTTGTTTTACAGTGGCAGAAAGTATAAGGTCTGTTTTTAGAACTGTAACCTAACATTAGGCTGTAATTTATCCAAATAGACGTTGAAAATGTGAGCAGTTAAACAGTGCAGTGACCAGGAAATGAAGATTCTGAGATATATTCACATCTTTTTTCCCTTAAACACGGAGTGTAGATTTCTACGCCTTCTCTTCATGTCAAAAATGTCTGTTAAATTAGGGAGACTTTTCATCTAAATACTTTAATCATTGTAAGTGTTTGCATTATAGTCAGATTCATGCTCAAATTGTCACACAGAATTATACTGCTGGGGGAAAACAGAACTTCAAATAAAAATTTGTAGCCATTTGCCATCTCAACCAATTCTTCATGGTTTTTATTTTAATCTCCTGAGAAGAATTTTCACTTATTAAGTAACACATTCTTACTGTTGCACCAAAAATGCTGGATCTGCTTTCACTGAGAGCAGAATTATTCCTCCTCAGGAATCTGGAGAGTATCTTGCCAGTATAAATGCGATAAGTGAGCTAAATTAATTGTCATTCAGAGTCTTCTAACACAGAAAAGTCCTTGAAGGAGTGTCACAGGAATAAAGGAATGAAGAACTGAAAGTAAGCAACCACTTAAGAGAGATGAGAGATGTATTTCTCATCCAGTTAAAAAGATAAAAACCTGTTTGCAAGGCTTCATTGGCTTTTAAGGAGAAAAGCCCAGAATTAAAATGAAAGATGATGTGCTAGAAAGACTTAAAGAAGTGGGAAATAGTAAAAAGTGCAACACGAAATACTAGGATTCATTTCTATACTGATGATTTTTTTAAAATAGTCTCCACCTTTCTTCCAGCCTTTTTACAGAAATCCTTATTACTTCCTTATTGATTCTTACATGTATCCATTTTCCTTTCTCTTCCACATTTTCCCTCTTCACCCGTCCATCTGTCATTTCTTCAGTCCATCTTTCCCTGCTCATTTTGTAACCACGATCCACAAATTGGCCTTTTTTTCAAGAGGCTTTCCCATGTATTAGATGCTGTTTGCACTAAGCAGCCCAGGAGAAAAGGCCAAGGCCCTGCTCGCCAGGGAGTTCCCTGTGTTGTTTTTGTTTTGCTACAAACCTTTTCACAGGTTTGGTTTTTTTGGGTTTGTTTTTCTTTTGGCTTTCCTGAGCTGCTTTTCCCCCCCCCAGATAAGTCAAAAGAGGAACAGAGTGTCTTTGTAAGACTTGACATCACTGTGGTACCTGAGTAGTGATGTTCCAGCCTTTCTGTCAGTCACCCCATTCCCCCCAGAAGTGCTTTCATCCATGGAGCAATGTCCTTCAAAGCTGGCACTGAGTTGGCCCGTAGCAGACAAGCAGCTGTGGGCTTTGTGTAGTGGTTATCAACTTGGTCTCCACAATGTAAGCTTTTATGTTAAAGGGAAAAGACAAAAAAAAAAAAAAAGCAATCTCTGTCTTTCCTGAAGCTTCTCTTCCCCACTCACATCATTCAGTCCCTGGCTGATCTTGTTAAAACTCCCTCACAAGTCGGGCACAAAAGCCTCTCCAAGCGGTGCCGTTGAGGAACGGCTCGAGATAATTTGTCCAGCAGAGACAGAGGGCAGACCTTGAGAAACCTCCCCTCAAGAGCTGTTTTTCCTTAACCTCATCTCATATTGCAGATGGGTTAACACTGGGACACAATCAAGAGCTGCTGGACTTTTAGTGGCTTTTTGCATCCTTTGGGATATCCCATTCCATGACTTACTTTGATTTTCATCTATTACTGGTTCCCAAACTGAGTCTGCAGTGCCCAGTGCTCTTTGGTTTGCCCCAATCCCAGAACCAGCAGCACTTCTGATTCAGGGCTCTCTGGCTTTGGAGAAGTCTGTTGGAAAACTTTCATTTTGGTACTAACAAGTCTGAGCCCAAAACTGTGAACACACTCCCCTTCTAGAGGAAGAACAAAGCCAGAACTGTGTGAGAAGGGCGGCCCTTGTTAGAGATCTAAAATAGAAACCAAAGGTTCTTGTGAGGTTTATTAATGATGCATTTGTTCTTTCCTCACTCCAGTTATAAACTATAATGTGTAGCTTAAATTATTTTTGTTATATATAATTATAAGCCTTTAGTGACAACCTTGAAGATAAATCAGTTTATGTTTTGCTCAGTAAATTGAGCAAATTAAGAGGATATACAGAGTCAGCTGCAAAGGCTCAGGTGACTGGTGGAGACTCTCTAAGCTGCAGTAATTTGTCACTTCTGACATCTGTCTGTATGCTGAGAGATTTGTGAACTGTCCCGTTGAAACTGGAATTGTAAACATGGAAGGATCAGGGTGATAATGGAAATGTGGTGACACATGAAATTTTTGAGATCTGCGTAACCAGAGATGCTTTAAAATAAACAGAGTAACTTCACATTATTTTAGAAATAGTAATATTGGGGAATTAGAGCAACCAGCAGTTACAAAAATCAGCATTGTGTATGGATGAAGTTATATAAAAATAATGAATGTATCAATAAAAAATAGCATTATTCTCTCATATTACACTAGATTTGAAGTGAGAAAGGGGTAAAACCATGCTCACTAGAGGTAAGCCTGGGGGCAGCACCAGTGTTTGAGGGATGGTGTCTCAGTGGAGGGTGGTGATGGATGGAGATCCACGTGGCAGCACAGTCACCAGGGATATAAATGTATTAGCACCTCTCACTACAGGAAAGACACTGAGGTGCTGCAGCATGTCCAGAAAAGGGAACAGAGCTGGGGAAGGGTCTGGAGCACAAGCCTGATGAGGAGCAGCTGAGGGGGCTCAGCCTGGAGAGCAGGAGGCTCAGGGGGAACTTTCTCACTCCCTACAACTCCCTGACAGAAGAGCAGAGCCAGGTGAGGGTCAGGCTCTGCTCCCAGGGAACATCAGATAAGACAAGAGGAAACAGCCTCAAGTTGTGCCAGGGAAGGTATAAGTTGGCTATTAGGAACTATTTCTTCACCTGAAGGTCTGTCCAGCCCTGGCACAGCTGCCCAGGGCAGTGGTGGAGTCCCCATTCCTGGAGGGATTTAAAAGCCGTGTAGATGTGGCACTTGGGGACGTGGTTTCATGGTGGGATTGGCAGTGCTGGAGGAATGGTTGGACTCGATGCCCTTAGGGGGCTTTTCCAACCTAAACAATTCTGTGATTCTATGATAGGAATTTTCTGATGTGATGAGATCGCATGACATGTGATGAAATGAAAAGCAGCACCTTTGAAGCTGGCAGTTGTCCTGATGACAGGTTTGCTTTTTCCTTTGCATGTTCTGACGTGTTCACTCACAATTCTGTTGTGCTCAAGTGCAGTGTGTTTTAATTTGTAACTGAGATTCACCTTCCTGTGTATCTTCACAAAGGGTTTTATGTAGATAAATTTCACATCTTGCAGTCAACTTGTCATCCCCTACAACAGGAGGATAGAAATCACAAAAATATAAATATCACTTGAACACTGTGCCTTTAGCTCATCTAAATAAAAGATTGTGAAGCTAAAATATCAGTATTAAGAAGTTTTTTCTAAGTATGTGTTAAAGAAGGAGGGTGGGTGGGCTGGAAGGGCTACAGGCAGGTTAAGGAGGGAACCCAGATGTGGATTCTGAGGAGAATGATGATGTGTGTGAAACAGGTAGTGTTGGTAACCTCTACTAAATATTTATTCTCAAGCTAAACATCTAACAGTGAATAACTGATGTGGTGTAGCCCTGCAGCGACCCTGAATAGATGATGTGGTGTCTTGAGGACTACTCACAAGTGAGGTACTTCTGAACTTGAGAAGGGAAAGCTTGTTCAGAGTACAGCTTGCATGAAACAATCCTCCAGAACCACAGTGGTAAATGATACCAGTTATTCATTTATTCCTGTGGTCCCTATTCATGTTTGGCATCACCAGCTTACAGGGGCAAAGAGTACAACTTGCCCCTTCCCATGCTGTGGCCAGAAATAAGAGAAATACCACTTGTTTATGAGGGCTTCAGTGCAGATATTCTTCAGAAGATGCTTCTGATAAGCTTGGAGTAGAACTTGAGTGCTTTACTTAATGTGAAAACCATGGAAACTTCCCAGCCTTTTTTGTAAACTTTTAAAATTGGTTAAATTAACCATGATCAGATGCAGTAATTAAAGCAGATTTTTGGCATTAGTTTTCCTTTGATGACATTCGTAGCGTGTGGGAAAGGATGGTAATTTTTTCATCACCAACTCATTGTCATTCAGAATAAGGAAAAAAAAAAGGAGAAAAATTAGTTTTTCAGTGGAGTGGTATTTGATGAGGCTGTTGATGAGGCTGTGTTTATCAGCAGCTTCCTCTGCAAGCTTTTACATCTTGCAGGAACATTTTGGTTTTTCCTCCAGGTACTTCAGTTCCAGTCCAGTTTTAAGGTTAATGCTTCATAGGTTGAAGCAATTGTAGAACACTTACAAATCTTGATCTGGTGGCATTTCATTGTAGGCTGCTCCTACAAGTTGTTGAATGCTCTTAATTCAGTTTAGAAATTGAGGGAGCTTGGGAGTTTCCAATGTTGAACCCTTTATTAATCAGGTTAATAGAAGAAAAACAGTGTTCATAGAGTTGCTGTAGCTTTTGAAAGGGTAACAGAGCAGGTCATCAGTAACAATATCAGATAATGGAAAATTATTTTCTGCACATGGAACTTTGTGTCAACAAAAAGGTCTATATATTAAAGTTGCTGGTGTATTCTAGTAGTTAGTAAATTGTAGTAGTTACATGTAGTCACCAATAATATAATCAGCTAAATTTACTGAAGTAATGCATTAGTGTTTAGTCATCTAAAGTGTCTGAGGAAGTCTCCCCTTTACTCTTCCTAATTCTCCAAAATTCAGGAGGGACAGTTGGCCAGAGTAATTATTACCTCTTAAAAGAGGAATGTCCTTATTTGTTGCTTTTATGAAATGTTTGCTATGCTGAAGTTTACATCTGACCTTTGGAGTCATTTTTCTGGGTAAACATGACTCGTCAGAGGAAGACAGATCAGGACAGCTCCAGGACAACACAGGTCTTGTGTCATGTGTGCTCTTCCATGTGTCATATCCCAAGTCTCCTCTCGTGGTGCTGGTTGCCTGGTTTTTAGGCAAGTGATTCAAATCTCAAGAGGAAATCAATAAAAACAGTTCAGAAATCTAAATCCAAGTATCTGCACATATACAGAGGAGTCTGAGCTCCTGTTACAGCTGGTGCAGATGTGTTTTGTTACCAAGCTGCTCGAATAAGTGAGCAGTTAAGTAGCTAATTAAAGAAGAGGATGAGGACAGACAGAGAGGGTTCTAACTTCTTTAATCAGGCATTTAATTTGCCTCTTCACACGTGCATGTCCTGTGTTACAACTATTTTATACTATTCCACATCTCATGAGACCTAAGGTCACACATGAAATCTAAGTGGGCACAATTTACATGATGTTTACATGATAGAATTTCTGATTTGGCCTAAAGATACTAAACTTGCTTGTGGAAGAGAAGGTGTATCTCCTGGTATAGGACACATATGGAATTGAATTTTTTAAAACAGTCTCTGGGCTCACAGTGTACAAAGACAGTGTAAAGTTCAAAAGGTGAGGAGTTGTTACCACACCAACCACCCATTTCTAATTCAGAACAATAAAATGTATTGTGTGTTAGATGGAGCCTTCCTTCAGCTTCTGGAGTTGTGAGGTGGGACTTCATTTCAGAATTTTGTCGGGTTTAGACAAAAACCTGATATCCATCTGAAAGGGGAGAGCAGAAAGACACCAACAAAAATAGAATGGACGTGTTTGCTGGTTTTCTGATCAGAATTGGGACTAGAATATTTATTTCTTGACAGTGTTAGTAACAGCTAAATTCCTTATATATGTCCTTTTGGGCAATGATTATAGGTGGAAAAGGTTGGAGGACAACTTTTTTTTTTGATGATTGGAAGCATGTGGGTAGTGATTACTCTTGATATCTTTAAACTCTTTCAGTCTATATGATATTTTCTTTGGAGAGAAGAGATCTTAGTCACAGGGGTGCCTGCAAACCACTCTGTAGATGCAGGAACAGTCAACTCAGAGGTGAACAAGTCAATGGATTCATTATTCGTTTGCATCTGAAATAACTTTTTTTGCTCATCTCAGTGCTAATACCAGACTTGTATCAAGAAAACTGAGGAATGTCCAATGTTTTTACCTTATTTACTCTCTAATGTCAATTTACAGAAAGGATTCCTCCACCATTCCTTTCTCCTGTAGTTGTTCTTCCATGCATGTCCATGTGTGGTTATTAATTTATGTAGTGCAGAGAAGCTGTACTTGCCTTATCATTTTCAGCTCTTATTCTCTGCAGAAGAAGAACAAATAACATGTTTACAAGTATGTTGGTTAATTAGTTTAAATATATGCATCTCAAATTGACCTTATGAGACAATGTGAGGGTAGCAATTAAAATAAAATTGCTACATTGTTTTCCTTCCAGCTTCTACAGACATTTAACAGTTTAGTGTTCTTGCTTTTCTCTACCATGGAGTAGTCACTTGGCATCAGTGACACTGTGATACTGCCATGGGATTTATTTTTGTGGGAAAACCAAACAAAACATAATGCAGAATGAAAAAAAAAAAAAGAATATGGAGAATATTTTAGAGGGCATTGTTTTATCCTTCCGCACCTCAGACCAGAGTCAGATGGTGTCATAAGATTCTGGGACAGAAGGTCAAAAAGGAGGACACCACTCAGTGTCAGAAACGAGGAGAGCAAAGAGGTTGCAATCTAAGAGGAGTAGTGAGAGTTTTTGCAACAAAAGCTGATGAATAAAATACCTCTCCCAGCACAGGTGGTGGTTTCGTGCACTCTGCAGCTCAGAATCACCTCGTCGGACCTGCTCTCCGATAAAACATTACTCAGGGCACTCGGAGAGCTGGCAGATGTTTTGTAAGAAAAGAAGTGCTGAATGCAAGTGAAAACCTTCTCGATGGGCAGTGAGAGCTGTGGAGAGGGTCACATCCCCTCAGCCACACAAAAAACTCTGTGTTCCTGCTCGTCTGCCTTTGTTGGTGAGACATGGCCTTCAGATTCTGTAAAATGATCCTCTCATGTGTCACACTAAAGCTGTGCTGGCAGCTGATGTCCATAATCACACCACAATGTCCCAGGTACACCAGGTTATGTATTCCCTGTGTCTGTGAGCCCTGCCTGACATGCACACACTGTGAATCAATAGGAAGAAACTGAAATTCAAGTCAATGATTCCAAGAGATAACTTGATCTTTACCAGAGCTGACAGGGTTGGGTTTTTCCCCCCCACAGTTCTAAACAAGAACAGAAATCATAAAAAGTTTTATATCTTCTTATTTATTGCTTTTCTCTTACATTTTGCAGTTAAATTGTGTGTCAAGATTTCTTTAAAGAAACACATTAACAAATTTATTCCAGGTTGCTGCTTAAGGTCACCATCATGTAACGTAGATACGTAGAAGAAGCTGTGTTAAATTCCAAATACCTTTAATCTGTAATGTAATTAGTTTGATTAAGACTGGTTATCTCTGTTAATTAGCATATCTGTTAGAAGCATTGACTGAAGTGCTTTTCATGATCACAACCGGTTCTTTCTGAATTTAGAAATTATTTCGTCGTGTCTGTTTTCGTCGGGTTAACTGGAAAAAGATCAAATCTCCTCAAAGCTGTGAGACACTGTCACTGTGGAGGGAGCAATTCTCCCAGAAGAACTGGCAAATGATGAAAAGATGAAGGAATGGGATTTGTTTAGTTTTAGAAGATTAGGAAGGAACATGATAACATTTTCTAGCACATATTAGATTATTAAGTGGATGATGTTCAGTTCCTCTGTATAGCTGTTGGGGAAAGGAGATAGAACAAGAAAATAAATGAGCATAATTTATTGTAAGGGAGATTTGGGTTAGGCAGGTTTTTCTAACCAAAAGAAAAAATGGAGACCGATACTTTTCTGTGAGAGGAGCTTTTGACAAATCCTTTACAGGTAATTTTTGTAAGTATAAGACAAATTTCCCTTTGCAATAACCTAGGTATTGCTGTCGGGCCCTAAACTGGAGGATTTATCTAGATGATCTCTTATGATTGCTCTAGAAATAGCTGATTCTGTGATTCATGGCTCTGTGATTAAGAGGAATAGGTTATTATTCATAGGCAGCTCTTCTGTCAAAAGCTCAGGGTAGGAAATTTAGGAAGGCGCTTGCTTCCCAAAAGTGCTGAGTTCTGAACTTGTTATTTTATTTATACCTAATGAATAAAAGGCTCAACAAGTCAACTGAAAGAAGGAGAACAAGCAGATGCTTTTTATTTAAAAATGTTCACACCCTGAGAGCAAAATGAAATAAATGTGCATTGGAGGAACTATGTATTTTGTTATTTTGGATCTAATAAAAATGGACAAGCTCGGAACACTTAGCAAAAAAGCAGTGCAGGATGGGGCTCTGTAGATTATTTCTTGAGGTATTCTGCGTGTGTAGAAAGTTCTTATTTTTCTTCTCTGGTATTATTGAGAGAGTTTATGAGGTGCTTTACAAGTTTCTCATGGTTGAAAGGCTCAAATTGACTCGGCTAACTTACCTCCCATGAGATTTATTCTATACTGCATAGAGTAGTAAATTTTTACAATCAATTTACTTAATTAATTTAGTAGATCAATTTATTTTTTCTGTGATGTATTCCTTCAAGGGCTTTAATTTTCTTTTTTTTTTTTCCCTTTTCTGACCATATTTTTTTTCCTAAAGCTTTCATGACTTTCACTTTGATATTTATTTACTGAATGCACAGACTTATCACTTTAATACATTATTCCTTTGTGGTTCTAATGGATTAAATTAAAAATACATGTTAAAAAGTGTTGCAAGTTGCATGCCTATTAGCATTGCCCATCAGGGGCTTGGGGAATTTTATGGCTCTGCTTGAGTCACAGATTCACATTCAAAAAATCCCAAAGACTTTGGTAGGAAGTCACTTGATTTGTACATTTTGTTCAGTATTTTTTCCTCCTATTTAATTTCAATTCTGAAAATACATAATGCTGCACTGTAAAGCTGCATCACCACTGTTTTCCCTGTGTAGGGTTTTAGTTTTCCAACTGTTTAGCAGCTATAGGAGGAGGAAGTCAAATGAACTCCTTCCATCTGACTCGTGAACTCTGACACAAAAGTCTCTCTTTGTCATCTCTTTCTGGATGACAGCAATGCCAGGCTTTGCTGAAGACATGAGTATAAAATTGTTCCTGTGTAAACAGCGATCCACTCAATGTGGTTTGAGATTAGTAAAATAACCCACTCACTTTCTTGCAACTCCTTTATATTAATTCACTTAAAATCACATCTTTCTGATCTAATTAGTTGGATCAATTCTTTCTCAGTTTCTGTCCTTTCCACCACACACCAGCTCTTTGTTCCTTTCTATCCCTTCACTTCCTCCCTCCCTATTCCTACATGCCTACTCTTTGTATCTGCTGTAATTTTAGTTTTCATATGATACCCAGGACTTTAATGAAGTTTTGTTTGCCTGGTTGGACATTAAAACATGTTTTGAATTCTTGCACACTGCATCACCCGTTTAGCATCTCTTTTTTTTTGCCAGTTGTGGTCAAGAGCGTTTATCCGTAATTTTTAATTGCTGTGTTTATAATTACTGGCTTGAAGGTACTGAGAAGATTTCTTTTAATTAACAGACTACATGAACTATGTGCATGGCTGGGGATCTTTTCTTCCATTTCAAAGCAAGTGGTTTTCACGACTTCTTTAAACTCTGCCTGCCCAAAATCATCAGGACATCATCCAAGGAAAACTTGTTAGTTGGCTAAGCCTGCCTGGTTCTAAACTTGCATGTGATAGATGATGGCTTTCATATAACATTAGCTTAAAACATTAAAGGCTTGAGGAGCATTTCAATCAACTTCAATATTCCAATTGATATGCCTGAGTAAGCTGCCAAAGTATGTTATTTAGGCAAAACCTTTTTACCTGGCTACAGGAGAGTGATGCCATTGATTGAGTAAGATGGATTTCCTTCTTTGTTTATGGCCTCAGAAGTTTAGAGATTTACAGTTTGTGTCTTCAAAGCCTGAAACATTTTAAAAAACCCAGCTGTTTTAAAGAATTCTGTCAGAGATTTTTGTGCAGGAAGTTGCAGGTGAGGTTGGGCTCTTTTGTGTCTAAACCCCTCAAAAACCTTCTGTACCAGGACAAGAACAAGATAAGCCTCCAGCATCTCAGTGGAAAACAATGCATTACAAATAAAACTTCACTGCTGTGAAAAACAAAAAGCAGTTTACATTAAACAAACCCTCTTCTATATCAATCTTCCTATGAGCATTATGTTTACAGAAAAATTTCCTGGGAAAGTTTCTGCAAGCATGTGGCTGAAAAACATTTCTTTTTGAAAGCCATCTGTCCTAAGAGAGAGAAGGAAAATTCAGACGTAAAATCTGATTCAACTGAGTTTGAGTGTTTCTGTGACTCGGATGGTGCTGGCAGCTCCTGTGGAATTCATCACTGAATTCTGAACTGGAGAGAGGGGGGTTGGTGCTACATTTTTTACTTCCTTGGGCAAACTTTGTTCTACTTTTCTGTCAGAATAATTTTAAACCGACATCAAGTAATTTAGCACAGATTAATCTTTTCCCTTCTATTTAGGAATCTAGCAGACTTGTAAGTAGGGAGGAAGAAAAGCTTTTAGAAATGAGACTAGAAATGCTGGCTTATTATGGAGTGAATCATTTTTAATCAGGTGCTGGAAGCATTCCACCAGCCCCTCTCTCCACGGCCCTCTGGAGATAAGCTCATGGAACTTCTTTTGCTGGGAGGATGACATGGGAATAAAACAATTCTTTTCCACGCCGTTCCTCCCCTCGCCTGCTTCTCACTACCAAAGTTTGGTTATGCAGAGATCACTAGCAGTTATATCAGCATGACCTGGTATCCAGGCAACCCAAAACCTTGTCAGCTTAACAATACACAATGAAGAACTCCAGGATGATGAAAGCTGAGAGGCTCGTTTGACAAGATAGCACCTGTTTCACTCTGAACAGCCAGTGTTGAAATAATGATGGCATTAGTCAGGGGAATACAAGAGGTTCAAAAGGGTTTTTGTGACTTTGAAAGCGAATGGCAGCACAGGGAGCTGTCACCAGTTCCCTCTTCAGAGATGGGTTGTTATGTCTCCTATTTATTTGGTAGCCAGTTTTTATGATTTTATTGCTTCCAATGCCTCTCTGCTCTCAGCTATGGCCAGTCACAGGTGTGCACAGGCTGCTGTCTCCGAGGTAAACAGAGTCTGGTCTGGACTGAACGAGTCTAATAATGTGAATTATAATCTTCCCAGTGTAATTAGGAAGTGATTGCACTCTTGGCCATGATTTTTTAGTTAGTGACTGTCCCCCAGGTGTGCCACACAGCAGTTCAGGTGTCTGCCTTCCCTGGGACGTTGACTGTTCTCCTGTTGGAATCACTGCTTCTGTCCCAGGTCAGCACAGCCAGAATCTGCTGGACTGGAGAAGTGCAGAGCAGTGAGGGGAGCATCCTGCAGTATAAAAGTGGAACATGTACAGAGGGGACTGAAATGATTCAAAAGACTGAGAGCTGGAGAAGCAGGAGGAAACATGAAAGCAATGTACAGCAAAAGAGACAGGGAGATGGGGAAATTATAGAAGCAACTCAGTAGGGAAGGAAAATATGTAAAGTTGAAATATTCAGATGGTGGAATAAAGCAAAAGTGGTGGTACACTACAGTGGGAAATGATATGAAAATGAATTAATCACACAGCAGCAGTATTACCTTAATGGAATTTAGGTAGGGAGACTGGATGGCCCATGAAAGATGTTTGATAGCTCACTGGCTTGGGAACCAGGGGCTCAGAGGGCATCTCACTCCTTGTCACTCACTGAAGCTTAATCAAGGCTGCAAATCACCAAAATCATTTCCACATGTTGACAGTCTGATAAACTGTAAGAAATGAGTTAATAATGTGGGGCATCTCCAGCAGAGAATACCAAAAAAGGTATATTTTAACTCATACCAGCTGCTGTGGACATGAAGGTAATAAAGCAGCAGTGAATTTGCATTACTATATTGCAGACATTATAATCCATTTAATTACTTTTTTTAATAATTAAAAAGATCAGACAAAATGTAAAAAATCAGTAGTAAGTAGTGTACTGAATTCCAAAGTAAATATAGAATGGAAACCTGTATGGAGCATAAGAATAATTGAATGATAATAAGCTCCCATCTCTCTCCACTTCACTCCCCTTTAATGTGTCTTTTACTCAGAAAAGTTAAATAAGGAGAAGCTGTTTTATCTCCAAAACTTGAAACTAGAAACTTATATAAATTGATTAAAGTTTGCAATGGAAAGAATGACTGTTAAACTGGATTTTACAACCAAAAGAACACTGATAATAAATAATAATTGAGAAACCCCTCCAACTTCCCACTTCCCCTGGTGTCTGTCACCTCTGTTTGGTTTCCCCCGGGTTCCACACCCTCCTGTCTTTCTGACACTGCCCCCTCTGGGCCTTCACAGTCCCTCTGGAAGCCCATGGCTGATTTCAACCAAAGTTGACAAGAGGGAGAGGTGTCTTGATTTCTGAAAAGTTTCCATGATAATGTGAAGCTGGGCGGAAGGGAGAGGCCAGTGACGCGTCTGTGTGAGAAAAGCTACAGCCCTTTTCAGACATTCAAGTGTCCCCATGGGAGCTCAGCCTGAGGGTACAGTCTGAGACGAGTGAAGGCTTTATTAGTTCCCTGCTTATGGAGCTGATTTTACCCTTTTAACCTGCTACCCAGGCTTTGACTCCTCTTTTCTGCTTCAGCGTGTTTTCTTTTTTTTCTCTGTTCCCTGTACATCCTGAACTCAAGTTGTCTTTCATCAAACAGCGAAGAAAACGTAAGTTTTGGACAAACAGAAATTAGAGCAGTCAAAAATTAGACATTGGCAGCCCAAAAAGGGGTCAGGAAGGTGAAAAAAACCAGCTGAAATATTCCAGCATTGATACATCAGGAGCTGAAAAGAGTTTGGAACAAAATGATCCAGTAACTGCATCTATGTAGGAATGTCTATGGCTCTCTCAGTTTTTAAAAGTTTGAAGTAAATATAAGAATGGGCAAAAATGTCTTAACTTGGTCATTTTGCATCCACTAATAGAGCTTCCTGTGGCCACATGACAGATCTCTTGTCATGTTCTACCACTAGAAAGAGCAACCTGAGTATCTTAGGCCGTGCTTCAGCTTTATCAAAGGAGGTCTGATAATAAACTCAGCTATATCATCGTGTCCTCTTCCATCTCAGGGTGCAAGAAGGACAGTGCAGAATGCAGGAGGATTCCTGACAATTTGGGATTTAATGTATGTGTTTGGTGTTTCTATGTCTGGGGACATGCCTGGGCTTTGCATAGCATTTCCCATTTTCAGTTTTAGTGCCAGAGCACAAGGTTTTGGCAGTCATTGGGTGTGGAGGATAAAGGTGAGGTGGCAGAATAATTCTCTTGAAATTAGCAGAAATATGTTTTCTTACAACAGCGTTTCCATATCTCCCTGTCAGTGACTAAAGTAAGCTTTAAAAATCCATTTGCCACACAGATAGAATGGTAATTAGTGCTTAAATACTTCTTCAAACTTTAAAAGAGTTGAAATTTAGATCTAAAAAGGTACTGTAGCATTTAATATACTAGAAGTTCTAGGAGAAATAAATGGATGGACATGAAATTGTTGCTTTGGAACTTGATGATGTAGTAAATCTCCGTATTGTACCCATTGATATTGAAGATTTCTTAAACTGAGCAAATTGTAAAGATTTACTTTTCTCCTGGAGGGACTGGATTATGTTTGTCTGCTATTTGGAGCTGGAAAATGCTGAACAATTTCAGGGATAAGCAAAGAGAAGGGATTTTGTAGATGAGTTTGCAAGCTCTCCTGTCTTTAGTGGACTCAGTGGGGCCGCAGGAACACAATTCTTCGCAGTGTTGGGAGCTTTGAGAGTAGCTTAGTATCCAGCCAGCTTTATGGATCTGCATTAAATTCTTTGTGATAGAGGAGACAATGTAGAAGTCTTGTGGTAGAAAGAATTAATTTAATTTGGTTTGGAAGTCTGGCTAAGGAAGCCGAATAGTATTAATAAAATGGTCTTTAGAATTATAATTGAATTTATGGGATATAACAAAAAGAAGTTCCACATATAGATTCTTGGCTACTTTTTCCTTACTTGCTCAAAGGAAAAGAACAGGAAAAGTGATTTTTTAGAGGAATTACACTGAGCTGGAACCAGGTCAGTCTCCTGACAGTATTGATCAAATAGCAGATGACTAAATTTGGTTCATTCAAATGGATTCAAGGAGTCTGCATTTTGGTAATATTGAACATATTCCAACACACTCATGGGAATCTTTGCTTTATTAAAATTAGGAGATTATTTTTAATTAGAGATAGGTCAGCTGTTGAGTTTCACAGTTTTTCTGCCTGTTTGTTTGCTAGATATGGGATTGTTTCAATCCCACAGTTTTTGGCTTTCAGCTCTTACTCTTAGGAATGGATTCTCACAGTTTAGGGTGTTACTCCATTTATAGTCATATAAAACTTGACTATCTCTTTAAGATTGGGAGAAACACATTTTTGTCTCTTTTTTTTTTTATAGCATTTTCTGGCAGAACAGTATTTTTTCGCTATTTACTTAGAGAATCGTAACAATCAAGTGGGAAATCCAAAGGGGGGAAAACCTTGGAGTAAATCTTTGATACTGATTTTCTGTTGGCCAAAGAACAAACACATCAGTTGACAGTGAATAGACTAAAAGTATAATTCTCAAACAGTCCACATAACATAGTTTAATGACATAACTCGAAGAGGGCCTGTGGGTGTTTGGCACCTTTTAGGCTTGTGATGATGAGGTAAAAGATATGAATGTTGATATGTGTTCAGAGATTGATGTCATGGAGGAGCTGTCACGTTTTTCAGTGCCAGAGGTGACGTTCTGTGCTTGAAGACCAGCACTTGGCATTGCACAGACCAGCTGCCTAGAACTTTCCATGTACAGAAAATGCTGTCAGTGCTTGTAAGATCAGCTCTACCTCCTCAGTATTTCATATACATTGGTAATGTAAAATATGCAGACTAATTTTTTCATCCATCTCAGCTTGGTGAATTCATGCTTCACTAATCTGCTCCATCTCAGACACACACTCCAAATATCCCTACCTGCAAACTGCATGTCCTCCCATTCCTTGGATGTTTTATTTTAAAGATTTAAGATAAGAGAGTCAGCTGGTGCTGTGGGGATGGAGAAAAAATGTTTTTTTGAAATTCAAACAGCTTTTCCCAGTGCAGCTGATGAAAGCCTTTTCAGAATCAGTTCTTTCTGCAAACTGCCTTCCTGTGTGCCTCACCTAATTCATAGTGAGAAAGGACTGGATGTGTCTGACCCAGGACTTTGTTAACTATACTTTCTTCTGGTTCTCTTTTGCACAAAAATACCTCAGAAAAAAGTTACCAGATCTTTGAATCTATCATTGAATTTTGAAAGTTGGCTGTGCCTTAGGCCTGAATTCCTGTTTGTAACATTAAAAACCATTGGAAAGAAAATATTTGTCCATCAGACCCAGTTTAAAGTCTGGGTTTTTTTTTAAGGTCAGTAAAATAGCCAGAATGAGCTTGGGCAGCGTAGAGAGCAGTGGTGTTTAACAGAGATTTTGAATTTCTTGGTAAATGGTCACAAGTCAAATGCAGACAACACAGAAATTCACCTTTTCCTTGGCTCTGAAAGATAAGATGTGGGGTGGGAAGTGCCATCAGAAGTGGGAACTTTGAGGAAGATCTGAATGTGGTTCTGGGTTCTCAGGAGAGAGAAGCTAGAGCTTAAACTTTATGCTACAGCTTTGCTTGAAAACCTAATATGTAATTTCATGTCTGATGTATGTTGCTTTGCTGGGTTTTTAATGAGTAATGCTGCAATCTTAGAAATGCATTCACTGAATTTTTCTATTCTCCCGTTTGGGTTGGAAGAGACCTGAAAGATCATCTCTCTCCACCCCCCTGCCATGGGCAGGGACACCTTCCACTAGCCCAGATTCCTTCCATGTGCATCAGTGGTCTTTACTGCAATCAAATACCACCTCAGTTTGGGGATTGTGTTTGTTAACTCAAGTGTTCCTTCCAATATTTTGATCCAGTTTGGAATCTATATACAGGACAGGATGGTGTCCCCTGGCTCCTGAATTCCCTTTCTGTAAAATTATATTGTGCATAAAGGAAGAACAGGGAAATAATTATTTAATATGCTCTTCTCTGCTGACAAAATATGCCTCAATGTGTAAACAGAACTCTTGAGGGTGTAATATCATATCTACAGATATTTACTCAACCTTAAAAATCCTTTTCTTCTTATCCTTAAAACCTTTTCCAAAATACATTGTCATCTTCAGTAGCATGTTCTGATGAGCTGTCAGTTAAAAGCTGGTTTATGTCTCTTACCTTTCCACCCAGTTCTAAATAAATTACACTACTTTTAGTGATAGTATGAATTCATTCAGAAGAGATCACTGAAGAGTAAGACTAAGGAAATCTTTCTTTTTTCCTGAATATATTCATCTGACCCCTGTAGTTTAGTTGACTATTGATTCTGCCTTTTCTTTTGTTATCTGTCTTATTCACAATAAATCTCTGCCTATCTGTTAATATTATTCATAATTAAACTCTAGAGAGTTGATAAAACTAAGGATGTCTAAATAGATGTGTTTTTCCCCAGTTAATATTTTCATCCTGATTGACAGTGATAAGATTAGTGCCAGGATGCTGATTACAGACAAAAACAAGCTCAAAGAAAAAGACCCTTTGGAAGGTACCACACGTTGGCTGGGAAGTTAATTTAAGTTACACTTTCTTATGATTTGAAACTACTGAAGTAAGCATTCTCCAGAGACTGACTGGGCTTGTTTAGAAATCTTGAGTGCTAAGCTCTGCTGGGAACACACAGAATATAAACTTAAAACCTTAAGACCTTAAAAGTGGCTGGAATATAGACTGGGCCCTCTCCATGGTTGATGGGACAATGGGACTGGTTGGGGATCAAGACAGTAGTTGAAAAGTGAGATTTATGACTGCAAAACGTATTTGAATTTAGGAACAGAAACTGTATCCAGGAGCGTTAAAGCTAAATATGACATTTTTTAAATCCATTTTTGTACATTACAAATTGCTTTATACCATGACCCTCAGAACACAATTCCACGTGGCACAGGCAGCAGAACACTGTAACATTGCTGTGTGCTTGGAGCCAGTGCAGCTTTTACCTTCAAATGCTCAGTTATTGTTAAAGGGACCTGGGGACAGGGTATAAAAATGGAAATGTGATTAATTAAGGTGTGAGATTCTTTTTGATCATATATCCTTTCCTGCACTTGAGTCACGTGCTGTATTAAAATAGAATTAGATGTGCAGTATAAAGATGGAACATGGAAGCCAGGTGGGACTGGAAATGTGGAGTTTGACTTCACCCAGGACTTTGGTGTCAGGAGAAGGACGTCTGTGACATGTCATAGAGTAAGACCAGGCTGACAGCACATCACTGCCTGGATCCCTCTTTTGCAGATACTTGTAATTTTATTAACCATTTTCCCCCAGTTGTAAATACCATCATTGTCAAAGCAGCTGGAAGTGTGAAGAGCAGCAGAGAAAACATACTATCTTCTGGAGTCTGAACAGAAAAGCTGCTGCTTTGAAACTCCAGAGAATACAGGCTTGTATTGTATAACAGGATTACTCTGCATTAACTGAAGTGTGGACACCACTCGGCAGCAGCACTCTACAGAACAAATAAACCAGCATAAAAATACACTGCTCAGAGTTCTTGCAAGAGAAAAGCTTTAAGATAAAAAAGAATAGCAATATAGAGGAATAATTTATTGGTTGACTGCATCCTTTTCCTTATTTCTTCACTGAGACTTGTCTATCAGTGTGCTTTGACAGCAGGTTTAAACAGAAAAATGACATTGCTGGATAAAATATGATCTTGGCTCAAGGTACTAGGCACAATATACTTATAGCAAGACATGGTCTTGTCTCACAAAACTTAGTGTCCAAAAATCCCTTAATAACCATGTTGATTACAGCAGTGCTGCACATGGACATTTCAGTTCCCTACTTCTGTGCTGGCATCTTGCACTTAGAATTTGTTCCTAGACAAAGCTCTCCTTCCTCAGAAGTAGCTTTCAGTTTACTGAAAGTTTACAACAGGAATGTTTTCTTGCATGAATGAGTAAAGATTTCCCATGTGAGATTCCAGCTGCCTTGAAAATAGATTTCCTAGTTCTGAGTGGTTCTTGTACCACTGGCGCAGTGACTGTGCTGCCACGAAGGCATGTTCAGGTCTTTGCCTCTTTTTTTTATGCAGTGCAAGCCTGGAGCACACTGAGATTCTCTTCCTGAGAATCAATACAATAGGAATGATGGTGGTGGTGACTATCTTAGTCATTCTTTTTGCCCAGGGCGGTTGTGGGTGTCCCAGACCTGAATGTTCAAGACCAGGTTGGAAAAGGCCTTGAGAAACTTGGTCTAAGGGAAGGTGTCCCCTGCCTGTGGCAGGGGCGGGTGTTGGGGCTAGATGATCTTTAAGGTCCATTCCAACCCCTTAACATTTTATGATTTCATGATTCTGTGAGGCTTCTGGCACAGTGACACAACTGATAAGAAGCCCCGGTGATATTAAGCTGTTCCTCTAATAGTGGCTGTACTGAGGAGAGATAGAAGAGACTAAACACAGTCCTTTGAGTTTTGTTCACGAATTTAGCCAAAATAACACAGGACATGCCTATAAGCAGCACAGAAAATGCAAGTGAAAAGTAATGGACTTTTGAAAAAATAATTTGAATACATACATAGTAATGGGGCTTCAGAGTTAGATTTGATGCCACTGTGAGGGAGGGCTGCAATCAGGGCTTTAAAAAAATTAGTTCCGTGCTCAGGACTCTGATGTGAACAATTACCAGAAGTGGCAAAATGGTGGCTCAGTGGTTGTGCTGGAGGTCATGGCAGCACACTGCTGACAGTGATATTCAGGTATCATAACCTTTGTTGCCAGTGGGGAGGAAAAAGAGGCAGGAAAAGAGCTCAGCTTAATGTTCAGCTTAATTTTTGAATTTAGTTATTTGTGGTCATAAATCATAGCTCTTTTCCATTCCAAAAAGCAGTTGTCATCAGAGTGTGGTTGACAGATACATGTTTGGTTTGCAGGGTTGACGGATAAATTTGCTATATCTTGTAGCATCCTTTTTTAGATTAGAATAGCATTTTATATAAAAATAATGAGTTTATAATTATATAACATAAACAGAATAAGGTTGAAGGGTCCATTGGGTTTCATTACTTCAAAGTGCTGCAATGCTTGCACATTATAGACAAAATTTTACCACTAAAAACAATCCACATGAGACATTAGCAGGCAGGAATACAAAGTAGCTAAATGCTTTTAGACGAAGGTTTCTGTTTGTTTTGTAGGTTTAACTTCCTTGACACTGAAGAGAACTTGGCATCCCTTTTGAAGAGGTGCTTTTAGTACATGACACTTTAATAGAATACCTCAGTGTGCTATTAAATTAACAAAGACAATGCTAAACTATTAATGTTCTTTCCCTCCTCCTTTCCTCTTCTGTCCTGCCTGAACTTATCCTCTCTGTTGACTTTTATGAAATAAACATCCAGCCTGTCTCGCAATGCAGTTTGACATCCATGGCTGAAATAGATTTTGAATAGAAAAAGGACAGATGCTCAGATTGCCAAGTTGTCCATCTTAGGCTGGAGCAGTGAATTGCATTAGAGCTGCAGTTGTGTAAAAGGAACCTGTAATAAATCCCTGCTCTCTTGTGGGCGAGCGCCAGAGTCAAATCTGTCTTCTGGGTTATGGTCTCCGGGATTACAAATGATCCCGAGGGGCAAAAAGTGGGAATAACATCAACTGCTTTTGTGGGTACCAAAGGTGGTGATTCTGGTAGGATCAATGCAGCATATTGAAAATTTTTAATTCAAGCTAACCTCTAGAAGCTGTAATTGTTATTTGTGTTTGAGAATTCTGTTATATAGTAGTAGAAAATTTGAAAACCCCCTATTTGAAAATACCTTTCAGACATGTAAACTATGGTCACTTTTTAGTAATGTTTCTTCCATTATTATAAAATAGTTATGTTCAAGAGCTAAGCCATGTCTCAGAATCCACTAAGTCTTTGATGTCTGTGAACTCAGCAAGAGCTTTTAGTCTGTGCCAGAAGGTGAACAGTCCAACACTTTTGGGAGATGATGTGTAAAAACAAATAAAAGCACGACTTTTTTTTTCTGTATGAAACTTCCTTGCTGTAGTAGTTTTCAAAGTGAGCTGCTTTGCGGTGTTGCTCGAGCTGTTTTTCCCAAACATGCTCTCAAATAGGGTGACTTTTTATCTCACATCAAAATAACCACGTTGTGGTGACACAACACAGCAGCAAGAGCTGTTTCGGCGGGTTTGGTACAAAAAGGGCTTTTTAAGTAGACAGAGCTGATGTCAAAAGCCATCTCACACTGGCCTGCTATGTAGAGAAAAAAATATTTTCTCTAAATATCTGAATTTTTTTTCCCTCTTGTAGGTGTGTTTTCCTTTTTTATGTTTATTCTTTTGGGGTTTTTTTGTAACCTAATTAATTATGGATTTGTTTTACTACTTGGAATTGGAAATTGTGCAGAAGCCATTAGTGCCTCTGGTGTTCTTCCTCAAGATGTCTCAGCCTTCCACTCGTATTGGGTTGCTTATTTAAAATCCCGTGCTTTTTATTTTAGTGGATGTAGATCTCGAGGTGCTGGTTTAGTTTCTGAAATGGAATTTTAATTAAATGGCCATATAACTTATTGAAAATTTATTATATGAAACTACAAGAGGTGATTTTAACAGAAAGCAGGGAACATTAGATCACTGGACTTTGGGTTCCCCAGGATCTGGGTGTAAGTGGCAGTGCTTGGAGACCTCAGCAAATGCATTCCTGTGTCTCAGTATTGTGGGTCTGTTGAGGATGGGTATGTGTTTAAGAAGAAAAATCAATGATTTTTTGAATTAAAAATGAGAAGGTTATAATCTTTGAGTCTAAGATGTGTTTGAAATATCTGAAGTTTATGCAGCTGATTTGTTCATTCATTGCAGTGCTCAGAACTGTGCCTTTGATAAGCAGATACTTTGAAACCACAAGGTCTGAAACCTTTGAATATTCCTTCCTAGGCTGGACAAGGTTTTTGATTTTAATAGAACTGCAGTAAGGATGCAGAACATAAAGCCTTGTTTCTCCTATATCATACAATCATCTCTGATCACATTTGTTTAATATTCTTATCATGCAAAGTATTAAATGTTCTTGACTTCCTTTAAAGTCAGGAATGGCAGCATCTGTCTCTAATTATCCCACAGCATTTTCAGAACTCTTGTCAAATTCTGCCTTAAAGGAATGATAGTTTACAATCACTTTTGGATAAAATAATGTTGACTCAGTCTCCTTTGCCATATCTCCTTCACCACTTATTGTCTATAACAAGTCATGTTCTCCTCTTGCACCTCGTCTTGGGAGACTTAATTTACATCCATAATGGCAGCTGCCTGCTGCCTGGGCTGTGTGTCCTGCATACATCCCGAGGTGGGGATGGATGTGGGAGAGTGATGTGGAGTCATTCTCATTCTGAAAAGCACGGGGAAGCCAAAGGATGATCGAGGAACCCTGGCAGCAATTTAGGTAAGTTCATGTGCTGTGCCTCAGGCAAACAGTGATTAATGAAATGGCACCGAACCTGAGCAGCTTCAGAATCTGCTGAGAGGGGCTGTTTATGGCAGATAAATTGTGTATTTGGACACTAATTGTCTGCAGTAACAGCACCAGGAAGTTCCTTATCCTTCTGTAATTCTATAGGTATAAATATAGATATACCAGAAAAGCCAAAATGTTCATTGCTTTCCATGTGCAGCAGGAGGGGACACAGGAGAAGTCATACCCCTATCCCTAGGTTCCCAGTCCTGCTTTTTAGAGCAAATATACTATATAATATCCTAAATATATATAAAAATATAATAGTAAACATACTATTATAGTATATTTATCTATATTTCCATGGTACAGCCAGTCTGACCAGTTAACTCTGGAGTCAAGCAGCAATGGCTTCTTTTCAGAGGCCAGATGGGCTTTTGGGGCTTCTTGGCAAGATTGCTGTGTCACAGTTACTTTCCAAACAACTGTAATAGAAAGAAAATAAATGTTAGAAGAACATGGGGAGCTTGACTTATTGCAATTCATTGCTTGTGTCCCTTAAAAGCCAAAGCTGAAAGACCTGGCAACTGAGGGAACTGTGATACAGGATTTATTCTGACTAACTCTGCATCTCTAAGAAGTAGTTCCTAAATTTGTAGCAGTCTGAGCTTTTCCAGAGGCAGAGTGAGCTGATTCAGCAACAAGCTTAATCCTGCATTTAGACTGAAGAGAGAATTTACTTGCAGTTATTGGGGAAATTAGGACAAGCTGTACACCCCATACCTTCTGATGTGTCTAATTAAAAAAGGGGGAAAGGGAGATGGCTTGATTTTGTGACACTAATAACGTTTTGGTTTGTCTGTAAGACCAGCTCTGTGTTTGCCTTTCATCTGCATGCCCTGATCAATATCTATAAGCCAGAGCAGTTACTCGAGTCTCTGCAGAAATCCCCTCTCATTCCTGATATTTCTGCTTCCAGTCTGGAGATTTAATTCCTCTCAGCACCTTTAATAACTGTATCACAGTGGCTGCATGTGGATATGGGTGGGCTTCTGCCTCTATCCTTGGAGATTTAGGACTTTTCTTTTGTAGGCCACCTTCCACAGGATTTCCAATTTGCAGTTTTTGCATTTCAGAGTTCTGTTTAAGTCCTTATTAATTACTTCTCCATTTTTCATATACAGCCACAACTTCCATTTTTGCTGTTGGAAACCAAGTTCTATGTGACACACTGTGTGTTTGCAATACTTGTTTTTAAAAAGAACGTACTGGCCAGGGATTTGGGGAGTGTTTGAATGTTTTTATAGTCAGGTAGAGAAACACACAGATGTTTGTGTGTAACTGCAGCCCTGTTTAATGCCAGGTGGAAAGTTCTGTACTCCTGTAATCCACCACATTTGCAGCAATTGTTTAAACTGTTAAAAAACCCAGAGAATTTCCTCTAAATTTTATTAATGTATCACATGGTCAAATGATGCTGAGCCAATATAAGGAGGATGAAAACTAGGCTTTAATCATAGAAGTTACAACTGATATTTGCCTTAGTTGACAGTAAGTGGGTTGCAATATTCCTTTTTTTTTCTGTTTTTGTCAAGGGATTAGATTAATTCATGCAATTATATATAAACTGCATATATCTATATATATATGTATACACACCTATTGCTGCCAGCTTGTATGAATAAAGGTGGCAAAAAAAGCCCCAAAATGAATCATGTATTTGCTCACTCTGAGAATAATTATGACTTTGGCAGGTGCTAAATTGAGGTTCATAATAGAGGAAGAAAAAACTCTTCCAGAATAAGTTTTTAGCAGGTTTTCATATCACACTTTTCAGTGAGCTTTCCCTGTAATATCTTACGGGTTAATTCCATTCCTATGGAAAATTCCCAGTGATGGCTCCTTGATGCATTGGTGCTGTTTCAGGGGGCCTGCAAGAGTGTTTGGACTTTAACTGAAATCAGTTCTTCAGTTGGGAGCAATGGGGGGTTTTTTGAGAAAAATTTTGCAAAGGTGTAATTTTTTCTAGATGGAGCTCCACTTTCACCGAGTAGAATAACTTGTGCAGTATTACACAGTCAGCTGGGGATGGAGTTGCTAATTTACCTGGTGATTTCTAATAACTCCAGTCTCCTGTTGTATTTATTAAGGCTAATATGTATTGCAAAATGCTACTGAGAACTGCAGTACCAGATCTAAATTTAAACCTATCTAATGCAACCTGTTTTTCTTCTGCCTAATTTATGTGTGTGACTTAAAAATATCTTCCCATTTGCCCCCTGTTAACGTTGGATTTTCTTAATTCCAAGTTAAACCAGCCTGGGGGGCGGGGGGAGCTTTACAGTCGTAATGCTTTGTTTGGATGTTGGTGCTAAAAATAAATTTAAAAGGAGAACAACAAAACAGTGGCACTGACTGTATTGAAGTGAGTAATTTTAAAGAATAAATGCATAAGAAAGCTACTTATTCAAGCCCTTCCAGAAAATGAACTCTTCAGATGTATTTCCCACGGTAAGAATCTTGGAGCAGTATCTTCTCAGCAGCTCAATTGCAAACACCAGAAAGGGAATTGGAATGATTCCACTTACAAAAGCTAAGAATGGTCTTATCACACGAGATGCTTTCTGTGGAATGCAAATGCTTACCATACATCATTTCAATTTTTCTCTTCTGTGAAATATTTCACTGGAAATAAAAGACATTCATCCAAATCCTGCATTTGGAAAGCACGTAGAAGGACAGAGCGAGCAGCCTTTGTTGTGGCCGTACCCTGTTGGTGCTCAGCAAAATCCAGGGCTGCAGTAAACCCAAAGTTATCATACAAGTAGCTTTAACATCAGCAGTATCTAAACAGTGGGAAGTTTTACAAGTTTTACAACTGGGAGTTATCTGGGGTGTACATTCACATTATTGCCCTTCGCTGCGTGGATTTCAAATTCCTTAATTGATTCATCGTCTCCATAAAGGAAGCAGCTAATGAAGATTTTCTTATCTGGTGGAGCCAGTGCTTTTGAAAAAGAAGGATCCCAATTTGGTCTGTCCTGGTGCTTTGAAGTTCTGAGTGGCAGTGGTGCTGCACAGTGACAAACGGGATATTTTAGGTGACTGCGGGGTTTTTCTCATTAGACTTGGAGGCATAAAAGAGGCTGGAACGAAGCAACAAGTTGGAGCTGTTAGTTTAAAAATTGGGGGAAGGAAACAAATTGAATGTATGGCTTGGTGAAAAAAAGAATAGTTTTTCTGTATTTTTAATCAAATGGATTTCATATCAGTGCACTGCATAATCTAAGAATTAGTTCTCCCCTTCTACATCTACTTCCTGGAAAACCCTGATAACAGAGATATTTTTAGAGCACCACACTCTCGAATTAGCAGATTTTTTAGAGTTCTGAAATGACATTTTTGCAATTCACTCAGGTAAAAGAAAGAGTTTACAGAAACAAACAGTGAAGATACATCACTGAAAGTGCAATATTCTACTGTTACCTAATGCAGGAAAGATAATGATGCCATTATTTTGTCAAAGGTGTGATTAGAAAATCCCTTTTTCCATTCTATTTCCTTTTCATTTACAAATATATTTACAGGAATAGTATGTATGTGCTCATAAATGCACATAAATATCCAGTACAATTCTTGTACTTCTTAAGGTAATTCTTAGATCCTTTAAACTTTTATGACTGGTACACACACTGTGCTAGGTAATACATATTTATGAACAGTACACACAGTACCAAGTAATATGCAAAATATTCCACAATTACCTACAAGCCTTTAAATATCAAGTGGTAGAAGGCCATGGAATGGGCTAACCTTGGATACTACAAATCCTGCTGTTGGAAAATGTTAAATCATTCATTGCATTGCAAAAACAAAACAGAAATGCCACTTCTGTGACCCCAGACACCAGAGCTGACCGGGAAATGGAGAGACTTTGCAAATAAGATCGCTCTCAGTGCCGTGTTCAACATCCTTTTTGCAACACGAAAGAATTCCCATTCCTGGCCCCAGAGCACTTGAAACTTGCTTGAACATCATTTGAAGAAATTCTACAAACCACTGAGCTCGTGCAAATGGCCTCTTTATATGTGTTTAGTTGCTTTAAGTAGTTAAGTAATTCTACTGAAGAATGATCTGAGTGTGGAATTTGCATTAATATTCAATATATAATGGACTCAGGTGTTCTGGGGGGCTCTGTTGTTCCGATGCTGCTGTTCTTTGCTGATGTTCTTTTCTGCATTTAGCTACAGGGGAGGTTTGTCAATGATTTAATGGTTCACATAACTCAGAAGGGGAACATCAGCTGGCTCTCTGTAGTTTGAGAGCAAGAAATTCATGGTCAAGAGACCATAGGCAATGCTTTGGAGCACATTCCTACATGGATCCTGTTGAACCATAACCACAGAAAACAAGCAAAACCTCTCTTCACATCTCTCCCTCCTTCTCGTGTTTTCTAGAGCGTCCTTGAGGTCCCCTTCCATCCTGGTAGTCTCTGATTCTGTGATTTAGCTTCAGTTTTAAAAAGTAAAACGTGCATTGAGAGGCTTCATTTAGGTCACATTAATTTTCTTTTTAACTCAATACCCTTTCAAGGCCACACACCATATCCTGAGGATCAGAAGTGCTCCCTGGCTAGCTGGAATGATAGAGCATTCAGTGTTGCTGAGGTAATAAATTGGAAATAAGTAATAATAAAAAACATGAGAGCATCACGGTGCTTTTGAAAACAAGCAATATTTCATCTTTATTACATATATAACCATCCCTCGTACTTGATGTCGTAGCTTAAATATTTCTTAATCAATTGGACAGGTGATCTTTATCTAGGTTATGTAGAGAACCTACTGAATGATTTTGGAATGGTTAGCAGTTATCCTGGGGAATGAATGCAGAATGTGAGCTTGGGATGCAAAACACCAGGAAATGTCATGCCTATTTTTAGGAAGGGGAAAAAGAAATCTGGAAATTAAATGTCAGTCAGCTCACCTCTCATTCCTGGAGAAGTACTGGAATAAGCAACCAAAGGAATTAATTGTAATCTCCTAAACAAAAAAGAAAGGTCATTTAACAATTTATACATATGTATGTATGTCAGAAATGGGTTGTGTTGAATCCTTCTGTGGTTGGTGATGGGCTCTGTAGATACGAAGGAGCAGCAGATGTCACACATCTTAATTTCAGCAGGGCTTTCAATACTGCCTTGTGAGTTGTAAGAATGTCTGGAACAAGTTACTAGGAAAGGGATGGAAAACTGGAAGATTGTACTTTGAGAAGGGTTACAAGCAGCAGCTCAGCACTATTTGATTTGCAGTAGTCCCATCCTGATACCATGAGCCAAGGAGCACTCTTGGAAACTGTTTCTTCTGTTTCCATTTGCAGTGATTATAGGGTTGCTATTTGAAAAAAAAGTCAAATTTTGTGTAAAGCCATTAGCAAATTTACAGAAAACAACCCCCAAAACAATAAGCTGTTTTAAAAACCAGTCTTTTCTAATATAAAACCCCACACACATCAAGCTCTAGTGCTCTCCATTCAGGCAAGGATGGAACGTACAGAATGCCATAAATCCATTGGCAGTTTTTTACTGTACTAAAGCCTCAATGCATTCTAGAAAAGTCTAATAATTTTTCACCTGTATCTCTACAAAATGCTGAAAACTAGATGTCTGGCCCCTGTTATACTACATTACACACTTAAACCTGTCCTTACATGGTTGCTGGGTGCATGGTTTATAGAAAAGCAGTTTAGTAGGAACTCCTGTGCTTTATGCTCCGTTGGCACTTAGTGAATCAAGGTTCCTGCTGCTTCTTAGTGCATAAGTTTATCTTTTTCTTATTACTTCTGAAGAAATGTTTGAATATATCCAAAGTTTTTTGGACTCCTTAGAGACCTACTATTGCTTTTGATCAGTAGTTCTTACAGATGATAGTACAGAACAGCCACAGTTGACCACTCACAGGTTACTTTTTCCTTTCTTGAGGTCAAGGCAGTGGATTATTGTTTCAAAAACTGCTGAAAATTGACACACAGTGTCTGCAAACACACAGTTTCCAAAGCTTTGAGATTTAAATTTGCAGAAGACTCACGGAATGTTGTCCATCTATTTCAACTGCAGGTGCTCAGGACAAAAATTATGTGTAATTTTTTCTTAATAAGTGAAAAATACCTGTGTTTTAAGGACATTAAAGGGCTCTGAGTAAGCATATAATCATTAAATATTCACAGAGTACAAGGTTTAATGTGCACAACATTGAATACACCAAAGAATAATGCCATAATTATAGCTCCTGTAATAATTATGTTTTATTGTGGCTTCCTTACTCTTTTTATCCCACAGTTGGCATAAGCTTTTAAGCAGATGCCTTGGGTTTGCCCTTTGCAGCTTATAGGCAGATCACTGCTGTGTTGATTCTGCAGTCAGTCAGCTACTCAGCAATCTCATTTTTCTTTTACTGTTTTGGCAGAGATGAAAAGCGAAGTTTTTAACCTTCCACTTTCCTGCTACTTATTCAGCTGTTGGAAGCCAACTTTAAAGCTTAAATAGGAGCCCAGGCAGATCTTCACAGCAACACATTTTCCCTCTCCCTGGAGTTCTTGAAGCAACTGACTGAAGAATGAAACCCAGTCAGTGTGAAGACACAAATGAAGGACTGGAGTAAAATATAATTTCAGTGGTGTCTTTTTTAATTAACAGTAGCTTAGATTCTGTAGCACAAACCTCCAAACAGAAACTTGTCTGTAGATATAGAATATTTTACAGATTTCTTATTATAGAGTATCTATAGATATATCCTGTAGAATGTAGAATATCTGTAGATACATGCTATAAATATAGTCTATAGCATAGCTATAGATACATTCTATCTATATTTCTATATATCCATTCTGTAGGAATATATAGAGAGGTACATTCAATATCTGCATAGACCATGTACCCTGAAGTCAGAAGTTTATGTGGACTTGTAGCCAGGCATAAAAAAAAAAAAAAAAGTCATGTAAACATGGATTTTGGTTCTGGAACTTTCTGCTCTGAGATGATGGGAGGATTTTTCATGAGAAGGTAATTTTCCACAGGACTCATTGCAATGCTCAGCAAAGTAGAGCAGCTATGAATAAACAGATGGGATCTGGCATGGTGTGGAGGTCTTTAGAAAGGTTCCTCCTAAGAGACTGAAGCTTGTGCAGTATTGTTTGTTCTGCCACATCCAGTTCTGGTTTCTTCCTGCAAGATCTTTTCAGAGAATCACAGAATATGCTGAGTTGGAAGGAACCCACAAGGATCATCGAGAACCTGTGAGACAGATTTTGGAATCTGTGAGGCAAAATGAATCCCACTGAACATAAGGTTAAGTGTTAGAAGTTCCCAAAGTCTTTGTGGGAATCAGATGCTGGGTCACGGGCAGAGGCCCCAAAGAGGTCCCTCATTACTGGAAAGGGTTCAGCTGAGCTGAGCTGAGTCCATCAGCTCATTGTTATCTCCAAATGAGCTGCAGGTGCTGCCACTTGGCAGCCACAGGTGAGAGGGGTGGAGAACCAAGAACTCAGAGGGTTTGGACTGGCTGCAGGAGAACAGGAGAGCTGTTTGGAGAGAGAGGATTGAAGGCAGAGGATGGTTTCCACAGTGTTTCATGGCTGGAGGCAGCAAAGGAGGGTGATGGAGCTGTGAGGTCAGTGTCAAAGAAGGCAAAGGTTCTGTTTGAATTTATATTACTTTATTTTGGTGATGGTGTGAAGATTTAGGGGCAACTTGTGAGAGCAAAGGCATTAGTTCTACTACTCAAAATTTGTCTTCTGAAGGTGCCTCCTGCCCATGCAGGCTGTGCTTGCATGGCTGCAGCACAGGGCAGTGGAGCAGCTGCTGGTTTCGTGCTGCCTGGCTGACCTCTGCACCAGTTTACCTTGTCAGGTGACTCCATTGAACAACAAACATGCATAATTTGGTATTTGTTGGTGCTAAGATGTAAATGATTGCCGAAAATAACAGGATGTAGAATTACAGTTGTGTTCCGCAAAATTTTTATGTCCTTTTCTTTCTTTCCTTCAAGTAAGTTCTTGGTTGAAAAGAGTCCCAAGGACGTGTTTTAAATCTACATTAAGTGGATGAAATATGGTTTAAAGCAATAAAGCATGGAAATTCAGAGCTTTGGGGGTTGCTCATCCATCTTCACAGGTCATCCTAACATTATCCCTTACATATTGCTGCTGGCTCCCAGAAGTGGCTTCGCTGGCAGTTTGTCTCAGGGTCAGGATGTGTGGCACAGCCTGAGCTGCACATTTACAGAGCCACTGCTGTGTCACAGGCTGAAGTGTGGGCAGCTGAAAATGATGATGGGTGAAAGAACAGGGTTTCAGGCAGCTCAGCAGTAAACCTCCAGCTGCTTTCTGTAGAAAAAAGAGAAGTGTGTTTCTCAGGCAAATGCTTCACACTAATGTTGTTCTTGCCATAGAGATTATCAGCAAACATTGCTTTGATATGTCCTTGAGGGCATCAGAGATGCCACTTGTGAGTGGCAATAGGAAGGTAGAACAAAAATTCTATTTCTGAAGTGCTGGATTTTGGTGGAGAGTTTTTTTCCCTTCTGTCTCCAGTGCTGTTGGAGTGAGGAGTTTGCATAAACTGTGACAGTCCCTCTGATGCTTTAGGAGGGAAAACAAGGAGATGGTGTTGGTGCTGCTTCTGCTCTTGTGAGGTAACTCTCTCTTCTCAAATACTCCTTTTCAACTGCCACTCTGCAGCGAGGAGTAAAGAAAGAGGGAGGAAAAGAGACACTTTACATTCACAACCTTTTGGGTGAAGTCATCCAAACTGAGCAGGCTGAAACTATCTGTGGAGTGACATCATGAGGTCTTAAAACTTGATTCTGAAATGATAACAAACCCTACCTTCATGTAGACACTACTGGCTCATTCGAGGCACCAGGGAATGAAATTTGAAGTATGTACTTCAAAAACTCAGGTTGCTGAATGAGCTGAAGGAGGAACTTCAGTACTTCAGTTGACAGAGGGATCAATCAAGAGGCAGCTCTGACACATCTCCTGAGATGCATCTGTGTGTTTTAGTGGGATGTGTGCCCTCTCTCCTGCTCATTCCCATACACAAGCACTCAATTAGACACGAGCTGTGCCATGACTTTCTTTTTCCCAGCAGTCTCTCTGCCTTTGCAGAGTGTGTTGAGCTGAAGTGTATCTTGTGTGGATTAAGTGTGAGCCTGCATGTCTGTGGAATGTAATTGTGTATTTTAGCTTTAAGAAAAGTTGCAGTCCCTGGGTGTGTGCTCACCTCCTGTTCTGGGTTGAATTTTAACCACTTGAACAGTGTGCTTTTGCCATCCCAAAACGAGGCTACTCTGTGAACTTACTTCTGTCCTTTGCATAAAGATTCTTATCAGGACATGAAACTTTATCTCTAAGTGCTACAAACCTTCAAGAAGCTGTCTTTGTTCCTGTGTTATTAATAAGTTAGCAGGACTTGTTGCATATGGTCATTTTTCTGGTTATTTTGTGTGATTCTGGATAGGCTGCAGTATTACCAAATATGTGTTTTACCTCTCAGTTGTTGACTAAAGAATATAGGGAAGAAAACAAGACGTCTGCCTCACCATCCTGTGTGACTGTCTTGTTCCATAGCTCCTGTTCCTTAGCTCTGTTTTCAAGATTTCATTCTGAAATCTGTGCATTGTTATTATTGCCCTCATGGCTCTGCCTCTCATAAAACACTATTTTGTCCTGGTTTTTTTTGTACCGTATTTACATCTTAGGAGATAAGAGGTTAATTTTCCCATTTCCTTTAGCAAAGTAGCCTGTGGGGTTTATTTGAACATTGTTTCTATTTTCCATGTTCTGAGTTCAGGATTAAAAACTTGGAAGTTAAAAAACGCAGACATCCGTCTAATTAAAGGAATTGGCTGTCGGGGCTGTATTTTTCTTTCTCATTAACATTCTGTTCATTCAGTTTTCTTTCCCTATCTCCCTGTTCCCTACACACTCAGCTTGTAATAAAAGTTGGTTCTTGAATGTAAAGGCGTGTTAATGCACCTGGGAAAAACATGTACAGGAAGGAATTGAATTTGTTTCTATCTAACCTGGGTAAGATGGAATGGAATGTTCCAGTGTTTATCTTTACAGTAATAATCAAAGCATCCCTTCAGTGCTCATAAGGATTATTTAAGAAGAAAATTAAGTAAACGTATTTATTTGTTTGGTTTCAACAGGAAAAACAATCTCCTATTTTAAGTTTATACCCCTGCAGCCAAGTGATAAGGGCATTTTAATGTTTTCCTGCATCTATCTTTCCATTTTTATGTGTTGCAGGATTAGGGGACAGCTGATGCTGCCATAGTGTAAATGTGAGCAAGCAGAGATCCTCGTTACAGGGCGAAGTGGATAAAAAGAGTCAGTAACTGAAGGTGATGGAACTGTTGTGTCTCCTGTCCATTAATTCAGTAATAGCACCTCCTCTCCAGATGAGGGGAATCGCAGGGAGCAGCGTTTTGCTGCGTTGCAGGAGCAAATCCCTAAAACCTCTGCAGCAGAAATGTCTGCAAGTAAGGAGATAAACACGTGAAGGCAGATTTCAGCCAAGACTTTGAGGGTATCAGAGGTTTTCTGTTTTGGTCTAACTATTGTGTAGAATTACTTGCATTGGCAAGATGTTGAGCATTCTGTTCCCAACCCCGGGAGTGCAAGCTCTGGTGGCCCCACATGCCCAGCCCTGCCAGGGTTTGGGAGTTCTGCCGTGTAACTCAGCTGAGTGTTTCTTCAGGAAGAATAAAAATGATCTGCAAAGCACATTGCAGCCATAAAATCAAAGAAACCAAACTGCATCTACTGGCACTTCAAGGGTTTCATTTGGATGGGCACAGTGTTTATGGATCATCCAGCAAATGCAAACAAGGCAGTCCCTGGGATGCAGCTTCTCTATTGCTCTTCATTAGAGGGAGTGTGTGGTACTTGAAGCTTCAGTATTGGGGAAAGTTGAAGTTCTTTGCCTTCTATTTTACCTCTGGGACTATTTCTAAAGTAGAAGTTGCTGTCATTCTACCAGAGGACTGGCCAGATTTAATACATGAGCTTTGGCCATTTGACTTCTTTAAGCTTTACAGCCAGGAGTCCTGAATATGTCATTGCCCTACTGCAGGGAAATTTGTGTCTTTAGACTCACAAGTCAAATAAGCAGTAATTCATGCAAACACACCCGAGTATTGATTTCAAGTAATGTAAAAATAAGTGGAGCTGATAGGGTAGCTATCTTGGTTTTGGCAGCACCACCCAAGTTGAAAGGAAAGAAATCCGCAGGGTCTGCTGCTGCTTTAATCACGTGTTATTTACACTTGAGTTGGCCATTGGAGGGTTCTTGATGAGATTTGGAGAGCAGGGCTGCAGCAGGGTTTCAAGTACAAAATACAAATGAGATCCCAAAAGAGAGTTCTATTTAGGAATGTCCAAAGCCAGTCTTCTGGGACGCTTTATGTTAAAAACTGGTAATGTTCACACTGATGGGTACATAGGTTTTACTGTGGATAGTATTGCTTTGCCTGGGATTGGGATGATCAGATGGTCAAGTGAAGATATAACTGCATTGATCTTCTCAGTTTCTCACATAAAACTTCTCATAACTTTGCTTTCCACCCCTTAGAATTCCATGGCTTTGCTACATAAGAGATTTGTGCATGTTTGGCTCGTTAATTAAAAGGAGCTATTTCTCTTTCTTTCTGAAAAATTTTCCCCTCATATTCTTTTTAGCTAGTAAATACAAGTAGCTTAATAGATGAAGTGCTATTGATAGAACAATATTTTCCAGTAGTTTATTGTGCTCTGTTTCATGGACTATTGACAGGAAATCATGTTCGGGCAGAAATCATAACAGAAAATGCTGCTGTCATCTTACACAGGCTTTTTTTTTAATTCCAAAGTTTCCAGTGTTTGGCTTCATATGTTTGTTCAACATTATGGTTGAATGCATCCAACCTGGCTTTGCCTTTGTGTCATTGCAAGGCCTATTTATGATAGAAAAAGGCAGTCACTGCTTCCTTTTAATTTTCTCCTTAAGTTCTGCTTATTTGGGTTTTTTTAACCAGTGGTTTTTACGTTTTACTGTCTCTAACTTGAAGTGTTTTGAAATGTTTTCATTGGGGCATTAGGAAAAAAAATGTGAGATGACTGAGTTGAAATTTTGTTTGCTGTATTATTGACAATAATAACCAGGATTCTGTGGAGTCTGAGGTGGATGTGTTTGTTACTGAGGGCATCTGTGCTTGGTTTGAGAGGATTCTGCTGAAGGAGGTAATGTGGTTCTGTGAGTCACCAGAAGACTGGTGTTTGGAAAGCACTGCTCACCTGCCCAGTGTGTTCAGCTCAGGTGATGGTAAAGCAGTTGAAAATCAGTTCCTTTGCCTGAACTTGTAACAAAATGCCTGATAGTCAGACTGAAATGGAAAGGGAAGTAAAGAGTATTAAGACTGAGCACTTACATAATCCTCTACATCTTTTGAGTGCCAGAGGTATTAACTGTTTAAGCCTCTAGATGAATTTCTCTGCATAAAAAGAAATATATACATGTATTATGCTTTTTCTCTCTTGGCAAAACATACAGGCTGAAAGGCTAAATAACTCACCCAAGGCTACACAGCACTGGCACAACCTGGATGTGCCCAGCTCCTGGGCCTGTGCTCAGCTCATGCTGCACAGCAATAGTCTATGTCTTAATGGTGTGGGAGTAGCAATAACCCCACAAAATCCCTATTTTGTTGTAGACAGCAAACCTAAGATACTGTGTAATAACCCTGTGTGATGAATCTGCTGCAGTAACACAAATGCTGGTCTTGGCAAACTGCAGTGCTGTACACAGATAGTGTTTACTGTTGTATCGATCCACGCCACTAAATCTTTAATTATCTTTCATAGTAAAACTTGTCTAAATAAATTGCTCTATTGCTGCCCAGTGCTGCTGCTCTTTGGCAGCAGCAGAGGTTGATGCTGGGGTCACTGGCCACCTTTTACCATATCCATGCTGTTTGTTTAAAGATTTGGTGCTATTAGAAGGAGAAGTAATAGATCTAAAAACTAACAGGCTACTAGGCTGGTAGTTCTGAGGTGTAAGATTCCCTACTACAAGTGTGTAATAAGTTATGGCTGTACAAATTTCCTATTCCTTGGAACTCTCCCATTTATTATCCCCTAAAGGAGCTGAGTGGATAGTTTGGCACTGTACTTCTTGCTCGTAGAGCTGGTGGGGTATGTTTGGATATATATTTTGCTGTTTGTAAAGTGGAGATGTATTTTTCTGGCACTACAAGAAAACCAAAGCCTTTGGCTGGTGTGATAATAAGCAGCACTTGCAGGTGATGGCCCTTTGAGGTTTTCCACCTGTGTGTGGCTGTTTTGTCTTCACTGACACACAGCTGCCATAGATGGATGATTACAGACAGGATTGCTGTCACTGCTCTGTGTACTCCCTCTATCAGCTTTAACTATACTCCTGTGCATGTGTTTAGCTGCTGAAGGACTTGTTCCAGCTGAGGAAACTGAGTGAATATGTCAGAAAGAGATTTGTGTTGGCCCGTCCAAGATTTGAAATTCAATTTCCAAATGGTGTGGATATTTCAGTGGCTGTGATGCAGATTTTTGAGTCCCTGAGACGAGGTGTGTTCATACCTGGCTGTGCCAAATCTTATTCTCAGCTACACCTCTGTGAGAATGGAGATGGTTTCAAATGAGAGATGTGTGAAATCAGGAATAAAATGGCAGAGATGGCGCTGGGGCAGATCCAGGAACACGAATAAGGAGAGGTTGGGAGCATTTAAGTGGGTGCAGTTGTGGCATGTCTAAATAGATCTGTTAAATATGCTGTTAAGAGGTTGAAGTTTTCTTTGTCATTGTCGTATGATCAATTATCCCTTCAGGGCATTGCCCTGTGACAGGGCTGTGCTGCTGCTAATTTGTTTTATAGTTAGTGCAGTTCAATCCTGGCTTATGCACTGCAGAATAAAAACAAATGTATCTCAGGGAGGTAACAGTATGAATATACAAATTTCAACAGGAAACTCGTCAATACTTGACTGCAAAGCGCTATACCACATACCATTATGCTGACATGTTTTATCAGAAATGAAGATATAATTTAATAACACAAGTTTTCCTTTCACAGTGAAGGAAAGGGGAACAAATCAGTGTTTAAAAAAACCCACAGCACCTTGAATAATCAATTCAGGAGAACTATCATAAAGTGAGGCAATATTCATGTCTGTCTCTGAAAATTGAACTATAAAATCCCAAATGATTACAAATAGTCTTTGTGCTTGCTGTCAGTGAAGTCAGCCATCTGTGTAGATCAACAACCTATGGTACTTTTTAACTGTAATGTTTTGTTTAAATAACCCATTTATATTAAAAAATCTCCACTATTCTTTCCTGTGGTTGCTAGCAATGTCCATAGCAACAGCTAGTGATGGCACAATGCAGTTGAATGTGTTGATTATACAATAAACTGGAAAGAGAAATAGATGCTCTGCTTACAGGTATCTTGAATGCTGTAAGAGTTTTATAAGAAGGAGTCTACCAAAAATGGACTTTTATTATCCCGAGTCTTTGGTCTCTGTTATTGACTGAGATGGTGGATTTTGTCTTGAAAGTCTGGATTTTTCTACTAGTTTGAGAAGTGCTGTTGCTGGCGTAGCACATCCAGGCACACCTTGGTGTGGTGCAGCAAGATAACACCCAGGAGCTGGGATTTAAGCACACAAGTTCTTGTGTCAGCTGCACTAACTCTTGTTGCTTAAAATTTAATAATAACAGAAAAAAAACAGAAACAAAAAGAACCCAAAACCAACAAAACAAAATAGTAGCAAAGTTGTGTGATTTATAATTAAGCTTCATTAAGTAAGAATTCAACCTGCTGAAAACCTGGGGAGAGAAAAAGAACATTTTGACATGAATAGTGCACTTAGGAATTTTATTTCTTAGTTTGTCACTGTAATTTCTCGCCTCTGGTTTGGCAGCATTGTCTCTCCCTGCCAACATCTCTCTCATGATCAATTATATAGTGATTATCTTGGGTTTTGTTCTGTGGGTTTTTTAATCTCTAGACAAGCAATTGCTTGGTGTGGGCATGATTTAAACATATACATTTGGGATAATTCATCTGAGCATCTTTTCTGGGAGCCTCTGTTCTCAAAAGACTAAAAATAAGCTGAGGGTGAACTGCTAAGATTTTTATAACAAGATTCAATATTTGGTGATTCTGCTTAAATCTCAGTTTCTTTTTTGTTACAGTCCTGTACATATATGAAAACACTTCTGGTGACTTTTTTTTTGTTTGGAGTACTGTCCTGCATGTCACGTTTTCCAGTCTCTGGGTTGGATAGTTGGGAAAGGAAGGGAGCGAATGGCTGTGGTAGAGTTGTCATGGTTTTTTCATTCTTCTTGACCAACCCACACTCTTAAATTCAATAGGCAAAACTGAGTGGAGGCCATGCTGGGTGAGAAACAGGGTTATTTCTTAGATTCTGCAACGATACTGCTGTTTGCACAACCCCTTGTGAGGTTTGCCTGTTGGGCAGTCACTTATTGCTTCTCAAATACAATGTTTTGAGCTTGTTCACTGAACTGCAAACCTCGGTCTTGTGGAGAGGCTTGAACAGGTCTCTTGCATTTAGAATTCTGATTCTGTCTTCCAGAGTGTTTGGGACTTTATCAGCAGATTTAGTAAGAGAGGTCTATATTCAGTCAACAAACACCAACAAAAATATTAAGTCACGCCAGGCCAAAGACAGACCCTCTGGATTTCTGTGTGATGCTGCTTTCCAGTCAGGTAGTAGATCACTGGTCGTTTGTCAAGTGCAATTTTCCATCCACTTCCCTTCCAGCTCTACACAGAACAGATTTTGTGTAATGTGTTCGTGAATAAGCATGGGGAATACTGTCTACAGCCTTACTGAACCAAGACCTTGCAATCCCCAAAACAAGTGCTGGAGAATAGAGATGCCAAGCATAATACAAGGAAATTCTGCTGCTTCTCTCGTTTCCTCCTGGAAATATATCTGCTAAACCTGTCAGTAGCTGGTTGTCCTTCATTTCATGATAGTGTTCATCCTCTGCCTGGCCATTAGGACTGTCTTGGTTATTCCTGTGTAACCTTGGGATGCTTTCATGACTAGAAATCCCAGTACCTTCCCAGAAGCACATGTTGTGCCCTGGCATAGCCGGAGGAGCTAAAAGAGCAAGGAGAAGTATGAACTGCCCTGATTGTAAACTCAATGAATTAATTTTTGTAGTTGTACTTAATATTCAGTGCCTGTGTAAGTAATAAGTTTTTATTAATAGATGGTTGATTTGCAGTAACAATATACCTGGAACCTGAACAATACTCTGTGAAACTCATCCAGCCGCAGGTCCCAGGGCTTCGTTGCTGTGAACATCCTGCTCTGTAGCACACACACACACACTGATATTTTTTCAGGATTGAGTCCTGAGAAACAGTCCTGGGTGGTTTGTGGAAGACACGTGTTGAAGTGATTTGGATTAACAAATCCCCCCCTCAGCACTGGGAGGCACGAGGGTGGTGAGGTGCTCACTGGGGTAATCTGTGCACGCCCTGCGCTGAGTCAGGGCTTCCCTCGAACAGATGTGTGTTTAACTGCAGCGTGTCTGTGCTTTTCCAAAAGGGGAAATCCACGGGGGAAGTCTTCCAGTAATTATTTTGTTATTGCTCCATAATCTCTCCCTTCTCTGTTCCCATCACTGTTCCTGTGTGTTTTTCTGGGTTGTGGAGATAGATGGGTATTTGCCGTGTAGTGTGGACAGAAGTTTTTAAAAGGGGAACAGAGGCTCTCCAGTAAAAAAATACCTTGTATAGAGGGATTGATAATCATTTTAGCTGGAGGTAATATTGGAAAAGAGGCTTTCTGAAGGTCTAAATACTAAAATATTGCATGCTGGCTCAGGAGCAGATGGCAGCTTTCTGAGAGAAAGCCTAATCAGGTTACTCTGATTTTCATTTTATGTTTTTATAACCCAGTATTATCTATTTTTTGTGTAATCTGGTAGACTAATAATATAACAAATATTTAACTTTTGGGAATTATCCACTTGTAGAGTAGGTTTTGGTATTTTCACATGAAAAACATTATAAACTGAAATCCACCTATTTTAAGATACTGAAGGGTTCATTCCCAGCATTTAACAAATGACACGGTTTTCATTGTGGGGGAAAAAACCCATTAGTTTAACTCCAAAGCCTTTGTCTTTAAGTCCATAATAATAGTATCCCTTTTGGAAAATTCTCTTTACTTCTGAAGACCTGATTTATGTTCAGTTGATTTTTAACAATTCCTATAAGCTTTAACTTTGAATCAGAGCTTTGGACAATTTGGAAGGGTGCAATTAAAAATCCCAGAATGTATAGAATCATAAAATGGTTTGGGTTGGAAGGCACCTTAAAGATCATCCAGTTCCAACCCCTGTGCCATGGGCAGGGACTCCTTCCATTAGACCAATTCCAGCTAAATTCTGGCTGCAGTGACTGGAAGTGATGGGAACCTCAGGGGTGTTGTTTCCATGTTCAGATACTTAGAAGAACAGGGTACATGATGACTTGTCTCCATTGCTGGTGCCTTTTCCCATCCCATCAGCCCCAAGCCTTTGGTTGGGCAGCATCTCATTGTTTCCAAGACCCCACTTGCCTTTGCTTTGAGGTCCCCACGGGCTTCTGCTCAGCTCCAGAGAAACCTTAAAAATTCTTCTATTAAAACATGTGATTTCAAATGCTCCTTTCCTACGCTTAAGAAATCCCCAAGGATCACTCTGCTTAGTTTGCTTTCTGGTTTGCTCCTGTCTTGAAAGTGTTAGAGTGAGTTAAGTTCGATACTGCTTTAAAAAAGCAATATTTATATTTTTCATGAATTCCGTGCTGGGTATGAATTACTGACAGGTCCACTCTACCTGCTGCAGTCATCTCCTCAAATATACTGATAAACTGAGCAGCCAGGAGTCAGATTTTCCTTGGAACATTAGAGAGGTGCTGTCAGAATTTAGAAGTTATATCAGACAATGAAAACAAACAATAAACTCGGAGGAACACATTAAGCCAATTTTCGGGTGCTCTGTGCAGCTGTTGCACAGGGAGTTGCTGCAACCCTGGTAAGGGCTGGGGCAGGAAACTTCAGCTGGTTTGGAAACACTGGAATTAATGAGTCCTTAAAATGGGACTAATTGATTTTCCTGATGCACGAGGCTCACGCGTGATCTAAATAAAACTCCCAGACCCCACAGCCTGTGAGGGCCCCTGGCTGGCTCCATACCTGTCTTTAGTTAATGAAATGGAAACATTCCATTTTTCACAGAACTATTAAGATATCAATAACTCATTTTTGGGTTTTTAATTTAACTTTGAGTATGTAATTGATGAAGCCTAAGAGTTGTCTTCAGTAGTTGCATTATCTTCTAACTCTTTTTTCTATACAAATTAATATCAAACTTTTTGCAGTGTTTTGAACAAGTAATTTATAATATTTAGCCCTTCAAGTATACTCGTGTTCATTTATCTTTATAATACACAGATTTTTATTGGAGTGCAAGCAAGATGTAACATTTGTGAGTGAAATGTAAGTAAATTTTAATGAAAAAGGCCCACCTCATTTTCAGAAATTTTCTTAATAAATACATTTTCATTTCCTTTGCTCTTGATTATTATACGATTAGTTTAATGGTTTAAGTGTCAAAATTTCCAGGTAATTCAATGCAAATAGTAACAGCATCCATCTCAGCAGTATTCAAGGATCACCTTTAAAACCTTAGGTGCACTTGCAACTGGCATCAAAGCAGTCTGAAATATATGTCAGTGTTTTCCAAGAATCTTTCTGATGCTGCTTTCTTTACTCTTTAGAATTAGACTAGAAGTGAATGTAAATGTAATTGTCTTTTAATATTCAATTATTAGCACGGCATTGGAATTTTATCTTTATTTGTTCTACCAAGTGTCATATTACTTGTATTTTATATCCCCACTCTGTAAATCTATCACAGTTTCTTTGATTAATTTTCTAAACCAATTAAACTAGTTGAATAAAATAACTCATTGAATAAAATAAAAAATACTGTGATTTTTTTTTTTAGCAGATTTTATAATAAAAACTGTCAATAAAGATACTGTAAACAGGATCTTTAGGTGGTGTGTAATGACTGATTTGGGAGCTGAGGATATAGCTTCGATTTTTATGTGTTGGGGTCTGGAGAACAAGTGATGAGGAGCAGCTGAAGGAGCTGGGGGGGCTCAGCCTGGAGAAGAGGAGGCTCAGGGGGACCTTCTCATTCTCTACAACTCCCTGTCAGGAGAGTGGAGCCAGGAGGGTCAAACTCTTTTAAGTAACTACAGGACAAGAGGAAATAACCTCGAGTTTCACCAGGGGAGGTTTAAATTGGATATTAGGAACCATTTCTGCACCAAAATGCTTGTCAAGCACTGGCACAGCTGCCCAGGGCAGTGGTGGAGTCACCGTCCCTGGGGGGATTTAAAAGCCGTGTAGATGTGGCACTTGGGGACATGGGCTTGGCAGTGCTGGGGGAATGGTTGGGCTTGGTGATCTTAAAGATCTTTTCCTGCCTAAGTGGTTCTGTGATTCCATGATAGCTTTCCAGAAGTTTAGGGTTCTTTGTGTTCACATCAGAAAAATCAAAGTGTTATGAATAAAATGCATGGCTTTGAACACGGCTGTGTTCTCACTGTAATTTTTTTATGCCTCTTCTACATATAAAAACTAGTATGCTGCACTAGGAACTTGTGATTTCCGCTGTTGCTTTAGACACCTTCTCAAAGCAAAATACTTGTTTATTATTAAGGGTAACTATACCATACCAGAACAGGAGGATGAAAAACTGGGGTGTTTATTGCTGACTGATTAGTGTACAAATACTTTGATTTAGCACTGACTCTTTTTGAGGCCTATTGATATGTGAATTTGTTTCTTCTAGTATAATAATTTTATATGTTGTTTCAACCTCATGCTCAGTGATACGAGTAATGGCACAGCTGAACTCACTGTGGCTTCTCATCAAGTATTATAGGTGAAGATGGGAGTTCCTTCTTCCAAGCCTTGCACTCAGATTTCCAAGCTCTGCCTGTCCCAGGCTGCAGTAGTGTCAGATCTTTGCTCCACGGGCTTTCCCTGGAACTTTACATTTTCTTTTATCTTACCTGGGTTTTGAGCTTTCTGTGTCCTGTCCTGTCAAGCCCTTAAATTTTTAAATGTTGTCTCTATCTAGCTTAATCCTTTATCTTTTATAGACAAGAAAAGATCATCTAATACATGTGAAATGCAAAGTAATGAGGTGGGTAAATCTGAGGGAGTTTAGAGACATTTGTTATGTAACAGCCCTAAGAACAGACTTGTGTTGTAAAATGACCTTTATTGACTCCCTCTGGCCCTCACCAGTTAACTACAGGGTTGTGCTTTCCTAACTGCTTTAGGCTGAACGAAAATTCCTTCCTCTTTTCATGTCTGCCACAGATCATCTCTGTTACAGCCATTAGACCCGAACTCGCCGACGTTCTTGTCTGTGATCTTGGGATAATTAGCGACGCCTTAAATACAGAAAGTTTTTACCTCTGGAGGTTCTACTGCCTTTGATTTTTTTTTTTTTTTTACTTGCCTTTTTCAATGAACCGTGTGTTTTTCCATGAGTGTCATTGTTTAATACTCTGCCCTTCACTAGTTGAGAAGGTTTGCAATAACTCTGCCTTTGCAGGAACTGATGCTGGCCAGGACTGTCATCAGCCCACAGTGGGGCAGTTTGCAGGCTGTTGGTCTCTGGTGTCATTTGTTGTTTCTTGTGTAACTTGTTATTGCCTTTTACACTGTCCTAGTTTCATATGTTGTAGCTTTCTGCGTGTCACCATAAACATATTATGTGATCTAAACAGAGAAAAGGCCTAGAGGCATCTAAGATCTTTATTTCCTGTAAATGAGTTTGAAATCGGGCTTGTTTGGATTCTGCGGTGTCTTTATTTAGGTGACCGGTGAACATCATATCAATCTGTCAAGTCTGAAGTGTTGTATGGTTTTTTTCCTGGTGGATAACATCCTTCTGGTATTAATGTGATCCTTCTCTGTCCTAAACAGAGCCATCACCCTGGAGAATCAGCTGGTGATCCTTGGAACATCAGTGACCGACGCAGGAGGTTACTATGTCCAGGCAGTCAATGAAAAGAATGGGGAGAACAAGACAAGTCCCTTTATTCATCTCAGCGTAGCAAGTGAGTATCCAAATTGTGGATAATGTGCTCTCACACTGAGGCTGCAGACAGGATTCACAAAGGCTGCCCCAATAAAAAGAGCCTTGCTAACAAAGGATTGGACCTTTAAAGGAGGTCAGCTTTTCCTGCTTTCTTTGGAGCACACTGAACTCCTTGTGTAGTAAGAGGGACCTAAGAGAGTATATGCCCTCAACAAATCACCCTCAAAGCCTTTTGTCTGGCCATTTATTTTGTACCAGGCAGGTACACAGTGATATTCCTCACTGTTTATTGTGAAGTTGTGATTATAATTTCTTTTTAATGCAGGGGTTTATAACGTGTTGTTTTCCATTGTGAGTAAGTAAACAAGTCACTCTTCTGAGTGCAAATTTATTTATGAATCTATTCCCAGTCTATGGCATTGTTTTTACCTGGAGTTATCACAGAGTCCCAGGGAACATGCATTTCATTGTTATTACTTATTATTTTACATTACACAAATTGTATTAACACCACCATTACAGAGGTATTCCAGGAGTGGCTTTTGCAGCAAAGTGGAGGGAAAAGCAGCAGAGCACTGGGGTCAGAGAGATGACTGCACACTAAATATGCTGATGTGCACATTCAGCAAAAGTGTACACGTGTAAACTATTGTAAAACATTTAGTAAACGTGTTTGTATGAAAAATTAATATTCTAAATGTGTAGAATGGTTTGACTCCTTTTCTGAGCCATTTGATAAAGGTATTTTTACTGTAGCAGGGAGAGGGGGAGCATGTTATTCTGCTGTGGGAACAGGGAGGTTTATAGTTCTGATTGTAGAGACAAGGAAGAGCTGATGGGGGATATTGTTGATGACAGTGGCAGCTTCACTGACAGGCTGCCCTCATGGTTTGGGCTTTGAGAAAGTGCAAAAGTCAGCTCTAGATCACTTGGCATGATGGAGATGCCAGGCATCTCTTCATCCTGGGTACCATTGGATGTGGGACAATCCCTGTTGGCTCCTTCCTTGCAAAACAAAATGTGGGAGTCTGGGTTTCTGGGCAGGAAATCTGGCAAATTGGTTTTGGAACTAGGCTTATGTTTGTCAGAAGTTCATCTAAAACATGATGGTCCTGTGAAACATTTAATTTCTAAGAAAATGTGATTCTTCTGCTGAAATCCGTAACAGGATTTCAAGGAAAGCCATTCTTACCCAGGCACTGGAAGTGCTGGGACTGGGGCTGAGATAACTGGGGGCAGCAGCTGGATGGTTTGACAGGCAGGAAAGACAAACCTTTGTTGTTTTCTTCTGGATAAGTATCTAAACTAAATGAACTGCTCAGGGGTTTTATGTGTATCTTTCTGAAGTGGAAATAATATTCCAAATCCACTTGTGAATTCTGGCTGTACTGTGGCATGTAGATTGTAAACATTATTATTTCTGACAGTATGAAGAGGTTTGCTAACACTTTAGTAATTTCATTTTTAAAGCAAATTTGTATTGTTTGTATTATGTGACCAATAACATACTTCCCACTATAATTTCATATCTTAATTAATGCTAGAAATAGTCTGTGATCATGCATGCATAACAAGTGCTGTGCAAAGCATAGTACAGGCATATGGGAAAGAAAACACTCCAAAATGCTTACAGACTTCATACCCTGAATGCAAAGTCTATCTGGAATGTGGAAAACAGGAAAGATAAAATGGATCAAAGAAAAAGAAGGATGAGACAAGATGGAAAGCCAGAAATGGATTCTCTTTTAGAATTAATATCAGCCAATGAGGTTTTTAAATTGACACCTTGATATCCAGGATTATTAACACTCTGTGTGTTGAAGGGAGGCATTGGCTCTAAGGCATTAGAATCTAAAGAAAATGAGATTAAACTGGTCATTTTAAACTTTGATCTGGGGAAGAAACATGTGATACATTACGTTGAAAGTGAATAAACCTTTTTGGTCCAGTAACAGAAAATAATCAGGCAAAAATATAGCCCTGAAGCAATATACAGGGAATGGTAGCAGAAAAAGGATATATTTTTGGAAGAGTAGTAAAGAATTCAAGCAGGAGGTTGGAAACAGATTGTTAAAGGTACATCCAGGTGAGGAGGATACCACATTGAATTGTCACTGTCTGAATCTTACTGGACATTAGGAGTGGTGACACTGGTAATTTTCCATTAGGACGTGTAAAATTTAAAACCAGTTTAACCAAAATGAAATGAAACCCCAAGTGAAGTGGAATATCCAATCTCTGTGCAAGTAGATTATATATTAATTATTGAGTTCAACCTTGCTCCATGACTCAGCTGCACATTTCCACTGTTATTGAGGGCAGAAGGAAAAAAACCTACGGATAATTCCCAGGGCAGTCATTCACTGAGAGCAGCGTTAGATATGCATAGCTTGTTATTCCTTGAAGGAGACTGGTGTCAGATTTGCTCCAGCCTGTAAGAAAAGCACATTTGCAGAATCATTCTACCAGCTGAGAAAGCTGTAAGCTGTCCTGTTCTGCTCCAAAATACAAGACTGACAGCAGGAGAAAGGTCTGGCTCTGAGCTGAGCAGGAGATGAGTTACAGGGCCTTATTTTGCAGGTTGAAGTCAGTGTTGAATTGTGGCTGAAGGTAAATGGAGCTTGAGCAACATCTGGAAAATACACTGACCCATCCTTCAATTAATAACTGTATTTGATACATGTGGAATAAAAAGATTGGAGGGTGTTGAACATCTTTCTCTGTGAGAAGATGCAAATACTGAGCAGTATTTTTCCTTAGCAGCCAAGTGCCCAGCTTGGTTAAACACCAGTGTTCTGCATGCCTGCCCTAAAACAATGTGTCTTAATTTGAAAGTCACAGTGTGAGGTCCATCCAACTATGCTTGAAAAGCACAGTTGTTTCTTTCCAGTGGACATGTTTCCAGTGATTTCAAGAGGGTTAAATCATCTCTGAGGTGACAGGCTTTGGTGGAATAAAAATGATGTTCAACAGGCAGCATAGCAGGAATAACGTCACATCAGAAATTAGAGATGTCATAAATTAGTCCTAAATTTAAAATGTCTTAAAATGAGTTGAGCTATATACTACTCTAATGAAAATCTTGCCTCTTTTCTTCTTTTTTTTTAACCATATGTTAAAGCTTTCGTGTAAATAACACAAAATTTTGGCTGGGAAAATCAGAAAATCTGAAAGTCAGGAGTTTGGCAACAGAAATAAAAACCAAAATTAGTGTTGTTACTAACTCAAATACATCACTTACTCCTTGTTGAAAATTCACTATTTCTGTTTTTTCAGTTTTAACTCCATTGCTGAAACTTCCTAACTTGACCAGAGGGGTGTGAGAATTCATCTGTCACTGGGCTGGTACAAGCTTTGGGATTACATATTTCAGTATTTACCAACTGTATTGGTAAATACAATTTCAATGTAATTTCAGTAACAGTTGGGATATGCTACGTGTTGTTTTTCCTGTTTCCATTTATTGAACAATAGATTTGATGATGGTATCCTAAATGGATCCTTAATTCTTTAGGCTTTTTCTTTCATGTGCCCATTGTCCCACAGACAGATTTACACTGCAACACAGATGGTCAGGCCTCTTCCTAAAGATTCTGGCTTGTCAGGGGCTAAGGTGACATTCTTTTGATCTTACCAGTGTTGGCAGGTTACCTGGAGATGGAGGTGTTAATTTGAGTGAGGCCATCATAAAGCTCCTATTTCCTTGAAGGCCATACTCGGTGTAGCAGATAATCTCTCTGAAACTCTGCACCAAAACTCCCGTGGTTGTAATATGGATCTTAAAAACAAACAAAACACCAAACAAAAAGAAACCTCAAACCCCCAAATCCTCCAAAAATAATGATAAAAAAAGCCCCCACCAACCAAACCTCCCCCGAAATATTCAAACAGAACAGAAAAAAAACGATACATGCGGTACTTTGCTGTAGGCAGCACCACTTCAACGTGAACACTTTTTTTGGGAAGGAAGGGGGAGCAGGGGCTTTAAGAGCTTCTTAATGAAGCCACAAGGATTTCTGGTGTAGAAGTCAAGAGTTTAAGTAGGTTTATTAGGAGGGGAAAATAATGAAAGATTCATAGGGAGCGTTTTATTGCCGCGAGGAGCTGGCTGAGGTATTTACTGCAGCGTGCGCAATGCGTGTCCTTGTTACTTTATGATGTGACACCACGGCCAGGCTCTGGTGCCACTTGAGGAGAAGTTTGCAAAGCCCTGCTGAGATGCTTCTATTATTAACTTCAACCCAACTCTGCTGCTGTGAGCGCCGCCAACCCGGGCCCAGAAACTTCTAACAGTCTACGTGGCTATTTCTGAGATATTCCATGAAAAATCGGAGCAAGTGGGCCTCAGTAAATGATTTAAATGGCAGGTTTGCAAAAGGTGGGTGTGTGTAAGCTGTTCTGACAGCTTAGATGCTCCTGCCTCAATTGGTTTTGTGGCGCTAATCGTCTGGAACCGCAATTCAGGGCCTCGCTCCTGGACCTTCTTGTTAAGCTGTGAAATATTGAGATGCATGTCGCCTCAATAGATTTATTAGTAAATTAGATAGTCTCCAGACCTATTGGTAACACTGGGAGATACAGAGTGTTCTGCAGCCTGATGTCATTTTCTGATGCAGGCTTTGGGAAAACAGAAAACAAGATTGATGAAAATTTTAAAAACCTTGCCAGCCAGCATTTCTGAAGAGGCAAAGATAATAAAGCCAATTATCGTTTAACGAAGATAAATTTTTTCCCTTGGGCACTGGCAATGCTTTAAAAAAAAAATAAAAAAAAGTAAAAAAAAAAAAAAAAAGTTGGGGACTGAAAATTAAACTCCTGGCTTGGTTGTATTGCAATTAATTTAAAGTATGAGGGTGTCATGTTGTTCTGCCCAACTTCCACTTGCAACCAGAAGAATTTTATTTTGTTATGGCAGACATTGACATGAGGCTAAATAGACCCCATTTGTCTCTGGTTGATGCCTATTTTGTTCTTCAATTTAATGTACCAAAACATAAATTTTACAGACAGGAAAAGTCCCATTTCAGGCTTGCAGGGACTGGATTTGCCCTAGAGTTCTTCTTTGGTTTGTTTTCTGTTATAAAGAAATGTTCTCATGATCGCACAAGATTGTTTAGGTCACTTTTAGTGTCTGTAAGAATTAAATATTCTTTATGTTGCTGGAAAGAGATGGGGAGAAAGTGCCACACTACCTGTCGGTGTGTTTTGTAGGATGTTCCTCTTGACATCCTTCTGTCAGGTTTTGTAAGAAGAGAAGTTTTCAGAAGATTCTGGGCAGACATTTTCCTCTCTGGAAGGGACCATTTCACTAACATAATTTTTCATATTAACCGTCAGGGTTTGTTCAAGTCAGCAGATGTTGAGGATCCTTCATGGATACGTTTGAAGCATTCTGCTGCATGAATTTTTCATAGCTAGTTCCAGCTTTCAGGTGTAGGCAGGAAAAAGGAAAAAAGGAATGGGCTGGCACCCCCGGGGAACAGATATTTCCATTCTGACGTCAAGTGCACACAAGCTCTATAGACTTGTCAAACTGGTTTTAGTTCATGCCAAGAGAATTTACTTCTCTCAGCCTCTCCAGGTCAATGCTGTTGAGGTGAAATTAGTGCTTCAGTGATGCCTTTTTTTTTTACTTTTTGGTTTTATTTTGCTGGGGGAAGTGGAAGGAATATGCACAGAAATTGCATTTCTGTGCCATGATTGTACCTGATTGCCTGAGGTTGTGACCAAATACTGGGGAAGCCCAACATAGCACAGCTCAACCCTCTGGGCACTGGTTTTAAGTCTCTCTTTGAAATGATCACATTTGTTTCCCATTTCCTCAAAGGTTTTGCTTTTCTCTTTGTCAGGAAGGATATCATAGTGTGGTTACATGAGTAAATGTGTGCCTTCTGCTTTGATTGACACTTAACATTCCTCTGTCATCCCAAATGTTAATTTGAAGGAGACTGTAGAAGTCTTTGGGGTTTAAAACTGAACCTTAAGGACATATTCTGTGTAAATGCCACCTTTAATACCCTGGTAAAACAGTGTCTGAATGCTTCTTTAGTTGTAGCTCCAGTCTGCTCTAATTCTAAAGGACATACATTTCTAAATAGGGATCTTTTTTTCCTTATTATTTCAAGAGTTGAATGCAATTTAACCATGCTTTTGAGATGGATGTATGTATTTAAGTCAAATGCATTTTAGTAACAATAATAGCTGTAAGAAAAAGGACTAAGTTGAGTTAGTGGTAAAGATTTGGATTTGATACATTGGAACAAATGTTAGTTTAAGCTTTATCCAGAGCTGGAAATTTCAGTGGAGACTGATATTTCTATGGTTTTACTCTATTATCTACTGCAAAAGCAACACTGTACTGCAGTATAGACTGATTTTACATGCATTACAAAGAAATAACAGATGATCAGGATTTATCAGCATTCTTGGATTGCAGATTTCATTGTTGGGGTTTTCTTAAAGCATCAACCAGATCTCTTCCATAATTCTCTGCTTTTCTTCTCCTTAAAGGAAAACTTTCCTCACTTTTGACTGTAGTGACATAGAGGGACACCTGTGGTTAAAATGATAGATTGCTAAACTGAAGGAATAATAAAGGTGAGCTGAGAAACTTCTGTGGCAGCTTGAGCTTTTCTTTGGGTTTCTTCAGATATTTTATCGGTGTTCTTCCTGATAAATAGCAGAAATATTAGTTGGTCTTCAATTTCCTCTTCCTCTGCACTATTTTTGAGAATACTTATTGCCACACGTGGTGCCTCTGCTGCAGCCCCTGTCCCAGGCAACCAGTGTCTCCTCTGCTGGTAGTTTGTTGCAATGAAAAGATGTTAAAATGAACTGTCTATAAGATTATTTCAGCCTTATTGAAGGGAACTTAAACAGCCAAAATCAGCATAAAACATATTTAAGTATCTGGCACTTAATTTTCATCATATTGCATCAACAAATGTAATGAAGCTTTAAATACGTGGTTTATGGGAAGAATAGTTATTTCCTTTTCTCCCAAATGCAACAATACAACCCTGTTGTTATGGGGACTCCTCAGTGGCTGGTGAAGCTGTGGAATTGCACCCAAATGGAGTGTCTGTTCCTTCAGCATATGAACATCCATTATGCATTTTGCTCTGAAAAAGTGGCAAATGCTGAAGTTTCTATAATCAAACGTGTTATTTTAGCGTGGCTTCTTGTTACACTTGTCTATTCATAAGGCTTGGGGTTTTGTCTGTAAGATCTGGAATGCACACACACACACATGCTCCAGATCCCGGGTTGTCTCCTAAACCCTTTATTTATATCTGACACATGCAATTAATCTCTCCCTATCCCTAATCACTTTTGCTATTACATTCATGGGAGTGATTTGTATCCTATCTCTGTCACTGCTCTGTAATTGATATGTGGAGATAAGGGATTCTTAGAGGACACAAACAAGGAAAAGAGAAAATTGAATTTACCTTGCAATCATTTTATAAAATGTGACACACATCAATTATACATGCCAGCCAGGAAAATGCCATCTCGAACAAACTGCGATGATTTGTTGGAGGACCAGAATAAGAGAAATGCCAGAAAACTTCTCTGGACAGAAAAGTATTGCTGGTTCAACAGACAGACTTTTTCAATCTCACTGGTCCACCTACAATGTTTTTTTAAATAATACTGCAGAATTTACAAAGAAAGTGTAGTTTTTGATCAGTGTTTTTCTTCAGTCAATCTTGTACTAATACTCCAGGGTGGAATAAGATGAAAGGGAGCTGTTGGAATAAACATTGTTTTGATCAGACATAAAAAGATGGTGTTGGTTACTCAAGATTGAATCATCTTTCATGGGCAAAAATGGTGAAATGGATAGTATAGCCCAATTCCAATTTAACCATGTTCTACCATGAACATATTTCTGTTTAGTTTCTCTTTTCCATTTCAGTGCAGTGAGAAGTGAATTTTCTCACTCTTGTGTAACTGCTTTGTGCTCATGATTAGTTCTAATCATTGGCATGAGGGGAGTAGTTCCTGTCCATACCTGTAAGTTTAAGGAGTACTGTGGGATCTTTGAAAAGCTTTTTAATATGTACTGATAACGCTACAAAAACGAGTGTTGAGTATGTAGATGAATAATATGGTAACAGTAATAGGAACCATAAAACATAAGATTTAAGTCCAGTAATATTCAATGGTGGCAGTTTCCAGGCAAACAGTCTTTTCCCTAGAACTGTTAATTTCTTTATCACATACACCCCAGATCCAATTGGACTTTCTAAAAACTTCCAGAGCAGACAGAAGGGCAGTGATTTGTAGGCATTTGTAAAGGGATTCATGTTTCAGTTTATGTAAGAATCATGATGCTGAAGCTTTAGGAGGAGCAGCTATTGGAGACTGACTTATTAATTTACCCCTTTTGAACATGGTTTCTTATGAGTCCCTTTCTGCTGTGCCAAACTCCTGGAGTATTCCACGTAGCTGACTTGAAGTGTTTTGCTTTGTTTCCCATCTTTACACAGTGGGATGTATTTAAAGTATAATTTCCATTTTTTTCAAGTTGCTAAACCCTTCTGAAGGTGCTTTTTACTAGAAACAGTAAGAATCTGTAACTTACTGAAGTGAACTTGAGCTTAAATGTGCTATTTGAAGGAAAAAATCCACATTTAGAGAAAAACGTGCCAGGAGTTGGAGTTCAGTGATGCTTGTGAGTCCCTTCCAACTCAGGATATTCTGTGATTCCATAGTACATGTGCTGGTCTGAAATGACAGGAGTTGTCTTGACTGGTCTGTGAGCGAGAGTTTAAAAAGCTACAAAGCACTTACTTAGGAAGATAATGAGGATCATCTTATTTCCTATGAATTGGATAAATTTGCAGCATTTGAGTGGGTTTTTTTTGGTGGGTTTTTCTTTTTTTGATTCATAGGAGAAGGACTTGCTTTTCAATTTAGAAAGAAAGTAATTTAGGAACTATTTGATAGAATCCTTTAAACTGTTGTGTTAGGCAAGCCTGAAATGTCTTATAAACAAGGATATGGAATAAGCAAGATAAGGAATAATAAATATGGTCAAACCAGATGTTTAGTAGAAAATGTTTTGCACTTAGTTACTGCAAAAGACTAAATATATCTTGAAGATTGTCTTACACATGCTAAAGGTCTGCATGGCAGAGCTGCCCTCCAAGCATATTTACAAAAGCTCATTTTCATCTCAAGCTCTCACAAACATATGGTTGCTTGAGGGTTATCATTTTTAAAGCTCTTCATATAAAAGATGTTTTTAATTTCTTCTCAATATACATCATAAACCAGTAAAACTGAACAAGAATGGAAACTCCTTGGTTGTCTGTCTCATCCTTCTGCCAGAGAGACAAGATTTGTCCAAGTAATTGTGGAAGTACAGACAACAGCCTGTGTATGGACAAAAATGGAGAAACAGTGATTACAACTGCAACCCGAGCACTGGAGAGTCAGGATGGGTGAGATTCAAGGTCATCTCTAAAGCTATAAATATTCTTCTTTTAGATTTTAGTAAGGACTTGCTATGAATTTTAAAATAATATAGAATAATTGGTTTTTCCCTTCCCTGTTTGTAATAGGAAGAGAAAGTGGGAGCTGGCCAGAACCTGGGTTGCCTCACCTGATGTGTGAAAGAGCTGTATTGATTTCCTGTCCCCTTGGCTGTGCCCTGGGAGCTGTAAATTGCCAATCCAGGATGTTCGTTATCCCTCGCTTTTGTACTGCTCGGGTTCACATATTGTACTTTGCAGCTGGGGAGTGGTGAGACATCACAGCAATCCAAGGTTTGGGTTGTTGGGTTCCCCCCCCTCCACACACACACAGACTGTGCTGTAAGGTGATGGAAACACTGGTTTCTTTTCATGTGCAGACTGTTGTCTACACTTGTAAACCCTTCAAAAATAATCCGTAATCCAGGACTCTGCCTTTTTATGATGGAAAATTCATTCTAGCTGCGGAATGTGGGAAGGAAGTTGGAGCTCCTGTAATCTGGGAGAACATCATTGTTAAATAGTGTGTCTTTAAAGGGCTGTAAGCTTTCTGTGATAAAAATGGAGCACAGAAGCCAGGAAAATGCACACAACGTCCTGGTCTCTGAGGCCCTATTTGTGCAAAATTGTTACTCAGTTTTCTCCAGCTGTGTTTGCTGTTAAATATCTTTATAAGCTGGGGACAAGTAGCTTCTGCTGTTGTCTGTAGGGAAGAATTCTGCAGTGGACATTGTGTTGGACAAAGAAGGAAAGAGAGAAGTTGTGTCTGGTGGTTCTTTTTATTCCCCACTTGCTCCTTATGCACTAAGGAGAGATAAAAAGAAAAGTTTGCTGTTTTACTTCATGGTAGCTGCATTTTGATCTGCTCATAAACCTGACTTAGTAAGGACTTGGTGAAGGCTTAAAAAGCCAGCAGTGTTGTACCTTCTGCAAATGCTGGGAAAGAAACTGCAAAACCTGTGCTGCCTTCAGCCATCCTTGTGGATTTATCAGATATCTGTGAGTGATACTGTCAGAGCTATTAAAGAAAGTAATTGGTAGTGAGTGATTAAAATTGCAGATGGCCTTTTCAAGGTGATTATGAATATTAAATCAGGTCAGTAAAAGCGAGCTAAAAAGGCCCATGAAACCAAAAAGTGAATATGCTGAGGATAATTGCGTGAGAAGAGGATCTTGCAGATGTGCCAGGCTCATCCGATCCCCCCCAGCCCATCAGTCAACCAACCAACCAAAAAGGCCCCAAGAAGCAAGATAATTCAAGTGGGCCTATTGTGTCAAAGGAGGTGGAACTAAATATCTCCCTTTTTAGGCTGTAAATTCCTCTGTGCAGAGAACTTGGTGCATCTTGCTCCTCTTTAATACAGAAAATTATCCTAGGTCCATCGCTGCTGTCACTGAGCAGTGACAGGTCTCCAAAGTCCCCTGTGCTGAGTCATTAACAGTGATCTTTTCCTGTTCTTTTCCAGTTGTAGGTGATTATGACAAATGTTTCTTTCCACATCACCCTGGAACAAGGCCAAGAAATACTGTAAAGTGACTTAATTTCACTTGGTGAGCTTTATCTTAGCAAAGCAAAGATTATGTGGGAGGTGGGGGTTTCTTTTTTAGCTGAAAAATCTTCAGGTTCATTTTGTTCCATGATTTAAAATGGAAACTTCAGATGCAAACAGAGATAAAGGTAGAGCAAACTGAAAACATGAATGTCTTCCTTTTGAGCTCTGCTTACTTACATGTGTATTTTAATACAAATGCAGAGTGCTTTCACATATATCTAAATAGCTTGTGAACTTGGAGCCTGAGGGTTTGTTTTCTTGTGCATATTGTGATTATAGACTCATCACTTTCAGACCAATTTCATGCTTTCAAATAGAATTTTGTATGGTTGCTTATACTCCAATGTATTATTATTGTATTGATCTTGAACATCATGCTGACCTGTCTGATCTGCTCTTAATGTAAAACACCACGGGATTTAGTGGGAAGCTTTATAGAAATGTGCTTTGCAAATATTGTTTATTTTCTTTGGTGCAACAGGAATCATTTGTTTTATCATTTTGAGGAGCTCTTTTGCCTTCCTAAACAGTATTTCTGTTTACCTGGATTTTGTGGTCATTGTAATGTTAGTGGTTTTGTTACTTATTGATTCTTCATCTCAATTAATGTTCTTTTACTTACAGTTATTCCCTTGGTGAATTTGGTAAAGAATTCTGCTCATTCCACTACAATAATACTGATTTCTAACCATATTGAATTAGGGACTGGTTTATGGCCTCCATGATAAAAACATCTGTGCCATGCCAGTATTTTTAAAGCTTTTCTAAAAAATATTCAACTTATTGGTTCACTGCTAGTTAATGCAGCAGTTTTAAGGGAGAGGTGGTTTAAGCAGATGCTCAGCACTTTCCTTTAGATGTGCAAAGACAAGCAATGCAAACTGCCAGTACCCAAAAAGTTATGGGGAATTAAAAAAGAGGAGGTTTGTGGGGTTATTTTCTACTGAAAGAAACAGTGAATTAGACTAAGACAATATTTTTCCACCTTCAAGATGACATGTGAATTTTAATTCTTCTCTAAATTTGAACTGATCAAGAATCATCTTGTAAGAAATACAAACACAGTCCATGGGTCAGGCAGCTTAACACTGAAACATCTTAACAGAGTTTGGATTAACAGTTGCCATTTGTTTTTTGGGAAGGAAATCAGTCATTTTCTTTGTGTGGTTGATACGGTGTGTTGTAACTTTGAGGGCCTGGGATGCTTTTAAAAAAGTATCACTATGGGCCAGGAGGGGAAGGCAGTGATTACATTGTGGCTGACAGATCTCTATGTTCACTGAAGGAGAGGGTCATTTGCACCTCGTTGGCTAATGGGGAGAAATACGGAATCTGGCAGATCTTTAGGACTTGGTAGTGACTGCTGAGTTCCTGACTTGAGTATAATGCAGAATTCATTCTGAAAAAAACCCCCAAATCTGGGTGAAAAAAAAACAAGGGGTGGTTTAAGCATTTTTGTTGTAGCTCGTAAATGTGTTGCCACAGTCAGCTGGGCTGCTTGGGGAGGGCTTTTTGATGATTTAAAGATGGAGAAGGCAGTGTAATTTTTAAAATTCACAGATAAATCTTTTTTTACAAGGCTGTTACAAATGTTTTCAAAGGGTGTTTGTAATGGAAGAAGTGACAGACCTCTAATTAGTGTGGCAGGATGAGACTCTGTAGCGTCTGTGAGAGGGATGAAATAACACTGTTTATCTCAAGTTTATGGCTAGCAGATGCAGGTAGATAGTGTTTTTATTGGTTCATTCTTCCACTGCACATACAAGAGGAGGTGTTTTTAATTTTGTCAAAATATTTCTGAGTTGTGAAACTTAAAAGCTACAAGTTACGAGTTTACTGTGAATAATGACCAAGCTGTTTTCCTGCAGCCTTTGCACGCACTGGTTCTTAAAGGCAACTTCCTTTCAGAACTATATTTTGCTACTTTTAAAGCAATAAAGCTATTTTCTGTGTGTTTGAAGTAGAGGCTTATGAAGTCCGCTGACAGGACTTTATTGCAATTTTTAAAAGACTGGGTCTTAATGAGTCAATTATCTCATTTCAGGTTTGTGTGACTCAGGTTCTTCTTTTCAGTTTCACTTCACAATGTCACAAATAACCTTGATGACTTCTTGGTATCTTAATGTCATATTTACACAGCTTTCATGTCACAGCACACCAGTGGAATGGGAAGTACAAACCTCATTTGTGTGCTAATGCTGAAGATGAGACGTTTGTCATAAATCCTTATCCTTAACAGAATGGTATTTTTGAAATATTCATCGGAAGTGAACATGATTTACCAAAGTAATATTTGTGGTGTAAAAGTTTGTCAGTTGTATCTTTTAGCAAGAATTTTCCAAAGTAAATTTAACCTTCATGCTGCAGCACAGGCTGTGAGATTTGTAGAAAATTCTGTCAGTGAGTGCCAACAGCAAACACCAATCCTGTCTGTGCTGCCAACCCTTCTCAATCCACAAGAAATGGTCACTGGAAAAACACTGTCCTGTATCAAAAGCCTCTGCAATTCAGATCACTTTAGCATCCTGTTATGTTTGTCTGGCACAGCTGTTACAAAAACAAGGAAGGGAACACAGTTGTTACAGGGCAGTGTGTGTGTTGTAAAGAACAGGATGCGTTGTGAGACCTGTCAGCTCTTGAAACATGACACAACCTCCCCTTTTTCTTTTCTAAGGGTACAGTGGTGTCTTTTAAGTGGTCTCCATGTCCTTAACTGTAGTGGGCCTGTGGTTAGAATGAGGCAAAGATGAGCTGAATTGAGCAATCAATTCCAGATGAAGAGAGCCCTCAAAATTGTCTAATGCTCACTCTGACCTCTGCAGATTCAGCACTGGGAAGGGAGGGGGCTTGTCTTTACAGCCAGAGTTGTTCCTTTTGATGAGCCCTTAAGAACAATCTAAGATATCTCTGCTTTTCCTCCGTGATCACCAAGGGAACTTTAAAATCTGTGTTTCAGAAGGAAATCCTGGGTAGCAGTCTCTGGAAATGTGCAAAGCTCACCAGAACTGTATGATAGGTAATATAAAATCTCAATGAGAAGTGTGGGTCCTGATTGAGAGAAGGAATACACTGAATCAGAAAAAAAAATATCTGGCTTGGAATACATTGCTTCCATTGGACTGTAGATCACAGTTTTATGAGCTTTGCAGAAGATGTGGACAGTTCTAACAGTTCTATATTTTGCTTTTTTTTTTTTTTTCTCCCCCTCAAGAATGTATCATATGCAATCCATTCAAAAATTGCAAAGTAAGCTTAAGAAGGAATAAGAACCCTCTCTCTGTAAGTCACAGCAGGTTATATCGCAAGTAATTCTCATTTTGCCATTTTTCTCTGATTTTCTCAAACAGTGAATTTTGAAACAAAATAACCAAGTTGTTTATGCAGTTAGGGATTTATGGGAATGTGATTCGCAAGGGGGGGTGGTGAATTCCTTTTTACAATATGCCACCATGATCCTGAAGTAATTCAGAGATTGATTTGTAAAACATTCTGAATCAATTAAGGCTTTAATCAGCAAGCAGCAAACTTCAGATGGCTCGTGGACTAATTTTACCATCTCCCATCAACACGAACCTAAGCTGGAAAAAGAAAACAATTAAGAGGATGTAATTATCTGTCCTGATTACTGAATTAGAAGAGTTTGTGTTTATTCCATTGCTATGCAAAAAGAAAAATCTGCTTTGAAAAATAATTTGAGGCAGCTACTAAATTGCCAGGGGTTTGCAGGGTGCAATGGGAAATGTCTGCTAGGCCAGTTTGGGAAGAGGTTTGTAATCCACAACTGTCAGACAATACAGTCTGTCCAGCTTTAGAGGCTGTTACCCAAAAGCTGTGTAGTGCTCCATGCAAGTTCTGGTACAGAGTCTTTTTCCTCCCTGTGCTTAAAGTTAGTTTGGATTTTCAAGGCAGTGTCTCATCTGCAGTCACTTGTCCAAGCCTATCTCAGGTGATTGTGTCTAGTGATCACAAAAAAACCTTTCTAGAAGTCAGGAATTGATGTTTAAGTTCCCATCTGAAGACAAGCTTTGCTCTTCCATCCCTGCATGGTCAAACTAATGGTCTCATTACCTTGTGGTTGTGTCTTCCTGCTACCAAGTGGAGCTACTTTAGGTTGTTGGTATTTTGCTTGACATCAGATGAGAAGAGCCTGTAGAAATATAGCAGCAAACTATTACATAATTCTTTCTCAAACCAGACTTTTAGATTTGGTGGGATTTTTATTTTCAGCTTAGCAGAGAGATAAATACAGATTTGTGGTAGACCTTTGCTTGCCCTTTATATCGTCCCAGATCTGATCAGAATCCACAAATTGCATAAAACCTCTCATAAACCCCCAGCTTACAACACTAGTGTAATTTCTCTTTGAATATTTAGCAGAATGTTAATCCTGACATATTTAGCTGCCACACTGAAGGATTGTTGCTACATTCTGTGCAAAGTTCTGAATAAATGTCCGGAACTCCAGTGAGTTATAGGTCAATTACAGTAATTGGAAAGAAAAGTAAACAAGAAACCTTAGTAGTATCCAGCAGGAGTGATGCCTTTATTTTTTATTAATGAGCAGTAAACAAGCCTGTCATCAATCACTGACTTTGAAAAATGTACCATATAACTTGCTCCTGTAAATGGTATCATTTCTGTTTAGTATATGTGTCTCTTGGTAGTACTGGGTTTATTAAATACTGTTGAACAGAATTTTCGGTTGAATGAAATTAAAACTGTTGTCTTAAGAAAAATGAACTTTATTTAAGCAGCAAGAGATAAAGCTGCCTCAGCACAGAATCCCAGAATGGTTTGAGTTGGAAAGGACCTTAAAAGTTCATCTCCTTGAAATGCCCTGCCATGAGCAGGGACACTTCCCACTATCCCAGGTTGCTCCAAGCCCCATCCAACCTGGCCTTGGACACTTCCAGGGATGGGGCAGCCACAGCTTCTCTGGGCAACCTGCCAGGGGTGCAGCCCAGGTTCAAGTTCTCTTTCTCAGCTGCAAGTGCCCCTTGCTGGGTCATGTTGAGCTTCTTCCACATTTACTTTACTGGAGGCTGATATATATAATGTTGGTGATGTTCAAATAATGGTTTAGTATAATTTGAAACTTATGTTGTGAAATAAACTGAAAGTACAGTCACTGTACACATAAAAATGACATCCTAGCTGTTAGAACACACATATAAAGGCCCAACCAGTCTCTCATTTACACAGTATGACATAAATTAGAGTTTAATAGTATTGTAATTTATGCAGATTTAAAAAATATATTTGACTTTCAGAGCCATAAAATGGGTTAGAGCATTATCATAAATGTAATTGTTACTGGTGTTGTCTAATGGTGTTTCATTTTTAAATTAAGAAAATCCATAATGATAGGTATGTTTGAGAGAAACAGATGATGAACACTAAGGCCCCTTGGTGTTAATCCTCTCCTCATTCAGTGCTGTGCACTGTCTGGGGTTGATGGGTTGTGTTGCTTCTGGGAGGGACCTTCAGGAACACCATCTTCCTCTTGAGAGACAAGAAATAGCTGTTATTTACATTATTTGTCTTTCTTACCTAGTCTGACTTGGGGAATGAGACAATTTTTGCAAGGAAAATCTTTGGGGGATGTTCAGGCTGCCCAAGCCAGCCCTGTGAAGGGCAGGAAGGGGGAAATGACTGATTTGCTGAGGAGTGTGATATTCTGAAGGGTCAGGTATTTCTGTAGGTTGAAGAAACAACAACTTGCTCTCCTCTTGCCAGTTAAGCTCACGGAGTGTGGCAGGACAGATAATCATCAGTGCTGGGTTTCCTTGCACAGCTTTGTGAAATCTAACAGAGCACTTGTTTAAAACTGGGAATTTGTTGTGTTGGTGGAATGCTGCATAGAGTACTGAAAAAGCCTTGGAGAGGTCTCTAGGCTGACGTAAACACGTCCACAAAGAAGACTCCTGTGAGTAGGAAACTGGAGAGAACAATAAATCAGAGAGTGAATGTACAAAACAGTTTAAATTAAATGATTTTAAGCTCACCTGAGGCTTGAGTGCTCCTGAAAAGTTGTGTGTCCACTTTCTGTGCACCCTCAGGTCTAACTGGGCACAGATTTCTTGGTGTATTTGAAGGACTGAGCGAGTTCCAGGCTGTGTCCCAGTTTGGCATCCCCAGTACAGATGTGCTTTGGTCTCAGACCATTTGAGCAGCATTGGTGTTGCCATGAGTTTGTCAACAGTGTTGGGAACAATTATGAAGGTACTGTGGATTTCTCATGAGAAAAGAGTCAGGGGTGCTGTGGTTGTAGTAACATCCGTATTTTTAGTGTTATCCAAAATCCCTGTTTAGGTGTTGCACCATCTGGATAAATGTGTTGCAGTGGAATTGTTCTGTGAGGAAAGGGAGTTCATGTTATTCTAGCAGTCTTCCACAGGAGTCCTTAATGTAGGAAATACAGGGACTGAGGAATCTCATTTTTAAAAAACCAGTTCCTCCAGGGATGTGTCCATTGTGTATTTCTTTGGGTTGTTGACCTGGAATTTTTGCTGATCTCAATTGGCTTGAAAACATTCTAGAAATTCCTCTTCAAAACTCTCATTTCTCATAGGATTCTGAAATGATTAATGGAAAGGACCTAGTTGAGCAGGCTGGTGGTGTTTCACACAGACTGAAGTGTGGAAGGAGAAGGCATTTGCATGAGATCAAGACATGTCTGGAGCACATAGTTCAAGGAAGAGAGTGAATTGCAATAAGCAGTGGGGAGTAAAGTCTTCTGCCAGAGCCACGTTCCTCTCTGTGCTGATGGACAGGCAGCATTTTGGACAAATGTCTTCTGAGGAGATGAAAGTTTCTCAGAGAAACAGGCTTAGAAAGGCCCCTTTTCTACTGGCTTGGGGAAAAGGACAGCGTGCAGTCAGTTTACTCCTCTAAGGGCAAATAAATAGTAAATCTGATTTGCTCTGGAGACAATGAGCAGATTATTGAGAATGGGGACTCTGTGCAGTGCTGCTGCCTCACCTGGTGAAATCCTATCAGGAGGAAAGGTTTTTGCTTACCAGGGCTGTCACAAGGTTTCTTTATTTACCAGCTGGGTCATGATGTATGTTAACAGACATCTTACCTACAGGAAATCCAGATGGTCTCCCTTCTCTTTCCTTTCTTCTCCTACTAGATGGAAAAGGTCACAAGAAAAGCAGCAATGGGAATTCTTGCTACCAGCACAAGATGCTCTTGACTATGCCTGCATCAGTCCCACAGACTTTAATTTTCTTTACACTGAACTAAGGTTAGACTCACTTAAAGGTCATTCTCTGTGCAATAGGGTTTGTTCTGCCGTTTATTTATTGAAAACAGCCTCTTTCCTGAGAACAAGGTTGTTTTCCTTGCTATTGCCTCCCCTCTTTTTAAGTTGCTTTTGAAAGGTGTTTCATTACTTGCTAGGCTCAAAAGTGATTTTTCTGATAGTGATAATATCAACTGGCAAAACCTTTGAGCTGGGGGTGTTTTTATCTTAGAACTGCAGTAGTGCTTGTTGCATGAAGAGATGGTGACATTTGGAAGTGACCCTGTCTTTATTAACTCAAGTTTTGAGAGAACCCTGAAATTATCCTGTTATCTTTGTCAGTTCCCCCAGATTCCGGAGATAAACTGGAGACCAGTACTCTCACTGTTCACCTTTCTTTGTAAAGTAAAATATTTTCTTTACTCAGCTAATAATTTCGAGTCAAAAAATACTTTTTAAGTCTTACACTTCGAGTTGGTTCAGGTTTTTTGGCTTCAGAAATATACAGGTGAAGAGCTCTATTCTAAAATGAGCCAGAGGTTCTCGCCTCAAAACTGTGACACGTTATTTCATAGCAAAATAGGTGTTGCTAAAATGCTGTCTCCTCTTCTTGGCATTCATTGTCATACTTGGTCAGACAGTGATAAGACAGAGTCTGTCTCATGCCACCTTGGGTACCTGGATGCTCAGTAATTGTCAGAGAAACCTCACTCTCCACCCACTCCTAGGAAGATGTAGAGACGCTTCCAGAGTGAGGTGTTTTCTGGGAATGTGTGAGGTCAGAGACCTGAAACTGCCTTTAGAAACAGGCACAGGAAAGTGTCTCTGTGTCTCCTTCCTCCTGCTTTTTTCCTTACTCCGAAAACATGTGTTTGTTTTTTTTTTTTTGTTCTTTGATTGGACTATACCAGGTATTTTTCAAGGTAAAATACAGAGGTCCTTGATTATGAAGAAAAAGCAGAAATAAAAGCAATTCAAATGTGGGCTTTTTCATGCACCTGGGAAAAAGCTGGAACCAACAGAACGTGACAGCTTTAGGATTAAGGATGAGTTGGTTTATTGGATGATGGAGTTCTTTGGGCAGGCATGGGAGGATTTTTTGTTAGATATTGGTGTTATTATGTAATTCACTAAATGTGTTTATAGCTCCAGATGGCTGGATTTAAAAATAAAATTAATAAGTTATCTTCACACACTTTTAAAGTCCCCTGTGTATAGCCAGGTACATCCAAAGCCTTATAGAGAGAATTATTGATGGGCTGCTATGAAAGGAAATAAATTTATTTTAAGAGTTCTCCTTGCTTGATAAAACACTGCAGAAGAGTCTACAAGAATTGTCAAGTATTTCGGATGCTTGTGCAAAAAAGGAGCTTATTTGGGGCTGAATGATCTTCTTGGGTTTCTGCTTTCTGATATAAAAGTAAAGTAACCTGAAGACTGTATCTGGCAGGGAGAACGTGGCCTTGTATTAAAATGGTGTCTGGCGGTGTGAGTGAGCCTTGTAATGAGGATCAGTTTGGCTCAGGGATCATATTGTTCAGAGTCAGAACCCATCCATGTTTGACATTTTTTATGTTGTAATAAATATTGGCTGCTGGTGAGAAGCCTGAACACTCTCCTCATGCCACCCAGTTTGAAAATAATTTAAATAGAATATAACAATGTCTCTGTATGCTCCAAAGAGAACAAGGACAGACTTTTCTCTCCCACTTCATTCCACGAATGGCACTTCCTCCCTTCCTCCTGAGGGCCAATATTCCTTAATTAAAGGAAAAAAAAAAAAAAAAGGCCTATTCAACTCTTTCTTTTCAAATCAAATGTCCATAAATGAGAGATTTGTCTGTGTGAGATGTAAGCACAAAACACTGAATAGAGCCGATAATAACCCCAGCTGAAGTTTTGAAAGGAGCAATCCTTTGTTCCCACGTTGGAGACGGGAGCTCTGACTCCTGTGATTTCCAACCAGTTAGTCCCTTCTCTTTTAACGTGGCTTCTCCTGTTACTGTGCAATTATTCCACTTGTTTTTCTTTGCCTTTGCTGGGGTGTGAGGCTCTGAGGGAGGACACAAAGGTGGAGCAGAGCACGAAGGGCGTGCGTTGGGAACGTGCTTTGTTCCAGAGGCTCGGAGAGTTCTCCAGGTCCATCTCCAGTCTGGGAAGGGACCCCGTGTCCTCTGTGTGACCGCTCGGTGCCATCCTGCCTCTGCTCACACAAACAGTCAGGCTCAGCCTCTGTGTTCAGTCCATAGGTTTTGCACTGTCTGGTTTTTTTTGTTTTTTTTTTCTTTTTTTATCTGTGGTTAATGCACCGTGTTTCCTCCCCTCCCTCGCCCTCCCCTGCTTTAAAACAAACATTGCCAGGCCTGAAGTGCTCCTCTGGCTTTTACAAAGTTAGAGCAGAGCAGTGATCTGATTAAAGTGATTAAAACCATATACAGAATGCATAATTAACCTCTGCCCTGGCTGTCACGGGGAGCTGATGCTGGAGCTGATACTGTCTCTCTCCATGGCAGCAGGCGTACGCTACATGGCTATTTTATTTTATTTTTTTTTTCCTAGAGAACTTTAATCGCTTGAGATAAAGAGCCAGGAGAGAGAGATCAGGGCTGTATTAATCCTCTCAATGGCTTTATAATTTCCCCACTATTCTGCTGCTGGTAATCAAGAAAAATAATGCTGGTTTAATCCTGGGCACCAAGGTCAGTCATCCCTGAGACTTTTGATAGGAAGGATGTCATGATGAGAAGATTTTTAATGAACGTAATTTTCCTTGCCCACTTTGGGACTGGCAATATGTATGTGATTGCTTATTCCTGGTGGAAGAATATTTCTTGGTTGGAGTAATAATTGGCCCATTTTGATCATTGTTTAACAGCTGGGCAGGGCAGCAGGATGGCCACAGCAGACAAAGGCTATTTTGGGGGATGCTGCGGAAGAGTATCACCAATCAGCCAAGGTTGTACCACAGCAGCAGAGAGGCAGTTCCTGGGGATCAGCAGGTGAACGGGAGGGCAGGAGGATTGTAACAAGTCCTGATGAAAACATATACCTGTCCTCATTAGGTCTGGCCATGCCAGACAGACCCACAAACTGGAGAGAGGCTACAGCCCCTGGAATACGTTTTCTGGTGTGACTTCCATCTGCCACAGTTTTAGTTAAAAAACCCACAAAAAAATGAACAAAAACCTAACCAACCAACCAAAAACCCACCAAAAACTGACAACCCCCCAAACAAACAAAAATCCAAACCAAAACAAATCTGAACCCCCCCACCCCCCATACTTCAGAAGTTCTGTTTTTCTGTTTATGAAGTAAGGTGAAAAACCTTCTTGGTTGTTTCTTGAAGGCTGATGTTCTGAGCACCTTAAAGAGCTGATGCTGTAAATAATGCTGCTTACCATCACATTTAAACTTAATTCTGCCAAACTTTTGAGATTAGAAATGGTGAAAGATATGTCTGTCACTGAGACTGAAGGCTAAAAGTGCTGAAAAAGGCCGAGCTGACACACGTACAAAGGCTGATGTGATTAGTGGGCTCATCTCGTGAGGAAACCTATCAGCTGTATTTGTGCTTGGAGAAGAAGTGTTAGGGAATTTTCGGGTTTGTCCCTATAGCCAGTTAATCCTGGGAGATTATTCTGTGTTCTTGCTTCTCACGTTCATGGTTGATAGCATCTAAAAGTTACAGAGTGTGCAGAGGATATTAACACTCCTGCCCTCTGCAGAACAAACCCTTTCTTCTAGAAGCTTCTGTGAGGAGTTTCTACCTTTTGACTTTGTTTGTTCTTACGTTGCAATTCGCAGCATCCAAACCATGAAACCACCTATTTATACGAAGTCATTGGGAGTTTAAAAATAACAACACAAAAAGAAAACACTGCTGGATACTCCATTTCATGCAGATTCAGCCAGTCTCCCTCACTGGAAACTTCTTACAGGAAAATACTAAATGCAACCTAAATGCAAATGCCCACTGAAATAGAACATCCATCTTTGGATTTTCACTGAATCCAGTAAAAGCCAACAATTCAAAGAAAAAGGCTTTATTACACAGTTCTATTAATGTTGGTGCTATTGCATAGTTTTATCTGTCATGGCACTGATATTGTCATAATATTGGCAATATTATGCAATGTTATTACCACTGGTATTGCAAATAATGCATAATTAACCCTTTCTTAGGAAGATGAAGAAAAAAATCATTATCCAAGATTTGGAGATTTCACCATTGGGTTAAGATGAGGCGCTGTCCAATAACTTGGATTTTCTTGCAATAACGTGCATTGTTTTATTTCCATGGTGAGAGTTTTGGATTGTTTCACAGCAGTCATTTTATCCACAGGCAAGATGAATTATATGTTTTACAACATCTTTTTTTTTCCTGGGTCTCGGGGAGATGTTGTTTTACAGCATCACAGCCAAAAAAAAATCCCTAATGGTTTTTTGAGTGATATTTTGATGTGACCAAAACAAATGGTAGTTATTCTACACAACACATTTTGAATGCAATGCTTTGGGAGTAGATAGTATTTTAAATGAACCCAATTATAAAAGTAGCTGAAATATTTATGGTGCCTGACTCTGGCTGGAACACAGCCCTTTTGTGTTTTTAAATAATATACTTTTCATTGTGCATATCCTTCTATATAGAAACTAGGTACTGGGAATCATTATTCTTTTTTCCACATATGCGTGTTCCTTGTTTTGGGAAATGAAATGGGTGTTAGCAGTACTTAAGATCTTGTATAAGGCACACAGTCCAGGCCCCAAACAGCCTGCTCACTGTATTTGATTTACAGGTTCTGTTGTAGAAACACCTTAAACTATAAAAAATACACATGATGTACAAGTCCTGAACTCCAAAATGATTTCCATTGAAATGCAGAAGTTACACTGAACGGAAATGACAGCTGCTTAGCCTGGTGTCAACATTTGATAAATGGCAAAAGGGGCAAAATTATTGTTTCATGGGGAAAACAGAAGGAGCTTTCTACCTAAATATCTCTGCTTAGTGGTTTTCACTTTCTTCCCCACTGAGAAGCAAATACTGCTGGAAATGAAGCTGCTCCTTTGGATCCCTACCTGCTGCAGGAGTGTTGCTTTAGGCCATAAATAAGGGTCGCTTGTTAGTTCCTCAGAAGTGCCGTGGGCCAGGGCCATCATTGCTCATCAAATTGATTTGGTTTGTTATTAAACAAAACAAAGCATGTTCCTGTTTTCCCCCTGGAGTTCTTGTTGCTTCTGAGAGGTGTGAAGATGCTGCCTGAGCGTGGCACTGGGGCGGGCAGGGGTTCTGCAGTTGTTAATTGAGACTCAGACAACCAAGGGGGGGTTTCTCCTCCCATTTCCAAACTGGAATATGGGTTATAATGAAGAAATAATGTTCCTGGAAGGGAACACTGTGGTGAAGTGATGCTCTCTGGCTAGATGTTTTTAAGGAAGAGAGATGTTTCTGAAATATAAAAAGTACTGAGTATTAAACTGCGTGACTGATGCAGCACTCAGCATTTGGCCTCATAATTTCTGATGCAAACTGATTAGTAATTAAGTAATTCATTACTGTCTTGCCAGAATTAGGATGGCTAAAAAGAGCCATGTTTATGGTTTACTTCCCTCAGGTGGAAGATGTGTAAACAGGAAAAAGACAGTTTTCTCTGCAGTGTTTTATTAGGGGGTGTATTCTTATATCCAGTCCAGGCTTCAAGTGCTTGCAGCTGCTCCCTTTAATTTCCAGGAGTGAATATAGGTCACACATCAACAACCTGGTGATCTGAGAGGAATTAATAATCATCAACTCACAGGATGGATGAGGCTGGAAGGCTCCTGTGGAGTCCACCCCCTGATAAAGCAGGTCACCTACAGCAGATGCCAAGGACTGTGCTCAGCTGGGGTTTGAGCACCTCTGAGAGTCCTCAGTGTCCCCAGGCAACCCTTCCCAGTGTTTGATTACCCTTTCCATTAAAAAAAAAATTGTACTTAAACAGAACTTCTTGTGTTTCATCTCTTACCTGTTGCCTCTCTCTGTGTCTCTGGGCACTGCTGGGATGATAATATCAGTTTACAGTTGTTTTCCCTGCTGTTTGTTATGGAGACAGTGGGTGAAGCTCCCACTGGAGCTGGTGCTGTGCTTGTTTTCTGGCTGCCATCACGTGCTGAAGTCTCCTCTCCTGCAGCCCGGATGCTCTTGGCAGCTTTCAGCACTAAAAACCAAAAAAAAAAAAAAAAAGAAAACATAATGAGCTGTGCCCTGAAGAGTAGTTGTGTGGGATAATTGCACTAATAGACACTGGGTTTTACAAAGGCTTTTGCAGATGAAAATATAGGGCACATTAGCAAATAAATCAATGGCAATACTTTAATAGACTGTGGCTCTGATCTTCACTCAGTGAAACTACTTGATAATGACATTTTGTTCAGTATATCATTTCAAAACAACAGTGGTTCCATCACAGTTGTAATGACTTTGATAAACCGTTGCATAAATGGAAGGTTTGAAGTTTGACTGTTGGTAGAATTTGGGGATTTCAGCATTTGCATTAATACTGAATATCCCATCAGCAGCACAGAATTTGGCTGTTTGCCATGTGGGATCTTCAGCAGTACAGAGTAGGTGTTCCAAAGCCTTGGAAGCAGCAACAGCAATAATGCAAAGGGCTTAAAAAAGTGTCTTAAAAGTGTCTTTTTTACACTTATGACTTTGTGTATCCTCTGAAATAACCTGAGTTAAATTTGCCTGTCATGGTGTAAGTAAAACTGGGGTAGATCTGAGAGATGAAGCAATTAAAGTACTAATATTTTCTTTGAATTTAAATAGCACTTATCATCCAAGGATCCCAAAGCAATTTACTATTATTAATAATAAGGCCTGATTCATATCTAATGCTTTTCATCAGTATTCCTCAAAAGTCTTTACCAAGATGCAGGTTATTAATTCCAATATCAAAATGAGAAAACTGATGCACAGAAAGATAAAAGTGATTAGCCTACAATCACTTTGTTAGAGTAGGGGCAGAAACAAGGTTAGAAATCACATTTTGTAATTCCCAGTCCCATGCTCTTCCCACTTAACAAAATTGACTCCTATATACAACACAAGGATAATTATTTTATAGAATTTATAAGAGCTGTGTCAAATAATTTCTATTAAAATACCTCAATATCTGTCTTTTTTAGGGGACAGTTTTGTAATAAAGTAAGGAGAAACATTTAACAGATCAAAATTGATCCACATTGGACTGTTGAAGGATGATTATCAGCAGTGATTGTGAGTTGATCTGCATAATAGACTTGAAGACCAGGTGTGTTGATCCTGGAAGATCAGTGAAAATGCAGCTAATGAGAGGACCAAACTCTTTAAAAATAAATAAAGAGGAAAAATGAATGTTGTCCACAGATTTCATTGCAGACAGAACACTTTATTGTGGACATTCAGTTGAACTGTGAATGCCATATCCAGTGTGCTGCCCACGAGATCCCTGGACAACTTACCTTGATGCGGGAGAGAAAGAAGAAAAGACAGATCTTGCTTTATTTCCCCTTCCCAGAAAACCTTAACATACATACAGGTCTTAGTTCCTTAGTTTTCAAGCTGGGCACAGCTATTTTTGATGACACAGAATCATACTTTTTCCTTGGTATTTTGCTGGTAATGAGAATGCATAGAAGAATATCTGTATTTGCAGGAAGTATTCGAATCAGCTAATTTTTGGCAATGTATTTTCCTCATTTGTTTTTTTCCCATTGCTGGACTGCACTGACTGGTACCAACCAATTATGGGAGAAATAGATATCTCTAAGTTCATCACAGTGCTATTTGCTTGCAAGAGGCAGCTAGCACACAATGAAGCTTTCTGGCAGAATCTAAAACACTACATTGGAAATTATAGGGCAGAGAGCAGAAACCAGAAGAATAAAATGCTGGAAATTACCTAATGAGTAAAGAAAAGCATCGGTGACCCGAGTTTTTATGAGTGCAATTCCCATCAATGTTAATGGGAATTGTTGATATAAAACCCATCTCTGTCTTCCAGCCTCCCATTCTCCCTACACCCATCACCTAAAGTTGAAATTGAAAAATAGGAAGAAATGATCAGGGAAGAACATTCTCTGTGTGCTGTTGAAGTGTTTACATATTGTATTTGCAAGCCATTTTTTAATTGGTTTTACAAAATGTTGAGAAAGTAATGATTACTGTCCAAGCCCAAAACTGTGCAGGTAAACAGCCTATTTTAATATGCCATAATAATGAAATTATAATATATCACATGATAGTGGTGTTAATATTAAACATTTTGGGCAAGAGGTCACTCAGTATTTTCTGTGTTGACCCAGCTGACTGTGGAAGCTGAGATTGACTTATGGAGGTTTCGTCTCAAACCTCAGTCAAGCCTCAAATTCCAGTATAATTGTTTTTCTCTTCTGGTTCTTCTCTAGGATCCACTTATCCACACAAATTGATGATTCTGTGCTGTAGTTCTTTTCTACAGAAATGGGAAAGATGTGCTGCTTGCACTTCTTCCTCGACTCCAGTGTTGTTCCCACCAGGGCCAAGAGGTCTGGTACAGAATGTTCCAAGAGAGTTGAGGGTGCCTTGGTCGTGTTGATTCCCCATAATTATTGAGAATCCTCACATTTAGGAAGATGATAATCCCATGGTGCTAATTAGCATTAGTTCAGACTTTGAAGTCTCTCATAAGGATAATGGTGAGAAGAGTTACCTTGGGTGGTGGGTGATGCTCTAGATAAAAATGTGTGATCCTCCCCTGTGGTGAGTGTGCTTTAGGAGATGATGCTTCTGAACATCTTTCATACACAGGCTGCACACCAGGCAAACCTGAGAATGGGAAGAATAAAAGGTGAGAAAACATCACTGAAAACTAGGCTGCAAACTGCCTGAAGGGTTTGGCTGATGTAAGGAGGACATCAAGGAAACTGGTTCTCCTCTTTCTTGTACCAGTTTAACTTTATTATCCTTGTTTGACTTACTTCTTTATTTAATAGAGAATGTTTTCTAACTGAGTCTGGCAATTGCAAGGAGAGGTGAAGCTGTGTGTGGACAAGAATCAGCATCAGGATGTGATTCTGTCAGGGAACCATGGATAAGTGTAGGTCACCATTTCTTTTTCATCAGGAGTCAGTACCATTCACCAGAAAGCAGTCCTGGACTGTCTAAAATTTCTATGAAAATTTCCCCCCATTCCTTGTAAAGCTAATTACCTTGAAGTAATTGTACACAAATTAAATTAAAGCTTAGAGAAAAGGGATAGCTGGAGGGTAGCTTTTGTTTTCCTGCTTCTGAGGTATTTTTACTCCACAACTGTGCTTAAGAAACAAGACCCAGAGTCTCTGTGCTATTTGTTTACCCTGAGTGAAGTCATCCCTGTTAGAAACTCTGACAACTGGTGTTCCTTCCCAGGTGTTCCCCTGGTCCCTTGGCTACCCATCACCGATGCAAGGAGTTTGCTCCTAATTGACACACTAACTTGTATCCTGGACAGATTTAATTTGGCCTGGTTTTGGTTAGCATTTTGAGACTCCAGCAGCTTGTTTCAGTAGAGATTGCACTTCTCCCTGCAGAGCATAACAAATGTGTGGCTATTAAGCTGGGGTGGTTTGTAAGCAGAAAGATCTAGTATGTGTGTTTGGGCACTAGGGAGAAACATAATGCTGGGGGATTCTCACATCAGAGGAACAGCAAATGCTTGCAGGTTGCTGTGACAGGCTCTGCAGATGACAAGAACACCAGTTCCAATGAAACCTTGCCACCATCATTTGTGGAAATCCTGATTACAAATTTCTACACGAGGCCCTTGCTGTGAACATTCATAGATTAAACCAGACAGCTCCTTTTCCAGTTTTACTTCATCTTTGCTGTGTTTGCTCCTGGGGCCATCTACAGCACATTTTCTGAGATTTAGAGAAAGAGTGAAAAATTGCAGTGCATGTAGTGCCATAGGAACATTCTTCAAGATACTGATTTTTATGAAAAAGGAGAGAGGATGGATTGAACGCCAGTCTAGTTATAATTGCAACCACAATATTTTTCAAACTAGAGGCTATTGATTGTGTCCTTGAACCAGCAGTGATTGTTTTTATGAAGCTTTATGTTAACCATTAAAACTATTTTAATATTTCTTGGTCTAATTAGATTCTTCTGTAGATGGCAATTAAGCAAACGGGTTGCAGTCGGTTATATTGATGTTAGATCAAAGTCCTGCAGCAGTGCTGAAGTTAAATGCTGTCAGCAGTGCTAATCTACAAATTATGTGCATTATTTATTGTGGGGTTTGTATCACTTGCCATCCAGAATTGCCCTAATCATGCTCCAGGATTATATGTGGGAAATGTTTTACCTTCTGTTTGGTACAGGTGTTGGTGTAATGATATTTTTAGTTACCTATTGTGTAATAAATTGCACAATAGTTTAAGGGCTGAAATGAGAAAGGATTGTGGATCTCACGGAACTTTCATGTAGACTTTTACCTGGCTGCATAATATGTGCTGATTAATGTTAATAGTGGAGCAAGGAATGTTGAGGAAAATACAGTTAAAATTCTCTTATGCCATTCCATTTTCTATTTAATCTTGGATTGTACCTCTTGGATTCCCAGTATCATCCAGAGTATGGATTCAGTCCTCATTCTGAAAGAAACCTGAATCCCTTGTGTACCTATGCTATAGTTTTGTTGGATTTTCTACAGGGCACTTAGATGGACACTGGTAAAACTTATTAAACCTCTGCCATTAGTGTGAACAGGTTTTATTTTTTGAAAGATGTTCTATGCTGTCATCCAGATCCACACTATGTTAAAGAGTTGAGCCAGGCCTTTCTTATATTTGTGTCTGATATATAAAATATTTACCAAACTGGTCTGTGAACGCAAAAGCTTTAATAATTTTTTTTCTTAAAGTCAAAATAAAGTAAGATAATATTTATAATATTTGTAGAAGTGGTAATGTAGGGAAGCAGTGTCAGGCATTTGTGGCTGCCACCCAAACCCCCAAAGTCAGCAGGTTTGAAACAATGATGTGAGATGGCTGCGAGGGTGAGAAGCAGATTCTCTTCCTTCCCAAGGTACATCAATTCAAAGTTGTGGATTCAGCTTGGAACTGAGAATAGAAATGTGTAAGACTCTTCTGAGCACCTTGGGGAGAAAATCTCATACACACATCAGTATTCTGGCAAATCTGAGAGTATCAGGTGACAGACATTGGACCCTACAACAGTGAGTCAAAACATTTTTTATATATTTCTATGAAAGAATGAAAAACATGAGGTTTCATAGCAAAACCAAACTGCAACCTGTATCTTAAATTATGATAGTTAAACATTAGAGAGACCTTTGAGCAAAGATTGTGGTTTTTGACAATGACCTTTTTTAATTGACTTTCACCTAAAGAGTGTAGAGGTGTAAAAAAGCATTGCATGTTTTATTTCTTGCTCACAACACATCTCTAATCAGCACAATGAGGGTTTGGCTGTCTCTCCATGTTTTGCCCATTTTATTGAGCTGAACACCTTTTCACACTTGATGAACAAAATACTGATTTTTCTTATATTCTGAGATGTAATTTTACTTTTTCTTATCCTCTCATAGTTACTTGTTAATAACAGGTAGAAACTGAGCCTGTTCTTTTAGCTGTAGGTACCTCTCAGATGTACATCCCCAACTGTGTGTTGCAGCTACATGAACCTGGAGGCAAAATTTCTCTGAAAGCCAAGTAAGAGAGGAGACTGGTAAAAATGAATAATTTGGACAGCGAAAAAGCTGTCCAAGAATGTTGCTAATTTTTCCTGAAAGTAGCAGTGGAAGAACTGTTTCCTTTTGTGTTTAGGAGATGCCACGCGCTGTGTGCCTGGCTCTGCACTGTGCTGCATCAGCAGCTTTCTGGGGAGAGTGCAGTACTTTGTGTCTGTGTTCAGCAAACAATGTGCAGAATTGCAGAATTAGTTTTCCTTCCAGTTTTAAAGCCAAAACAAGAATAGACTCTCATGCTGTATTGGTACTTCACTCCCCAACAATAGTGTTTCATAGCCACCTCTTATACAAAGATTGTGTCTCAGGCAGATTTACAGACACCCAAATTGTTCTCTGCCTACAGAGGCATCTGTTTTCTGGTGAACTGACTTTGGTAATAACACATCTGTGAATGACAAAGCATTACTAAAATACCAGGCAATAGGAATGAAAACTTTTGATGCCTTAGTTTTTGGACAGCTTTAATTTCTCTGTTGTATAATGACAGTATTTCAGTAGGTTTCTCTGTCCCCCCACTCATGGTTCAACTTTGATGCTTTGTTTGCTCACTGCTTTTGTATCCATTTCACACCTGAGGTCCCATGTTTCAGCTGTTTCTAAGGACTTGCTTTCTGTGCCTTTGTTCTGGAAGTGTTCAAGGCCAGGTTGGATGGGGCTCCGAGCATCCTGGTCTAGTGGAAGGTGTCCCTGCCCATGGCAGGGGGTTGAAATGAGATGACTTTTAAAGCCTCTTTCAACCCAAAGCATTCTGTGATGATTCTGTGATTCTTTCTTAGTACTCAACTATGGAAAAAATAAAGAGGATTTTTGAGAACTTCTTGATATTTGAAGTACATGACTTATAAAAGATATTTAGTTTTACTAGTTTTATGTGAAAGTTGATAACAGAGAGGCTTCTTTTATCTGGTGTTTTGCTTTTTGCTATTGGTCCTCAATGCCAGTTCAAATAACACAATGAATGTTAGTCGCTTTGGATGCTTTAGCACATATCTTCCTTGAAATCTTGACCACTTCTGCTTCTTTGACATCATCCTTGCTTGATTTCTTATCAATGTAATCAGTCTTTCAAAGAACTCCCACCTTATCCCTATTTCAGCTTTCTTGCAGTATCTTTTTTGCCCTTTCTCTAAATCTCTTTGATAGACATGAACAATTTGTCAACCACTTTTGAAAAATCACGTATATCTTCCCATAGCAGTCCTTGCAGATCCCACCACACCTCTTCCTCACATTCTCTTCTGATTCCTCAGAGAATGTAAACATGCTGCTTGTCCCACAGGATGTCATTGCTTAGAAATTACTGTCCTCTTCTGAATCCCTCATATTTATGTATCTATTATTTGCAAATTGCTCTTACTTTTAATAGTCTTGTGATGATACAGCCTTTCCAGTAAATCTAAAATTCTTGTCAAAGCTCTTAACAACTCATATTTCAGTTACTAGGATGCCTTCTTTCCCCTTCCTCTTCCTCTTCAATATTTCTTCAACGTTTACCCTCACATTTCATGTCCTTCAGTTTGTCTCCCTCTCTCCCACTTCTGAGGTGATTTTTGACCTCTCCCACCCTGGAGGCAGCAAGGAGAGATCAGCTCCTGGCTCCCCTCAACCATTTTCCAACCTTCTTGCTCTGTTTTCAGAGTCCCACCTGTGCTAATTCCTATGCTGCTCCTGACTTACACTCAAGGAAAAAAAGAAACACTAATCCTGTGAATCTGCCTCATTAGTGCTACACCTTCTGGAAGTGTCTCTGTGCTGAGATGCCTACAAGACAGTTTGAGTGTGATCCAGCAAGTTAATTTGCTGTCAAATAGAGCTGAATAATTTCCTTCTGCTTTCTTGTTTGGCTGTGTCATCCCTGGGAGGGGGACTTCTGGCTTATACTTGTACTGCAAGATCCCAGGTCGAGTCTGTCCTGTGCTTTGAGCTGAAATTGCCATGATTTGAGGAGCACAGCTGAGATATCTCACCTAGGTACAGCTTCTTTCTCTCCAATCCATGAACCATTTAATTGCTTATTCTCTGCAAATCCCACCAATACAATTTCTGTGTTATCTGGGGCTTCTGATTTACACGAAGCATCATTTTTCTTTGCATTCCCCCATTACTAAATCGTTTCATTCCCATTGTAGTGAAGTGTCCAGGCAAGGCTAGATGTGCTACTTACTGCTTTGAATCCTGTTCATCTAGACATGCATCTCTTTCTTATTATTATGTAGCTTCTATTGCAGACACGATTTTTTCCCAAGATTTATTTCATATAATTTCTAAAATATTTTCTGGTGTTTTATCTGATGGAAGACTGTGTGAAAAATAAGACTTGACTTGATTGTATACAGAAGTAAAGAGAAAATATGAAGCTATGACAGACTGCAAACAGAACTTTACCAATTTAACTGAAATTTTACAGTTCTATAATTCAAGGAATGCTTTGGATCTCAAAACTGAAAGGTTTTAATGGCTCCATAACAGCATCTAATTGCTCCAGCTATTTATAAAAAAGAGGAATTGTGAAACATAGAAGTTCAACAGCGAGCTATTGCACATGCCCAACAATCTTCTTCAACAATAATTTCATAATGATTTTTAGCTTGAGGACTTTGTGCTGTGCATTTGTAGCAGCCAAATTGACACGATGGAGTGTAATAGCTCCACAGCAGCTATTACAGTCTGTTGGGTAATTAAAAGCTAAATGGAACGTTGAGAAATGATCCGTACAATGGGATTGGCTGATTTCTTCCCTTTTGTAGATTTAAGTCACTGAAGATGATGTTATCATTTTTTTTAAAGTGGGTTTATGTTGTTTAAACCACCATGAAACCCAGTTCAGCCTCAATATGATGTTAAGGGAGATGTCAAGCTTTCTTGGTTTAGTGAATTTTATATATATTGTTTTCAGCTCATGAAATATGTTGACACTTTTGTTGTCACTGAGCTCATACTGGAGAGGATATTTTCTCTGGAAATTCCTAAGAATTATGACATAACTTATTTGCCTTTACCAGCACTTTGGGGTCACAGCAGCAATAAAAGAGTTTTCTTTTGTGGGATGTACCTGTAGACAGAGCAGGAGCATTTCTCACCCTGCTCCAGAGTGTGGCTTGGGCTGGGCTCGGAATGGGAGAGGCAGATGTGACACCCTCACTGCCACTGGCTTTTGTTGTTCTCAATCCAGCTGTAAATGGGAAGAATAAGGAGATGCTCCAAGGGCTGGAGCCCCTCTGTCCTGGAGACAGGCTGGGAGAGCTGGGGATGTTCGGTCTGGAGAGGAGAAGGTTCTGGGGAGACCTTAGAGCCCCTTCCAGTGTCTAAAGGGCTTCCAAGAGAGCTGGAGAGGGACTTTGGACAAGGGCTTGGAGTGAGAGGACAAGGGGGAACAGCTTCAAACTGGCAGAGCACAGGTTAGATATTAAGGTTGCTTACTTTTAATTGCTTTTGAAATAGCATTAGGTTCTGTGCTTAACTTAAATCTCCTTCCAGCTCCTACACTTTCCTCCTCTAAAACTTTACTTCTCCTAACTAAGCAATTCTTGCTGGATGTTGTCAGTTCATTTTGTGGACCTGTCTGTCTTAACTCTACCTGGTGTAGGGCCATGTCATGTCTCTTTTACTGATTCTGGGGTCCCCTGAGACAGGCTCACCCTGGTAATGCAGCAGCAAACGTTCTGCACCTCCATCAGAGTTTCCACAGAACAAGCTGTTTCAGTTTTATTAGCCTTTATTAAGCTGCATGTTTTTGCTGATCCATAGGTTGGACACTTCAAACAGGCTTCACGGTGATGCTGCTGGAACTGGACTTGACAGGTGTTTTTCAACCTGTCTAGTGCTAGCTTGGCTTTTAGTATCATTCCAGACAGCTGTTGTAGCAAAAATTATGCTGCAACACAGGCTACTGGTTTCGAGAATCCATATTTCAGGATGTAACAATGTTAGGTGTGCATTCAAACTTGTTAAAACTCTCTTTGACTGTAACTACGTTTAAAAATGGTTTCAGCCCCAGTTACAAGCCCCAGAGGGAGCAGGGCTTTGCTGTCTCGCTCCTCCAGGGCAGCACACACTACCTGCTCCCCAAGTTCTTGCTAGCCTACAGAATAAATGGTGAATTAATCTTCTGTGACTGAGAGAAACTTATGGTACATGAAATTTAGAATGCTGTCCAGACCCTTTCAAAGAGGCTTCCATCTCTTTCAGACCTCGGGCTCTAGAAAATTGAACCAAAGGAATATATGTTGTACCTCTGACAGAACTCCTGTTGTTAACTATTTCTCATCCTTTAATTTCTCCGAGTCAATAGCCTGCTGTGGATGCAGGCCAGGGTTTTGGTGAGAAACCTGCTCTGAGGAATGTTGCACCTGTGCTGCGAGACAGTCACCTTCATCAGCCTGGCCCTGACCTTGCACACATTGTCTGAAACCTCTGCTTCTGCAAGGGCTGAATCCCTCCATCTGCATTATCTTCCCTTTTCTAGCTGGAGTCCTTGAGGAAGCTTTTTCTTTAGACAGGGAAGGACGTTCTCACCAATACATAACCTGCTTGTCTAATTCTTCACTCTTACTAATTGCTAAAGTTGTAATTTTAAATCTGACTAGTGGTATCAGAAGGCCAACTACATGGTGTTAGGAGGGTCAGGACCTGCAAATTCCAGCATCTTAATTTGACCTTTGGCAATTGACTTTGTGCTGTTTTATTCCCCATCTTTTCTCCTTAATTGCAGTTGCAGCTGTGTCTGGCTGCTATTACAAGAACTGAATTAGAAAAAGGGAAGAAGTTATTCCATGGTGCTTTGGCTCTCGAAGTAGCTATTTAACCCTGTGATTTTGTTAGAGCCATGCATGAAATCTGTGCCTCTGATGTCTCTTCTGTCATATGTACTTATAATGCTGAGGAAGAACACTCTCAAAATGATGATAAAGGGAAAGCTTCAGAATTGTGATAATTTTGACACATCATTACTATGATTGACATGATAAATAAGTCAGGTCATAAGGAATAATGCAGTTCTAAATCCCCAACCACATAAGCTTGCTGAGAGGGAAAAAAGGGTCTATTAAATTTTCTGTATAGAGATTGCAGTCAGTGGTGCATAAACAATACATTCTATAGCAACCTGTTCATTGCTCAAGTTGTTATTGGCAGGCACTGTGGCATTTCTACAGTCATTAAAAGAAGCTATCACTATTAATCTCCAGTCTCAAGGCAGACAGGTTTAACCTGAAGCTGATCATCAAATAATGGTAACATATATTTGTTCTTTGCTGAACGTGCCCTTTCATCTTTGGATGCCTTTCTTGTAATGTAATGGGAAGGGTTGAGGATTCCAACCTTCCTTATAAAAGTTAGTGAGTTAATAACGTGTCTTTTAAAGGACACATTGGCTTTTCCCCCCAAACTGGGGGTATTTGTGAAAGGGAGGAGTTTTTACAAAACTGAGCAGCTCATTCTGTGCATCCCCAGCATTCAGGGTATTGCTTCCTCTCTCATTTTGGTTTCCTAAAAAATCCTTAACCTGAAGCTGTCCAATATTCCTCCATTAGAAGGAAAAGGTTTTTTGGATTGCTGAACCCAGTCTTTAAAGTTATATCAAAGAGTGATGTACCAACTAGTAATGTGTTTAATGTGTCCCTTTTCTTCCTGGTGGCCTAGGGAATTAATCCCATCCTGCAGGTACATCTGTAGGTACAAGAGCACTGGGAAAGGGCAGCTGTGTGGGTGAATTCATCAAGTTCCTTCCTTAGAAAGAGGCCCTTGAAAGAACTGAAATAATCAAAATATTTTGACTCACATTCTCTTTTGCTTCCACTTCCTCAAGAAAAATTGTATTTTCCTCTGGGAAATACAGGAATCTGTCACCACAGACAAATGGGAAACTGTGATTCATAAAGGTTACAGGGAGAAAATTCAATTTTCCATCCTATTTTCATTTTATTTTTCATTCTTCCTAAAGAAAAAGTCGTATCACTTCTCAAATATCCCTTAACATCCTCACAGAAATAATATGACATCTGTCGTTTAAGCTCTCTAAGTACTCTTGTCCCAGTTCCAACTTTTGGTTGTGGTAATCGAGTGATTAGGGTGAAACAAACTCATCCCAAGTTACATCTTCAGAAACCATTTTTATGTGCAAATACAGAAATTGAATTCCTACCCAGGAGTCTTCCCTAATGTATATTGTCTTCAAAGCATCCAGTGCCACCAGGACATGTAGCTCCCCAGAGGCCTGGGCAGCCCTGCCCTGTTGTGCTCATCCAGCATTGACACTGATGCACTCCAAAGATGAGCAAAATTTTACCCAGCAGCATTTTACCCAGCCTCTCATTAAGCTCTTTTGGTTTGTAGTCTGTCATCGATCACAATGACAGATGTAGACTGGAAAATAAACGTAAAATTAACAATTTTAAGTCCCACCTGACAAGGGTGTCAGGGCAGGGCCATCCTAAAGCCAGGAGGTGAAGTCAGCACGGCACAAGGCTGGGTGCAAGCACACCTACAACACAGCTCAGGCAAGGAACAGGACCCAGAGTTCAGGTGCAGCTCCTCTGCCAGTGGGTGAAGGATTTCGGTGAGATTTCTCAAAGCTCTTTCTCATAAAAGAGTTTAGGTTGGAAGGGGCATAAAATACCATCCAGTTCCGTTTCCCCTTGCCATGGGCAAGGACACCTTCCATTATCCCAGGTTGCTCCAAGCCCTGTTCAGCCTGGCCTTGGACACTTCCAGGGATGGGGCAGCCACAGCTTCTCTGGGCAACCTGTGCCAGGGCCTCCATACTCTCACGGGGAAGAATTTCTTCCCAATCTCCCATCTAACCCTGCCCTCCAGCAGTTTAAATCCACTCTCCTCTGTCCTGTCACTCCATGCTCTACTCACACAGCTCCACCATGTCAGAGCTGACCTTGAGCCCAGGCAGTGACCCCCAGGAGGGAGGACAAGGCTGCAGAGCACCCTGGGCCCTTTTGGCAGCACTGCCCCACCTTCCAGCCGGGGATGATTCTCCTCTGGCTGCTCTGGGGAAATAAGCAGACAGGAGTTGATTTAGAGTGTAAGACACTGGCCACGTCTCTGTTCATAGAACAACTGGGAAGGTAAAGAGATGTTGTTGGTTTTCATCTTGGAAGGGCTCAGCTCAGAGGCTTGAGAGGAGCAGTTCCCTGCCCGGGCTCCTTTGCTGGCTGGTTCACAGGGCAGGCAGTGAGTCCCACCTCTCACTGACAGCAGTTACACACTGACTGAATCTGTGTTCTGCAATCTTTCAGACTGTTTTTCATCTTGGCTTTTTCGTTTTTTAAACTTGTTGAATATATGCATTTGATCTCTCTGAAAAAGGACAAAAGAAAGATCTGGCAGAAAATTACTGTAGAGGTGGAGGAGCAGGAAAGCGGATTTTTAACACTGGAATGGAACCTGCTGCTTGAATGGCCTTAGCATACATTTTGATCTGAGGTTTAGACATTCATTTAGAATGCTTGTAATAGCTAAAGCTCAGTTAAATTGGTGTGATGACATGCGCCAGAGTCTGTGGACAGCTTGAAACAATAGCTCTGAGAAATGCAAATTGCCTGGTTTATCCTCACACTGGCATTGCCTATGATAAAACCTGGGAGAATACACTGTTGTTCCCTCTGTCCTGTCAGGGGTTGACCAGAGATGCTGTGAATAACTGTCCACCAGCAGAATTTAATTTAATTGCCACATCACATTAACAAATTTCCCAACTGAGACCTGGCCTGCTAAGGGAGTGGGAGAAGGGGGAGAACAGCCTCAGAGCCTGCAAGATCCCCATGGATATTGTATTGCATCTTCTTCCATCTGGAGACTGGAAAGGAAAAAATCATTCCATCCTGTATCAGAGGGTAACCTAAAGTGTTAAAAGGTTGTAGTAAACAGGTCAGACACACCTGCTGTAGCCTCATTTCACTAATGTTTGTCCTCCCCTCATTTTCACCACATGTAAAATGGAGATAATGGTTCCTCCATCTTCTGTAGAGGTCTCTGGTGTGCTGGGAAAAGCAGTTATTATTTTTCAAGAGCACTTTCTACTCCTTACACTTTCCAGTGGTAATAAATTGTACTTTTTAATGGTAGGAGTAAAGGATCTATGCAGAAATAAATCAGCTTTTTTAAATGGTCCACTTTCCCTCTTTGGGTTTTGCATTTTAAGCAGTTGTATGCATAGAGAGAAGCCAGAAACAATTGAAAAATTGTTAGCAGTTAAAAACATTTGTTTTAAAGCATTTTTTGTGACTCTAGTTCTCCTATATGAGAAAAGAGATAGATTTGTTTGTAACATGCTATTTTTTCTTGTCCTTTACATTGGCTATTGCTATTACTTATTATGAGTGATACATGTGATTCACTATAAAATATACAACTTTATGTCCACTCTGACTGTATTAAGGGAAGGTTCAACCCTTTAGCACTTTCAAAAACAGCTTTGAGTTATTTACAATGATTTGCAGAAGTTTCTTAATGTCTGTCAGAAATGTGGCCATTTTTGTCCTGCCCATGGCTGAAAACCTAAAATTTGCAACCAGCCAAAAAAAACGGGAAATGAAGAGAAACACTTAAAAACCCACATTTCGAGAGCTTTGGGTACACATCGGAATTGAAACTTGAAACTTTTTTCATATGTTATTTAAACCCACCTATGATTTGTGCATCACTGTTTGCTGGGTTGGGGGAAAGTGGGAAGCAAGGAAAGCAGAAACCCAAGGCAGTTTCCATGTTGTGTGAAATAAATTGCTTTATTAAATGTATAAAATCCTCAGTAGATATGTCTAAAGCCCCTGCCTTACGTGTGTAACCTGGACCCAGTGCTGGTACCAGGAACTGCTCTACCCTTTCCACATTGGGAAGTGCAGCCTTGTCCCAATTTTCCTCCACGTCCCAAGTTCTGGGGTGCAGTGGATGTTTGAGTGTGAAGACCTTTATTTGTACCTTATGGTGGGCTCTGTTACAGAGTGGCATTGAAGTGTTTTGCTGAAATACCAAGTAATCCTTTTCTTTTTCAGAAGTGCTAAGTGAAAGCACATTGATTTTTATTTTCTTTCAGCAACTTCAATAGCTCAAGATTATTACTATTTTTAAGAGTGATAGAGAAATGTCAAAAATGCTTCATCCGTACTTTTATTTTTATATATCACCAGGCTTTGTTTTTTTCAGGGCATTTTTTTTATTTGGCATTACAGGCTTTGGGAGCAGAAGGACAGAGAGATTATGGTTTATTTTGTAAAGCTGCTTCTATTTTCTGAGTTCTCTCAGAGATTTTGTGGTTCAGTAGGTAGCATATTCTATTGTCTTAAATTTGGTCTGTGCTGTAAAATTCTTTGGCTCCTGGATGGTGAATTGGTTCTGGCACACCTTAACCTCTTCTGTATAATAACTTCTGAAAGAAAGGAGGTGAGGGAGATGGAGCTGCACCTGACACTCTCTAGGGTGTTTCCAGAGAGGCCAGAACCACCTGTGGATATTACACAGGATTAATTAATTTAGTATTTTCTCTCACTGAAGATAAGTATGGATGCACTGAGTTTGCAGAACTAATCCCACAATCAAAAACCTGGATAGAGGTAACGAGGCAGAAGAAGGCAAAACAAGGTTTGCCTCATGGGCACACCCCCATCAGCATCCAGGGACCAGGTGCTGGCTGCAGCCAGTTCTGCCAGCCTGGCTTCCTGGCAGTTTTGTTTTAGCTGCTTAGTATAATTTTAATCCCATCTAAATGTGTTTAATGTGTGTGTATAAGTGATTCATCCTTCTTCACTCTGTATAAGGAGTTTTAGGAGAGATTGTGTGTGTGGGAGAGAAAACGAGCAACTGCTTTGTTGCCAAGTGGACCCTGCAGTGTTTTCTTACTGCTTTTAGCTGCTCTGACATCTGATAGTTCTGCTCTATCACAGCCCATTACCACTGGATAGCAGAATCATATTGTTAAGGGTTATTTTTGGGGCAAATCTGAATATAATGGGTTAATTAAATCGAAACAATGCTGTTGTCTTCTGCCTAATGACACATTGCCAATTCATTTCAAACTGACAACCCAAGGACATTTTGGAAAGTGACAGCATGTTTCTAAACCTAGGGGTGAAATGATTTCTTTTTAAAACAAAATGAAATAGATGTCACTAGCATCTCAACAGTATATAAATTCATGTCTTAGACAATGGCACGTTTCCTAATGTACCTTTTTATCTTTCATTTATTCCCCCTAATTTTCCTTATTAACTGTAATTCTGTTGTGACATTCAAGTGTCATATTATAATGACAAAAATTTCAAATAAGAAGCAGCACAAAATGCGAAGTTTTGGATGAGCTGGGAGACAAGAGCACCCTGTGGAAATAAGCTTCTGGGGTTTGTTACCACAACAATGAGTTCTTGTATTATTCAGGGGAGGCTGTTTACCATCCATAAAGCAAAAACACTGACCAGCCCTCTTCTGAGAGGGCAAGGAGTCAATGCAAGATTGAGAAGACATCACACTCTTAAACTCCTCTTTTAATAGGGCCCAGCAGATAGGAAATCATAAGTACATTAATGCAAACAGCGTTTGTACAGGCCAAGCAAGGTACAACCAACAATTTATTTTTAACAATGCTGACACTACCCAAACTGCAGAAATACTAACAAAGAGCCTGGAGTAGTAACTTCCCCTTAGATTTCTTTTTACAGTACTTCCAGCATTCTCTGAGCAGCATTTATGTACTGGGTATAAATAGGCAGGTACAAAACCCTTTCCATCTCCCGGAGAAGAGAGACGCTGCTTTATTCTCACTGCAGAAAATTAAATGCTTATCCATCTGTGGAATTATTTTTGAATGGATAAGTTTGTAGACTTTCTTTAGCTGGGTTATTGTTTGCTCTTTTGGAACATTCTTTGCTTTCACAGTTGTTTTGTTCTTGCGACAGAGGAAATACAGCAATGTGTATTTTTCTCCCCACTGAGGTCTGAGGCAACCTTATATTATAAAATAACCAAAGATTGATAATCACAAAGGCTGCAAAGGGGAAGCTGCACTTTATTTAGAAAAGGCATCTGTGCTATGAAGAGGAAACAAAATTTTTTCTTCTGTTAGAAAAATGTTTCTTTGGAGCCTGAGCTCTGCTGTGTGCATGATTTTGCCCCAATTTTTATTTTACAGTATTCTAAATATATATATATAAAATATATATATAAATTATATTTTATTTGCTGCTGAATGTTCATGACCTGAACAACTCTACTTTTATTAAGGATTCTCTCCCTTTATAGAAGACAGTGGAAAAGTAGCATGATATGGTCAGGGGGATGGAGAACTTTAGACCATATGGAGTGGACCTGAGGCCCCTGATAACCTATTTCTCAAAATATTTTTTTGACAAGTCATTCCATATGTTTGGTTGAGTTAGCTGCTGGAAGAAGGCTGTGGGGTATCTTCTTGTTTTTCAGATCTGTTCTCTTTATGTAGAGACTTGGAAATCACAGACCTTTGGGAGCAAGGTAGCAATCTGGATCCCAAAACATGTTTCTCAGATATGTGTATATATATATATAAAAATAGAATGCAGCAAGGGTTGACTTCGAGCTTAAAATGCTGCTCAGTGAGTGCATCTTGGTTTGACTGGTAAGTTCAACAGCAAAGAACAAGAATGCCTGTTCAGTTCAGTGTTATAACTCGGGTGAAGTGTTCTGCTTTAAGCCTTCATAAACTGTTCTGAGCCCGTAGTACCTGGGACCTGAGGACAGGTTGTTAAATTTGGTAGGGTTTTCTTTTTTAATCTCTGTTCTTAGAGTGGATTTTATGGAGAAAGCTCTGATCAGCACTTTGCTTATCCACTATGCAAAAATGTACTGGTATGGCTTTAGCTGAGTGTCCCTCATGGGCACTGGATGGGGAATGGTGACCTGTACACATTTACTGGCACCAAATATCTGTGCCACAAAAGCCTTTCCTTTTGTTGTGAAGGGCAGAGCAACTGTGGAACACTTCCATGTTTGTCTTTAGCTTCTTCTCAGTGAGGGCAGGTTTAAATTCTTTAATCTGTTAGGAAGATCACAGGTTTTCAAACAAGCGGCCCGGCACAGCAGATATCCAGGCCTAGGGAAATCCCTAAAATCCAATAATGTTTATTATTTCCACGTATTTGCCAGGTATTTCATAGCAGTGTCCTGAACCTGAGTTGATGCTAGAAAACTCCCAATTATTTTTAAACTTGGGCCCAACTGAAATTCAGTATTAATTTTAGCTTTATCAGGACTGTTTGTCAAGTGCTTTTTTTAAACTCTCTCTTAAACTATAACCCCTTTTAGATCTGAAGAGGAGAGACTTAGATTTTATAGAAAGTTAAGAAGTCCTTCTCTGTGAGGGTGGGGAGGCCCTGGCACAGGTTGCCCAGAGAAACTGTGGCTGCCTCATCCCTGGAAGTGTCCAAGGCCAGGTTGGATGGGGCTTGGAGCAACCTGGGATAGTGGAAGGTGTCCCTGCTCATGGCAGGGCATGAAACAAGGTGGTCTTTAAGGTCTCTTCCAACCCAAACCATTCCATGATTCTGTGATCATGTGGATGTGGAATTCTCTTCTTCCAATGTACCACAATATCAGGTTAATTTTAAAAACTGCTACCAAAAAACATAGGTCTTAGGATCTCACATATGATCAATTGTACATATTTATTTTATCCTCTATAGGGCATATTCAGTCTTAAATCTGCCCTGTGAAAGTAGTGCTTCCATTATGGTTGTCATAAAATAAATTGTTGAAGGCATTTCTTAAAGAATGTCCCCCAAAGCCACTGCAAATGCTTTCCTTTAAGTCCAGTGAAGGATAGATGACATTGTCTTTTTTTTTCCTTTTCTTCTTTTTTCTCTTTATGTTTTATTTGTTACCACCCTTTCATTTGTACGTAGAAGAGTGTTTAAACTTGTTACAAGCAGGAGAAGCAGCAACTGGATTGTGAGTTGTGTGATCTTATTTGTGCCAAAGTAAGAAGTTGAGAAATGCATTTATAAAACAACCCCCAACATGAAGCCATATACAAAGATGTATTTGTAAACAGAAGGCAGCATTTTATTGTCTCCCATTTCTCTCTCTGTCCTGCTGCTTGACAGTAAACCAGGATCTGCTGGTGAGAATTGGAGCAGCTGAAATTGGAGCAGCTCTCTGATCCCAGTGACACAGACATATCTGCATCTCAGCTTTCCTCCTTTTTTTCTTCTCTCAGGTCTTCTCTCACCAGTAAATTTTGTGTTTCTGTACATTATTATTAACTGACAGTTCTGGTTTATTTAGCATCCAGTTACTGATGTGTGGTTTACTAAATTAATTTGCCTTTATTAATGAAATCAAGAAGTAAATACCGAGGTAACAAGAAGTACCAAGGCTGTAAGACTTTAAAAGTTGGCTTTTGTCCTCAGGAGACAGTGAGTCTTGTTGTCTGCTGCAGAAACCCCCGCAGCCACTGCCAGGACCCTCAAACCTGTTTCTTCCTCCCAAATGCATCCCTGTTTGTAGTTAAAATGGTGCTTCTCTTACAATGCACTAAAGTACATTGTAAAAATATAGAGCCTCCTAAAAGAGATTTCCACTGATTTTTAAATTTATTTTTAAATCTTTTTAAACATAGCCGTGTTTTGGGAGAGATTCGAGGTTGCTCAGCCTGGAGAAGGGAAGGCTCTGGGGAGACCTTAGAGCCCCTTCCAGTGCCTAAAGGGGCTCCAAGAGCTGGAGAGGGACTTGGGACAAGGGCCTGGAGTGACAGGACAAGGGGGAATGGCTTCCCAGTGCCAGAGGGCAGGGATAGATGGGATATTAGGAAGGAATTCTTGGCTATGAGGGTGGGGAGGCCCTGGCACAGGTTGCCCAGAGAAGTTGTGGCTGCCCCATCCCTGGAAGTATCCAAGGCCAGGTTGGATGGGGCTTGGAGCAACCTGGGATAGTGGGAGGAGTCCCTGCCCACAGCAGGGAGGTTGGAACAAGATGGTCTTTAAGGTCTCTCCCCACCCAAATCATTCTGTCATTCTGTGATTCCATAAAGAGCCCCCAGGCTCTGGGCCCTGGCTGCAGGGAGCTGTTGCCTCTCACATCTCTTTGAAGATGACTCTGAAGCCAATAGATTCCACTGGTAGACCATGGATATTTTTCCCCCTTTTAACTGCTGTTGAATAAGATTACACACTCTATCCACTCATATAGCAGATATTAAAGCTATCTGGTGAATTGAAAAGCCACCTGAGTGTTCTTTAGCTAGAATAGCTTGAGGCTATATATTTTTTCATGTTAAAAGCTCTAATGATGTGCTGGATGATAAGTTTCCAGGCAGAAAGAAACCCCTCACTGTGCATGGGGGAAGGTCAGGTCAGTGACAGAGACTGAACTTCCAAATTGCTCTTTTTGCACGAGGAGTTGTGAGAAGGGAATTTAGAGTGTTGGAGCCGAAATTTGGTCTGCTTTTGAATTTAGCTGTTGAATCACAGGGAGCTGTGTAACTAAGCAGTGGTTTAATTTCCTTAAAACTACATGGGACAACACTAGAAATGTATTTCTGAAGTAGTCCTAAAATACAAAGTGGGGCTGTAGACCTCAGGAAGTAGAAAAGACAGGAATTCATCCCCCAAATAACACTTGCTGGGACATCTGCACTTAATGGCCCATAGAAAAAGAGCAAAATCAGGAAAAAAGGCAAATCTGCCATCTCTGTCCCAGTTGTCAGAGATGGTCTGGTGAGAGACAAGGTGGGGTGACTGTGGGGTCACCATGAACCATCCCAGCCTTGCTGCTGCTCCTGGGGCACTGCAGTATTTGTTGGCTACAGAAATACACTTTCCATTTTGAAATCAACTGTTTTTAGGCCCCTACCTCTCATTATGGCCAGGAGTAGACCCTAAAAACCCTCCATAAGGTTTTAGAGCTTTTCAACCTGTATTTTAGGCTCAGTTTTATCTAATAAAATATATAAATCTCCTCTTCACTGGAGTATCTACACACAAAAGGGTATAAATCGTCTTGTGGCTGGAGCTGAGTTTTCCATTAATCTTTCCCTAGGGCTAAAACTAACAGTACTTGCAGTCTGTGTGAAAGTCCTTACAAAGGGGGAAAAAAAGCTGTTACAAACATGGCTGTTATTTGTTTAAACATTTGGAGACATTTATAGTGTGATGCTAGCTCAGGCTTTTTGCCCTTGCTCCCAGTCTTTTGTTTGTGTGTGTTTTCAGTGAATCCTTTCAAACTTGTCAGGCAAGAAAAGTTTTCCTTGTTTAGCAGAGCAAAATTAAGACTGTGAAGGAGTATGATTGTTTTCTATAAATACTTTAGGACGTAAACATCACAGAAGGAGAAAGCGGCTCTTTAAGCTAGAGGACAGCTTTGGCAGAAGAACAAATGAAGTACATTGGCCAAGAATACATTTAGGCTGGAAATTAGGAGTGTTTTTAACAGGTTGAACAGAAAAGCTTTAGGAAACTTTCCAACCAAAAAGTAGTGTTAAAAAAAACCTCAATATTTTTACCACTGACCCTCATACATTCAGAGAATGGGATGATGTGATGTCACAGAGACAAGGAACTGTGCTGAGCCAAAGAGGTGCTTTCTAGTCCTGTGCCTCAAACACAGTTTGCAGGAAGCTTCAAACACTTAATATAATATACATAAAATATCTTCTTGACAATGTTTTGAGTAATTATTGTATCTTCCATTTTCACAGAATCACAGACTGACAGAATGGTCTGGGTTGGAAGGGACCTTAAAGATAACCTAATTCTGCCTCCCTGCCATGGGCAGGGACACCTTCCACTAGACCAAGTTACTCCAATCCCCTGGCCTTGGACACTTCCAGGGATAGGGCAGCCACAGCTTCTCTGGGCAACCTGTGGCAGGGCCTCCCCACCCTCACAGGGAAGAATTCCTTCCCAATATCCCATCTAACCCTGCCCTCTGGCACTGGGAAGCCATTTCCCCTTGTCCTGGCCCTCCAAGCCCTTGTCCAAAGCAAGTTCCCAAAGTTCAGTGCATTTTGAAGTGCTTGCAGAAGTGCAGAGTGGACTGGCTCAGTCACACACTTCTGTGGGCTAATTTCTGGGGGTAACTTTCTATTTCAAAGTTAAATGCATCAGAACTTTTTTTGTAACATATACAGACCCTCACACAGGCCCAGGAGGGGTGGATAGAAAATGAAGGAGGGCAGAGTTTCAGGCACTGCACAATTTGGGCAAGGTGAATTTGTACCAAGCATAAACAGTTGTTGATGAAATCTTTTGTAATTGCTTCTTTACCATATCTCTCATACTCTGGGGATTTGTGATCTGCTTGCTGTACATTGTTCAGGTGTTAACTATTTTATTCCCCCTTTTTTCTTTTTCTTTCTTTCTTTCTTTTTTTTTTAATTTTCCTTGCAGTGGAAATGCATCATGTGTTTGCTCTGATGTGGACAAAGCTTAGTCACACTGACAAGAGCGTATTGAGTCAATAAATATAACTGACCTAGATCATTCACTTGTTTTGCTTGTATTGGGTTTTGTAAACCTTTTTCATGTCTGGTGTTTTATTCATATGTCGTGATGTCTGATGTCTGGTTCAAAACGAGGGCTGTATGTATAAGAATTCACTTGCTGTGATAATTCAAACAACTGGGCTGCTCTCCCTATAAATTTGATCCCAAGTTTTCGTATTGTTGCTTATTTACTTTTTTAAGTCTACAGTCTAGTTTCTCAAGAACTAAATGAATTATATTAATACTTAATTGTTTAAGTATTAAATATTAAGGAGTCTTAAGACATGCTTGGGTAATGAAAAGTCATTATGCTTCATACACCAGCTCTTTACCATTAATTTGCTAATTATTTTATAAATACGTAACTTTGACTCAAAAAAAACTCCATTTGGAGTTTTTATGCTTTTCATCAAACTAAACAAATGTGACCAAGAATCCTCACAGGAAAGTCTCTGTTATTTTCCTTTACATTTAGAAATCTGAGCAGAGCCCTCTGCAGTGCACAGCAGCATTTTATTTCCCTTTTCTGGAAAATAAATAGTCCTTGCTAGAATCAAAGTGGAAAACTGAAATTGTAACTTTGATTATCTTAATGTTCTTTTATTGTATCACTCTAATAAGCAGGGAACAAACAGGCATGTTTTGGGATAGAGGTTTATGATTGAGAACACACTTTTTTCCATTATTTGCATAATGCTTCTCTCTGGTGCCCGCAGGTGGTTGTCAGCATTTGCTTTTCTGTTGATCAGGCTCCAATTCCTGTTGTGCATCTTTTACTCCAAAGGGGAAGGGAAATTAATCCATTATTGATCAGGATCCAATTCCTGTTGCGTATCTTGGACTGGGAAGGGAAAAGGGGCATTAATCCATTAGGGGTTGATAATTCAAACCATCTGCAGGTAGGACCTGGAAACAGTGAATGTATTCCATTAGATAGTTTGTAAGGTCCTTTTTTTTTCTCCCTCAAGCAATCTTGAGATCCTGTGTGATTGTCATTTCTCTTCTTTTCTCATATGCTGTGCTAGACAGAGATTGCACGTTCTTGATGCCATAACGTTGTACTACATGTAATACTTTTGCTATTTGTATTGAGCTCTTATCTCCTATCCTGCCTTTTTTTTAATATAGGTATCTATAATTTGGCAACATGAAGCCTTTCATGTATCCTGCATAATAATTGCAGAGGCATTTCGACATATTCTGCAAGCCTCAAAGTCTGCAGGAAGTTTCTGGTGAAGGCTTTCTAATCTTTGTCTCCCAGGAGAACTTATAAATGGCTTCAAAGTTCTGTTAAAGTATTCTAATTTCTCCATTAGCTTGAGGGTAGATGAACTCTCCCACAAAGCATTTTTCTCCCATAGACAAATTTCATAACACAAGTAGGTAAATTCAGTTTTGGACACTGATTCCTGTGGGATCCTTCCTTCATTGGAAACTGTACATTGGGAAGCACTTGCAGTAGTAATGTGCATTAAGGGTAGGGATAACAAGCCCTCAGCCTCACATTGCAGGCTCTACCCTACACTAGGGAAACCAGGGTCATCTGAATGATTATTGAGGAATTTTCCCTCCTCCTGCTCATGGTCACCTTCTTTGAATTAAGGGTCTTCAGAGGGTTGGGACTTAAAGCCTCAAAAATAAAACTTCCCATTTTGTTCAAGTCCAAATCCAAACTATTACTTCTTTTCAAGAGATAAACACTTTCTCTCACTTTTTATTAAGGCTGGTTTACCCCATACCTCTGTCAGATGAATTTGAGCATCCACTGAAGTAATATATTTAATATTCTGCACTGCAAATACAGATACAGATAAACTTTGCCATAATGTAAAATCTGGGAAAGAACCTAATGTTTATACATTTCTGAAGGGGAAGGAACCTCTTGTGTCTTCAGTCATATGGCCTGAGTGAGATTTCAGTTCTGTTGGGGAAAATTAAGCACCCAAGTGGCTTTGATAAAGTCTGTGATCTTCATAAACTGTAAATTACAATATTTAAAATTCCATGTACCTTACATGGCAATATATGTACAGAGATAAACCCCCTGTCTTTCCAGAGATGATAGGGCAGTGTACATAATTATGGTATTTAAATAACAGATTAGAATTCTACAGCTCATCAGGATTAAAAAAACTGTCATAAAGCACTTGGACAGGAGGAGGGAGGTTCAGTGAGCTCCAGGGTCAGTGATGTGCAGCCACAGGTGATGAAAATAAATAAACCATGCAGAAGTTGTTCACTCTTTCTTTTTCTCTCTTCCCTCACTTTATATCTACTTTGTGTGGAAATGGCAGTCTTGTGAATTCCACAGTCTGGAGAGGAGTTTATGTTTAGAGGGAGAGGAAAAACCTTCTTTCCATTTGCTGTTATTTTGTCTCATTTTTCCTCTTTTTTTGGCTCTTTTTTTAGCAAAAAGTCTAATATGGAAAACATAATATCGATGCCAATTTATCTTCATATCTTGGGCTGTAAATGGCAACATTTCACCACCTACTTCAGGAGCAGCTGGGGATGGGAACCCCTGAAGAACTGGGGGACAAAGTCGCTCTGCTCCTGAGCCCTGAGCGTTTGGTGTTACCATAGTCTTGTCTCAAAGACTGGTTGGGGTCAGTCCTGAATGTTGCTTTGCTTTCTTAGCTGAGAGGAGGGGTTCAGAAAGCAGATAGAAAGCAAAGAAGACCTTTCCTTTCCAAAAACATAGAATATACCTGTGAATGGTGCTGCTCAATTAGTGAATTCATCTCACAGTGAACTGTTCCTATGTGCATTTGTGTCTTTGATAAATATGTCCTTCAGAAAAGCTGGAACTTGGTCATTAAAAAAAAAGGATACATTGGAAATTGAGCTGTTCTTAAGTAGTGTGAAACATCTATAGGGGACCATGGGATGGCAGGGAGGGGAAATGGCCAGTGATGAGTGCAGAGCAGCTGCCTGAGGGAGGACAGGAGGAGGAAGAGATGATGAAAAGCCAGAAGAAAACAGCCAAGACCTAGAAAACTCAGCCAACAAAAAGTCTCATGAAGTAAAAAAGGAACAGTGAAGAGGAGAAAAAAAAAATTCAATTGTTTTCTACAAAGGATTTTCACAGAAAATGTCTGTTTACTAACAATGACATTCTGCATTGGATTTTAGTGTAGCATCAGTCAAGTAAAATGACTTCTGTGCAGTGCATTAGGAGGTAGAAGAAGGATGGAGTGGCTTTATTGACAGGTAGGATGAGAAACCTGTAAAGTCTGGGTAGTTGTTCACTATCTGATTGTTTGCAGTAGCTCTCTGCCTTCCCCAGCCTGATCTGCTGCGGTGCATCATCAAAACAAAATCCCAGTGTTACTCCTTATCTCCATCAGGATCCTGGCTACTCTGAAACTGTGGATTTCTTACAAAAGCATGAAGATCTGAAAGTGTGAGATGGACACACAGATGCCAAGTTAGAGCCCTATTGTGATTTTTACTCTAGAGTAAAACTGAGTTCCTCCTTTGATGCTTCAATTAGCCACAAAACAAAGCTTCAAAGTGCCCCCTGCAAAAGATGCCCTGGGAACGTCCCTGCTGAGTTTGATTTGGCAGGATTATGGCCAGAATGAATGATGGGTTTCTTAGTGCTGCAAAGGGAAATTTAAACTACCTTTGACTAACAAATAGGAGTATTTACACTGTCTGCACACTGTTTAGATAATACTTGGAAATGTTGTTTTCTCTGTGTGCTTGTTACATCCATAGCTACCTTTGTAGGTATATTCCTGGGATTCCAAGTGCTGGCCATTTTGATGAGCCCTCTGTATCACATCAGTATTAGTTCACTCACAGGCTTTAGCAGCAGCCTGCTTTTAATAGATATGTTTCAGGGATGAGACAAAATGAAAACAAACACATACTTGGTTTTGATTCTTGTTACAGCCAGTAAGAAAGTCAAAGAAATCCTACATTTTCCTGGTTTCAGGAGGAGGAATGTGCACTTTTATTTCCTTGCTTATCTGCTGACTGCACACAGGGCCACTCGTGTGTGGTGGTGGAGGTTACAACAAAGCTGGATTCTCCTCTTGGGCTGGTTTTTCTGGGCTGGAGCCATTCTTCAGGGGAGCTGATAAGTCAAACAAGTGGTTTTCTTCTTTTCCAGCTGGAGATAAGAAATGATTACTGCCAAATTAGTGACTTGTTTGTTGATCTTTTAGCATTTACTGTTATAAACCTTCATCTTGGGCAGAAGGAGGTGGTGAACAGTGATGCTGAGGTTATTTCATGCTCATCAGTAACAAGCTACTAATCTGATCAACTCTTATTTTCTGGTTTTTTTTTGAAATTACTCTGTGGAAAATTTCTGCCATGAATGCCTGTAAGACCACCATGGAAATCTTAGAAAATAGGTTTGCTAGCTGGTAGCATCATATTTCCTGGATTGTTGAGGAGTAGACGTAAAATCTACTAACAGCTTGATTTTTGAGATGCCATGGGAGTTGCATATAGATCTGTGTCAAGTTGACAAGCATATTTATGGGAAGAAATAAATATTTGCTTATAGTTTCTGAAGTACTATTCTTGAATGCTTGACTTTATTCAGAAGTGTGGGTGGTATTGTTATAATTTTAAAATTACACTCCACACTTCCATCTCCAATAGTACACTACTTGCTGTCAATTAGAAAAACATCAAAAGGGGAAAGATTTGTCCTTCAGAAATCTGCTAACCTGGTGAACATTGGAACCCCATTACCAAAGGTTTTGTCTCCCCAGCAAGTGAAATCCGATGTGAAATGGCTTTTAGCATGCTGGGTATGATCCAAGCAAAGAATCTTCTGTCCATTTTCTGTTCTTTAGGGAATTATCTTAAACATTCAGGGTTCCTACTTTGTATTTCCCAGTTTCCCATTCTGCTTAATGGGCACGGACTAGCTTCCTTTGCAGAAAACATTTGATGAACTGGCTTGCTTTTCCATCAGTTTAGTTTTATTTTCATTACTTTTCTCTGTAATTTGTTTATTAGTTTCTGTATCTTTAGAAAATTTTATTACTCTGTTATTCAAGCTAAAAAATAGCTAATTTTTCTTTCCCAAATGAGTTGCTTGAAGCAAAGTACCTATGAATACATGGGCATTTTAATTCACTTACTAAATGTACACACAGAAAATTTACAAGCTGCCTTTTTACCATTTTTTAAGTGTCTGCTGACTGTTGCATAAGCTAAATTATTTACAGTATGAAGCCTCACAAAAGAGTAACAGATTTGGGTTATTTACTTTCCTGATAAGAAAAAGGGATTGAAGTTGCTGTGATATGCTGCTTTGTTAATTTTATATTTGTTCCCCAGTGTGTAAAATCTTTTTAAAGAAGTAACATGAGTATTGGCAAACTCTTTTGAAATGGTATGGAAGGAGTAAGATTAAACAAAACATGAAAAGGTCTTAAAAATATAAGTCAGCAAGTGTTTGATAAAAATAAAAGTGCTCAACAATAGAAAACCTTTAGGATGCTTAATTTATTTGCTCTCTCTTTGAGAATGGCCCTTGCACTCCGTCTGGGAGTAGTTCTTGGGAGTTCTGTGTTTTGAGTGATTCCAGGCTGGGTGTATTGGAACAGTGTGTTTGTACAGTGTTGGCCACTGCAATATAAGGAAGTTCTGAAGCCATTAGAGAGTGTCCAAAGGAGAGCAAGGAGGGTGGGGAAGGGCCTTGAGGAGAAGCCGTGTGAGGACGCTGAGGGCACTTGGTGTGATCAGCTGGAGGAGACTGAGGGGAGACCTCACTGTAGTCACAACTTCCTCAGGAGGGGCAGGCCCTGAGCTCTGCTCTGTGGGCACCAGGGACAGGACCCCAGGGAATGGTCTGAAGTTGTGTCAGGGGAGGTTTAGGTTGGATGTTAGAAAAAGGTTCATCCCCAGAGCGTAGATTGGCGCTGGAACAGTGGTCACAGCACCAAGGCTGACGGAGCTCAAGGTTCATCTGTGAAACGCCCATGCTGGAGCTCTGCCTTTAATGAGGGGATTAAAATCCGTGGCGAGGCTGAAGAGTGAGATTTGCAGTCTTTGTTACCACCCTCACAGATGTCCAGAGCCCTCACAAGGTGTCTTTGTGCCCGTGCAGGTGCTGCAGACCCCTCTGAGCCCCAGGCTCCCACCATCGTGATCCGCCCTCACAACACCAGCGTGGTCGCCGGGAGCAGCGAGGCCACTCTGGAGTGTGTGGCCAACGCCAGGTATGGAAACACCCCCTGGGGCTGCAGGGGACTCCTTGTAACACACTGTCCTTTACTGAGAAGGGCAGAGGAAATTATTTTCATTTTTTATTAATTTAGAGATTGAAGCAGAATGCTTGCTCTTCAGTGCAGCCTTATGAATAATCTTGTTTGTCCAACATTACTGAATTAAACCTATTGATTTTTCTGGCCAAATGAGCGTATGGGCAGGGGTACTTTCCCACCCATTCCTCACACTGAATGGAAAAGAAGTACAGTGGTGTTAAATCAGCAGACATTATCTTAAGGAAAAGGTTATGGTATGGGTTAATAACATCGCAGCTGTGTTGCCTGTCAACAGGAAAGGTGATATTGTTGAACAGTCGATGCTGCCTAGTAAATAAATTAGTGAGGATCTCCTATGAAGTAATTTATTTCAGGCACTCTCATTTTACAGTGGTTATTGCTCAACTGTTCATAATGCACTGTAATATAGAATTCACAGCATTTCTCTATGTTTTCATCTAGTTGGCCTTGAATAGCTTTGAATTTCAGTGGAAGTAAATAGTTGAAGTCCTTGGATGATAAGACCAACTGATTCACTTTCCCCTCTGAGGGCAGAGATGTTCTTGATATGATTAATATTGTTTTGGTAATTGAGTTATAATGAAAGCACTTCCCATGCAACTGATTCCCATAGCAGTATTTACTCCTTTTGCTTAGAGAAATCAAATTATTAGCACTTAAGTTCTATTGCTGTATCAATTAGCTGCACTTGCATAATGCCACTTGAGTAGTCTGTAGTCTTGGTGTGTAGAAGTTATATATGCATTTATTTCTTAATAGTAAATGCTGGGAATAGAGGAAGGCTTTAAGAAGTTTTATAGTCTGTAATAACATATTCTCTGTGTGTGTGTGTATATATATATATACATATATACACACACATGCACACACAGAAGATGAACAGCCTATACATGTGTTTTATTATTGTATCCTGGTGTTGTATTTCTTGGCAGACCTCTTGAGAGACTAGGTGTGACCTGGAAGAGAAATGGAATAAAGATAACCAGTGGCATTAGCAGCTTTGGGAGACGACTCACTATCACCAACCCAACCTCTGCTGATGTGGGGATGTACATCTGTGAAGCAAAACTGAGAGAGAGCACAGAGGAACCAGCAAGAGCAAAAGCCTTCCTATCTATACTAGGTAAATCTCAAGGCAGTGGTTTTTTTTACTAAAACAGGCTCTGGGCTGAGGTATAATAAGAAATAAAATTGATATCTTAATATTTCATTGACCTTACATTTGAACCTTTCTTCAGAGAACAGAACAAAGGAGGTGAAAGAGGGTTATCTTCCAAATTAATTCAGCTGTTCTTCCCCACTAATATAAATTCATCAAATAGATTTTTTTACACACTGATGTGATTCTGAATCCCCTGTGAAAGTATACATTTAATGAGAATTTTGAGAAATACAGTAGTCAAATCCTTAATGGGCAGCTTCCATATCTTGGCTTTTAGATGCATTAAATCCTGATTAACTCCTGGCTTGCTTACATCTAGTTTTCATATATCAAGTGCCTGCATTTCTGAAAGAAGGCTTTTAGGACCACTTCTGTGCCTTGTGTGTTGCAAGTGCCAGTCAGGGGCTGAGGATGTTCTTCACACACAGGCAGGCAGAGAGCCCTGGTGAGGTAACAGGAGGGGGAAGGAAATGCCCTTAAAGCAGCTCTGTTTGCTGGACCTTTGACTCCAAGGGAAACTTTGCACTTAATACCTTTAAGGGGGCATTGCTGTCCTTTCCTGGCCTGTTTCCACCATCACCTCTGTGTCCAAGTGTTGCTGTAGGAGGGAAGTTGGCATTTGGAAATGGTGGTTACCAGCATATCATACCCTGATATCACACTGCAAATTCGCACACTGCACACGGAGTGGAGTCTCCCAGGACTTTTAGACTAAAAGAGATGTTTTAGACTAGGGACATGGAGGTGTTTTAAGCCAGAGCTGATTGTGTAAATTCAAGCTTTTGTGTAATAGTGCCAGTAATAACTGTGTGAGTGTCCTGGGGAGATCATTGCTCTGGCAGTGACACAAGTCTCAGCGTTGGTCAGGATTCATGCACGTGCACTTCTGTAGCATTGCAGATGGAATTCAGCCCGTGGTTCTCTACACTCTTTGAGCCATCTGAAAATGCAGTTTTAAAGACTGCTGTAGGGTCTGTATTCTACTAAAGCAATTTGTAGTAGTTCCTGCTAAGTGAGAAAGCAGCTTTTCTCTCTGCAAAGCTCCATTCCAGATTCAGTTGTAGTGCTGTGTGTCTATTATATTTATTATCTACTGGACAAAGTTTGATTCCAGTCTTTTTCCTTGTCCTCTGTTTCTTAGAATTATTACCTTGCCTTTAAGGAACAGAGATGGATTTCACTTATTTATGGCTTTTGTTTAAACTCTTCCTTATTCATAAGATTTTATTGTACCCAGTTTACCTTTGCTGCTCTGCCATCACATCCAGTCTAATGTAATACTTAAAGCAACCTCTTGGTTAATGTAAAAGATTCTTAAATACAGTTACAGCAAAACTGAAAAATAATCATTGGGGAATCATATTAAACTAGCAGTGCTTTAGTAGCTTACCTGCTCTCTTATTTTTAAATGTTTTATTTATTTCTTATCCAGTTTTAGGAGGCTGTCAGGGAATGAAGTTATGAAAAGGTCTGTATATAAGAACAAGCAGATGAAAGAAAGCAGAAACAAATTGGTTACCAATTACTTTTATTTCCTTCTGATGGAACACGACACTTCAGATGCAGGTGTTTACTCAATGTGTCAGCAAAGCCTGATAGATTTGTTTATTTATGAGTTTCTTGAGCTGCAGGATGGATCTCTAATTCTAAACAGGGAGCCAAATCAAAGGATTAGTAGTTAATGCATAACTTATATTCAGCTTTAGAATACTTGGGTGGATCTGGCCGTCATTTAATTAGTCGAGGGACGGGTTCTAGAAGAGAGTGCAGACAAGATTCAAACCTGAGGATTTCTGCAGTGTATCTCTCATAGTCCATTGGGGTAGTACTTGCAGAGGATCAAGTATGCTTGTCCATTTGCATGCATAAAATATTTGTAGTGTGTAGGTGTAGATGGGGAGCTGATAATGAGCTGTACTTGGGAGAAAAACACACTGTGGACTTAATGAGGGGTCTTGACTAACAGAAAAAGGAAATTGTGTTAAAAGCAAAAGTTTGTATTCAAAATGGGAGAAATCAAAGGCAGACCCTCAATAGTATGGCAATGAGAGCTTTTGTGGATCAATAGAGAAAAATACTTTGCTATTAACAGGTAGAATAGGGGTGGGGATAAAAAGGTCCATCAAAGATATCACAAACACTGAGTTAATCAAAGCTTTTTTTGCAAATATGTCAGTCCTTGACTTTCCCAGCTAAGGGAAGTCACACAATTTGAGTGTGGCTCAGATGGTGACAAGAGCTTAGAAGGCAGTGGAACTTAGTACAAAGGCAGCTACTCAGTTTAAATTATTATTTGTGACCTACAGTATTATCTCTGAAGTTTTTCTAGCTATTTCTGAGAGTACATCTTGGTTTGTAAATTAGAATCACAATAATATTCAAAAAATCTGAATCTCTAATGTGTTAGAGTAGTACTGTATAAGCAAAGAGAAAATCCTCAAGTCTTGTGCTGCTGCAATTTTCTTCTGAATATGGCAAAGAGCTTTCTGACATCTTCATATTGTTCCAGAAAAGATAAACTGAGGTGGTTCCAAACCTTGGTTTTATTAGCTGCAGTTGTTATAAATTTTTAAAGGGTATCATCTTCCTCGGTTGGCAGAGTAACAGTTTGGGAAAGATTTGTTGCAGATTAGATAAGAGCACATTTGTTTTATCACTAACAGTTTGAAGATTAAGTAATTTAAGGAGTCTTCTCATGAACAAACCAATTTGGAAACTGAGCTCATCTTAAATTCTTTTGCTCCACTTCTGCAAGTTTTGTTAGTGACAAATTACAATAGTCATTTCTTAAGTGACTATTCTATAGGAAATTACGAATTTTAGGAGCTTAAGAAAATGAGGAATGAAACTCTTCCACTACATGAAATCCAAACTGCTCTTCAAATTAGATGCAGTCAGAAAGTAAAATCTGAACAGATTGAAGAGAAAAACAATTAGAAAGAACAGCCTGGCATGATGAGGGGTTGTACAGAACTGAGGATTGAAGCCTTGTTGGCCTGTCCAAAGGAGTAGAAGTCAGAGTAGAGGGCTTCCCTTCTTTCTGGAGCAGTTTTATTTCCAGAGAACTACATTCATAGACATATTACTCTCATCTTGGGAGAATTTTTACGTCCCAGGTAGATAGATTTCCTTCTAATAGAATGATAAAGGAGTGTTGTGGGTCTATGTTTCCCTTAAAGGTTTCCCTGGTCCTCATCAGGTGTGAAGGATTCAGCTTAGTGGGACCGTGGGATTCAGGAACACGTCAGGAAAGTCATGATGTTCGTATGAAAGGCCCACCCAGCTGGGCTCTGAGATGGGCTGTGGGGCTGTTTTCCCTTCCCTGTTCTCCAGGAGTGTCCAGATGCAGAAGGGTCTGTGTACAGAACTGCCAGAACAGAAGTTCTTTTCCTCTGTAGCTGTGAGCCACCTCAATGCCTTGTGCCCAGACCTCTGGAGTCAACAGCTCTCGTGCTCTGGCTTAGACACTTGGAAACACTACAGATGCTGTCTTGAAAGCAGTGGAAAGAATTTTTTCATGGTGATTGTGTTCATATATTATCCTTAAGACCTTGGTGACTCTGTTCACGTACTGTGTAAGAAAAGAATAAGTTTTCAGGGAAACTAAAATGTGAAATATCTTCAGACTTACCTAATCACAGTGTGGGCTCAAAGGAAAGAAATATTGACGGGTTTTTGATTTGTCAAGCCCCAGAGGTTCTGAGATGGTCACAGATGTGCTGCCTTGGGCCCAGATGCACACAGGACCTATCCCACAGGGAAGCAATGGGACTTCTGGGAAGCTCAGTTCTGTCTCTGACATTCCTGAGACGTTCCTCCTGCTTTCATTCCTGCAAACAGGACATGTGTTCCCTGTGCTGTTAGAAGGTTTCAGAACACACACGCTGCAGCTCACAGTAGGGGTAGTAGCAAGAAACTAGACACATCTTTTCATCTCACTCTGTTCTAACCTGATATTCATGCAAAGAAAAATCCTGCTTCAAGGAACTTGCTCTGCCTGCATCTACAACGTGGCTTCTCTCCCACCATGGCCAGTCTGATCTACTGCCTGGAGTTGATGACTTTGTACCTACAAGGGGCTGTCAAGTTTCCAGTTCTTCTTTCTTTAGAAGATGTTCACCAAATAAATTAGTTTATGGTAATGCTGGAGAAAGGCTTCCATGTTGAAGGCTCAATTTTCCTCTTAAATATGCAGCCCTGAATTTCTGAGTGATGCAGGAATTTCAGCTTTGGAGGAGCCCCTGGGGCTTTCTCTGTTCTTTCTGACTTTCATGTGTGTATCTAGGATTAGGTCACACATCTCCAATGCAGCTTGAAGGGTATGTAATGGATGCTGACTGCTATCTTTTGAATGTTAAAATCAGTGACCATGTAAATCTGTGCAGGGGAAGTTAGAACAGTATCATATTTTGCAGGCTCTCAAGGGCTTTGCCAAGAGATGTCTTTCCAGTGGTGTCTGGAGTGCAAAAAAAACCCCCAAACCCTCAACAATTATTAAAAGCATGCATTTATATTCAGATACTCTTTTTCCCCTTGGCTTGTACTTGACCTTTTAGTGAAGATCAGTCAAACAGCAATACAATATCTGAACAATACAGTATCTGTTTCTTTCAGTCTGATCTGAGCTGTGACCCCTCTCATTGCCAGCACACGGTGATGCCGCAGGGTGAACTCAGAGTGATGGGTCCTTTCCTATTCTAACTATTCTGATTCTATAATTTCTAAAAAATTACTGTCATTCCTAGATATTGCCGTGTCTGGGGACTCGTGTCTGGCATGTTACATAGTTTGGAAGACACTGTAATTTCGCCACAGATATTAAATTTCAACACATGATTATTGCCTACAACAATAAATGTTCAAATTCATACTGTGTGATGCAAACCAAGCCTTATAAATATGCAATAGAGTCATATATACAGACAACCAGAATGCCCCTTCAGAGTGCCATCTGACCCTATAAATATTGCTGCATTTTTAAGGCCACTTTCTGACAGTTATTCACCAGGTGCTGCTTAACCCAGATTCAGATAGCCTGAATTTTTCCCTTGCAGTTAGTGCTGGCCTCGGGCACACACTTGATGTGAAGATGATGCATCTGACACCTCTGAAAAGTGAGGAGCTGAGGTTTTGGTTGTCCAGCACCTGTAATAAGAGCTGTTTCTTCTACAGCCTGAGTTCTGTTGAAGCCATAGGCCCTCACTGCAAAGGACCTTTAGAGCTTCCACGCTGCTGGTGAAAGAGAAGTGGATGTGGAAAAGAAACACAGTTGCATGGAAAACTCAAACTTCTTTGCTTTGAATGTGACAGAGCACTCAGAGGGGCAGCCCAGAAAGGTTGTGAAGGGTCATTCTCTGGACATCTTAAAAACACACCTACACACAATGCTGTGCAGCCTGCTCTGGATAGACCAGCTTTAGCAGGGGGGTGATCTCCAGTGGTCACTTCCAACCCCAGCCATCCTGTGGTTCTGTGTCAAATCGCTGTTTCATTTCCCTCAAAACCCTAAGAGTATCCCTACACCAATACTGCTGGGATGCTCTCATTCTTTACATCAACAAGGCTAATTTTCCATTAATATTAGACTTGGGATGCAACAGCACTATTGTCCAAGTGGTATTCTAGATCTTCCAGAATTCCTTATGCATTACCCTCATCTTCCCACCCAGGCTTTTCTCTGTCTTTAGGCAATAGAAGCAGTAAATTGTTGCTTCTGGAAGGATTTTCTGTATCAGTACTTGTCTTGCAAGAATAACATCTGACTCCTCTATGGGTGGTTGTTGCACTTGGCAGTGCTTCCAGCTGCTGGAATGGCTGTGAGAACAGAGTTCAGCAGGCCTTAGTCTGAGGGAAAAGGTGAGTCTGGGCTCAAAGACTGGCAATCAAATCTGTTGGCACCAAAAGTCCTCTGGGAGCTGTTTGTGGCCTTTAGATTGCATCTTTCTGCTGCTCCTGCTCTTTTTCTGTCTTGTCTGCTTCTGTTTCTCCCTGCTTCTTTCAAAAAAAAGCTGATGTGAATCTTCCTCTTATAACATCACATCCCCTTTGCTAAGTGACAGTTGTCACTGACTTCAAGTTCCTTGTCACGTAATTCATTGTGTGATACTTGCTCACCTAACCATCTCTTAATGGAAGAAGTTTCTTTGAGGGTGACATAACAGCCTCTATGGGATTTAAAGGAAGGAGCACAGGTTGCAGGTTAGGATTTTGGGAGGGACTCTGGGAAAGACAACTGTATAAATATGCCAGGTATAACTGCAGAAACAGCAGCACGTAAGCAGAGGTCATGGAACCACGAGCGTCTTTGAGGTCACATTAAGTGCTTTGCAGCTGGACTGCAGGCCCATGGTGAAGATAAATCTGCAAATTTATCACTGGTGTGTGAATGTGTTGCTGATCTAAGAGAAAGTTTGTGAGAGCTGGTGGCTGAAGGTTGCCAAGTTTTGAAATTGGCCTGTTAAGGTCAGAATCTTTTAGAAAAGGGAGGGTTGAAGATGTGCACCCTTGGGTGCTCCCTAAAAAGAAGAAGATGAACTTCACTGACTTAAGAGACATCCACAGAAAAGCCCAAATTTTGAAGGGAGTGTCTGAATGTGGGGTTATGTGTCTGGATGCTCTCTTGGCCCAGTGGTGCTTTGGCCACCCTTCACCTCCCCTCACGATCACGTTCAGTTGCCATAAAACGAAAGATGAAGATTTTATTCTGAGAGATGGACATATGGACACTCACCTGTGTGCCCACAGACAGACACATAGATAAGGACACTAGGCTGAAAGTTTGGAAACTAAGAAGTTAACATCCTAAAAAGTGGAGCACAAGGAAAACATCAGCCAAGGCCTGGAGGATGGCGTGAGAGGAAAGAGCACACTCAGAGTGAAAATGTGGACTGAGATGAATTGCAGAGGACTCAGCAGCTTAGCTGATCAAACATGTCAAACTGTGTGCCATCAGTGAATTTCAATTAAATGTTCAGCTTTTCAATTTGTTGTTTAGATTAACGCATGAGATCATATGCAATAAATCACAGCTTATTATGTGTGTTTATTAATAGCTTTATATTTAGGCAGTGAGGATCAATAATGTTAACACATGTATATTATTAGAATATAATAAATCAGGTAGCTTGTTTTTTATTGGTTTTGCTGGGTAAACAAGTATTCCAGGCTATTTTGCAACCTCCCCTCCTCCTCCGCACAGCATGGTGAAGACTAATATTGATTGACTTTCTTTGGAATGAATACAGAATTGTAATATCCATTGGTGCTCAGATGAGACCCCAGTTCTGTACACTGAATCAAGTATTTTATTGCAGTTAGTGGGAAGAAGTGCTGGGAAAGGGAGGGGTTCTGTTCTAATCCAGTGCCTACTGATATGTACCTGCTGGAATATCATTGTGTCATCCCTGTGCAATGAGAGCCACACCTGCTATACTGCAGGTGGTAGCAGGAGAAACAAGATTTTGCAGGATAAAAATTAAATGATTTTGATTTTATTCACTAAAATACTGATGTTTCATCAATAATACAACCACAAGTCCTTTTTTCAGTCATGTTTGGTGAAGAGATTTGAGACAAGGTCACCTCAGATGACCTTGGATCTTGTACTTTACTGCATTTTTTCCAACTGTCTTTGATTTCTTTAAAATGAAAACACAAATAGCTTGTTCTCACAAGCTGCTTATATTGTTTTTTTTCTGTATTTTCTAAAACTTACCAGTGAGTTTGTTTATGCTACAATGGAACTCCATTTATAATCAAATAAAATCCTTCTAAAAACAGTAGTCAGATGATAATTGCATTGAACAGACTATGACAGTTTTTAGTTACCATGATAATTACTGCAACCTTAGTGCCTCTGGGACTTTGACATGATGCTCTTCAATTTTATGCTGCATAGAAGAAAGAGTTACATGCCAGCACACTCAACAATTTCTGCAATCTTGTCTTTGTTTAATTAAATGTCTAATATCTTTTCTTTAGCCCTAATGATAAAGTGGGAATTTTTATGATTATTACTATAACTTCAATTAAAGCATTAAATCTGTTTGCTTGCAAGAAATAAAACAGTTGAGAGGAATTTTTTTTAATTATGCTGCTCTTGTCCTCTGATGTCGACTCTCTGACTTGCTGTGGCACTTTATTTGACATGCTTCATGCCTCTGTGAGGTGGAATTCAGTCTAGATATTGAAGCAAACTATCCTATAAAATGCTATGTTGTAAATATAAACCTTTATAAACCTCTTGGGAAGACCTTTCTGAGCCAAGAATTAACATGTTCCATGATTCAGTCCTATAAAATGAAAAGTAGCCCTTGCTCTGAGTATTAATTTACAGTGCAAATCCCTAAATCTTACCTTCCATTGACTTGGCTCCTTGGAATTCATACTCAGCATAGCAAAAATTGTCAGCTTTTTTTATGATGCTTTTACTACCAAAAAAAAAGCGCCTCCAATAGAGACAAACTTGGTCAAACTAATCTGTTTGTGACACACTACATCAAATACACCACCTGTGGAGAGATTATATGATGAATATCTTTAAATCAGCACCTGTTTTTCATTTTGCTGTGGCTTTGCTTGTTGACTTCTGTTTGTTTTCCCCATTCTAAAGAACCACCGTATTTTACGGCTGAGCCCGAGAGCCTGATTTTGGCTGAGGTGGAGAAGGACGTGGACATCCTGTGCCAGGCCATGGGTGAGTCTGCAGAATGTTCCAACTTGGATCAATGATTTGTGTATATCCAGTATGGAAGTAATCATCTTATATAAACCATCTTATGTAAATGTTTAGAGTTCTCTGTGTTATTGCTAATTACCACAGATCCCAAGTACAAGGGAGAGGGTTGTCCTTTCCCCTTGGAAAGCTGGGCAGTCCTTGTTGTTTAGTTTAGACATGAGTAATGCCCACATGTTGATGTTTGTCTCTTGGCAGCACAAGCCCTGCTCCTGTCGCTCTGGGAGCCTGTATTTGCTTCATAGCTGTCACTATATAAGAGGTATCAGCCAGAAAATAAGCTGAAAGAAAGCATGGTCATGGAACCTCTCATTTGCAATGCAAACAGTCATTATTTTCAACAATTCAAATGTCCTTTTTTTCTGAAACTTTTATACTGAGTGGAAATGTCAGTAACTGACATCTGAGTGTAGTTATGAAATCTGCAGGAGGACTATTACAGGCACTTTTTAATTTGCAGGTGTTTTAATACTATAAAAGGCTTCAAATGTCTATAATTCCACCTAAAGCAAAATGTTTTTTTGGATTTAGTTCCAGAGAAATGCAATCACCACCTATTTAAGCCCTTCAGTGAGGTAGGAGACCCTGTAGTCATGCGATTAGAGCAGGGTTGTCAAAGTCACCACGTTTCTTCATGAGTTTGGCAAGTGACTGAACATTTTGTTATCTCACTTCCCCCAGTGTTGAGTTTAAGAAGCAATACATAAGAAAATGCCATGACATCCTTAGGGAAAAAGATCCTTGATTAAAAAGCACCCATATCTAACTAACAGCTTATTTGTATGGTGTCTTTCTCCAGATCAAAGCCAATAAAGATATTTTTGTTGTGTGATTATATTATTGCCACTATGATTTCAGCATTTTTATGTGTTTTATGTAGGAAAGAGTCAGCAGTGCTTTTCTAGAAGGAAAATTTGCCAACTGTATGATAAGCAAATGTGTGTGTTAAGGGTGCTCTGGCTAATTTGGAATTTCAGAAGCCTTTGATGAGGTCTCTTACAAAAAGCTCTTATCGAAATGAAGCTATCAGATTATAAGAGACAATGTCTTGTTGTTAATTAATAGCTTTTTAAACAAAACACTGCAGGACCTACTATCAGTGGAGTTCTCCAGGAATCTCTGCTGGAACCTCTGCTGTTCAATGTACTCATAAATGCTCTGGAAAAGAGAGTGAAGAGTAAGATGATGGTATTTGCTGATTATATAAAAATATTCAAGAATGTCAACATTAAAACTGACCCCAAAGGAGTTGCCGAAGGTCCTGATGATTTGAAGTGACTGGTCAATAAACTGGCAGATGAAATTATTGACAGAGATGAAATTTCCTATTACTGTTCAGAAAAGGTTTGTCTTCTGAAAACATCAATTCAGTGCCGAGCTGTGCTTCAGAATGTGAGGTACTGGGAAGAAAGGAATAGAGAAAAAATAAGAGTGACATTGTATGGATCCATGGGGCAGTATCCCCATCTCAAATCCATCACACAATTCTTGGAGAGAGGGATAGAGGAAAACTGAAGAGATACTCTGAAGTAGGAATGGTACAGTTAAAGCTCTGCCATGGTTTTTGAATAATGAAAAATTGAATTGACAGGAACACTTTGTGAAGGAGATAACTGAAGGGTGGGTGACATATGGGAAGGTGAGGAGGAGAGGATGATCCTCTCCTTAGTACAGGAAGTAGAGGAGACACCAGCTAAATTTTCATGTGGGAGATGAATCATGAAGGAAAGAGTTCTTTTCCAGAAAATATAAACTGTGGAAGTCATTGGTCCAGGCAGTAATAAAGAGAAATAAGAAGTATTTAGAAAAAAACAAATGAAATTTATGGAGGAAAAATGCAGTAAGGGCTGTTAAACACAGCTGTGTGTATGCAAGTCTGGCTGAGGAAATGGCCAAAGCACGGATTGCTGGAGCTGAGAAGGTGGGAAAAGCACCCCGTCCTTGGGCTGCCTGAGAATCCCAGACTAGACAGTTCCAGAGGAAGGAATTATGACAGGAATGATGTGTATTCTGGCCATGTGCCACCAACTTTACGTTTCACCATGTGTTATGACAAACATTCTGTCGTTTTTTTTTTTTAATTAGAGAAGATTTTTCAAATAGTGGGACTAATTGTATCATTAGAGAAATTGAGTTTAAAAACATTCCAAGATTTATTTTCTTTTAAATGTTTCAATACTCCACAACTGTTTGATGAATCTCTGGGCTGTCTCACCATCAGTGAAAAAACCTATCTGCTGTCTCAAGTGTTTTTCATGTATTATAAAAACAAACAACCTGGAGCAATCAGGGAGAGATGAGGTTGACTTCAGCTCTTCCTTCTACCCTGACTCTTGCTTTGGGCAGTTTGGTTCCCAAGGAGGTGGGAACTGAGTGGAAATAGGGGAACTCTTACTAGACAAAATTATTTATTTCTGGTGCACATCTAATTTGCTGATGAATGTGGCACAGGAGCATGGAAACCTGTCTTTGAATGGATTATCTTGCTGAGTATCTGTAACAGTCTTATAAGGGGCAGGTGTTAGAATTAAACATAGAGGAATTTAGATCCATTATTACACAATTGCCAGCATTTAAAAAGAGGGTAAATGAAGGTTGGTGCCTCCCTGCTCCAGCCTGGGAGCTGCAATAAAGCTCTGGGGAACTGCAGAGCTGCCCTGTAGCTTTGCTACAAATTGGAAGACAGGTTGTATTTCCCCCAGCCCCGTCAGGTTCTGTGCACAAAGCCCATTTGCCAAGTCTTCGTGCACTATGAGTGTGTGAGAGACAGATTAATTTCACAGTATAAGCAGAGATTAACTGTAAATAAAATTGCAACTTGCACCAAGCAGCTTTCTACTCCCCTGTAATGGAGTTTCAGTGTATCAGGCCATGCAATAACCAGGCTCTGCTGTTTATCTTCCAGCAGTGGTTGATGCTGCCTTCATGTTCAATGGGTCTCCTTTAAATGCTCTTTCTTATTTGCTTATAGAAAGTTTAGAGCTGCAGGCAATGGTGGTGGTGTCTGGGGAGTGCAGTTAATTGGACTTTAGTTCAACCTGTTTAGAAAAGTAGATGGAAAGATGCTTTTGGAATTCCCCAAGTAGCCCGCTGGGATCTAGAGAAGACTGTGAAAAATAAATAACAAAAATGACACAGTGAATATTTCGAGTCTTTCATCCAGGTTCTTAAGTTAAACTTGGCCAAGAGTCAAGCAGCTGTTTCACAGATGGGGAAACTGAGCCTCGGGGTCCATAAGTTATTTGCCCAAGGTTACAGAGCAAGTGGCAAAGCCAGAACCAGCATCTCCCTTTCCTGCCTTTCCTTCTCCCCCATGGCACTAGATTAATTTGTCTGTGAAAAATGAATAGTGTTGCACAGAGCTCAGAAATAAGGTTATTTTATTTATTATTTCTACTCTTTTAGGCCACTGTCTCACGTCTCAAACAGCAGAATAGGGCTGATACTGTTTGCAAAGGTACAGTGCAAGAGGTCTTTAAAGTGTTTTCTTCATAATTTTTTTCACCAGAAGTTGTTTAGAGAAGCACAGAAGCAAAATTCCTTTGGGGGTGTGTGGAGAGAAAAGGTTGTGAGGTAGAAGAGGAAGAGAAGAAAAGGAACTGGGTTTAACCATTTTTACAGCCAAACAGGTAGCAAAATTATAAAAGAACATGTGTACAACTTGGAAGAGAAATCTCTCTGGGAAGATCACTAAAGCCCAAATGAATGCTGCTGACAGGCATCAGAGTGCTTAGATAAGATCCTATTATTCAGACTCATAACTTTGAGTAGAGGAAGATATCCGTAACTGAAATGTAGAGAAATAGAGATGGTAATATTCAGTTTGTCAGCTGAGTTGGTGATAGGAAGGTGTATCTCACAGTGATTATAGGATTAGAAGGTTTGCCAATACTGTTAGTAGAATGGGATTTATGGAATGACACCAGTGTTAAAGGTTTGAGTGTACTGAATGCAGGATTTCATTATTTCCTTGGTGCCTATCAAGTCTAATGTGTGGGAAAATGGAGTTGCTATTATTTAAACTTGAAATCATTTCCAGGCTTCTCAGCATCAGGAGAACTATTCCATTTTGCATCATCTGTTTCTTCATTACTCAGTGATAATTTGTATTTGCCCAGGAGGATTTTCAAGAGATGAATAACACTCTCACCGAGATTTCTGAACATTGGAATTTACGCTAATTCTCTATATGGGCTGTTGTATGAAATTTAAATTATGCCTATTGCAAGCTACTACACTCTGTCTGTTCTCTATCAGACAATGCACTCTACTCTAAAAAAGAAACTCTAGTGGGTTTCTTCCTGAGATGATTACCTGCAAGATTATGAGTACATTTTACTTTATCAGCAGAACAAAAGCATCACAGGTGATTGAAGTAAATGATACGTGTTTATAAAAGTAACAGCAGCAGTTGGATGTTGTTTCTCAATCATTCTATGCATTGTTTGTACATTCTTTCCAGGAGTTAATACAGCTTTTGTCTGTTTAAAGGGAATAAGTACATCGAGAGAGGATATGAATGGAAGTATAATACAGTAGTATTTAACTCTGGGAGTGTTAAAATTATAATGATGATTTTATAGATCTTTCCATAGCACTTTAGCTCTCAGAACATCAAGTGACTGCCAGCATTGCAGTGAAATTCATTGTCTGCAGATGCTCAATTCATCAGTGACATCCCATCCTCCACGCTTCAGTGACACCCTGCTTTTCTCTATTTGGGCACATTTCACTTGCCCATGAATTTAAGTCCAACCTTATTGCAAGGGATTGTGTAGCTCTGAGATTTTAAGTGTTATGTTTTCAAAAACAGCTACTGATTATGAAAATGCCACCTTTAGGGCTGAGCTTTCTTAAATCAGTCTGATACCCTCGTGTTCCTGTGATTATGAGCCAATGTGTGTCCAGGTGGCCAGGAAGGCCAGTGGCATCCTGGGCTGTATCAGCACTAGTGGGACCAGCAGGGCAGTGATTGTCCCCCCTGTGACACTGGTGAGGCCACACCTCGAGTGCTGTGTCCAGTTCTGAGCCCTGCAATTCAGGAAGGACACTGAGGGGCTGGAGCGTGTCCAGGGAAGAGAATGGAGCTGGGGAAAGATCTGAAGCATCAAGAGAAGCTGAGGGAGCTGGGAGAGCTCGGCCTGGAGAAAAGGAGGCTCAGGGGGGACCTTCTTGCTCTCTGCAACAACCTGACAGGAGAGTGGAACCAGGTGGGGGTTGGGCTTTTGTCCTGGGGAACTTGTGATAGAACAAGAAGAAACGGCCTCAAGCTGAGCCAGGGGAGGTTCAGGTTGGACATCAGGAAGAATTTCTTCATGGAAGGGGTTGTCAAGCATTGGAAGGGGCTGTCCAGGGAGTCCCCATCCCTGGAGTTGTTCAGAAACAACTGGATGTGGCACAGTGCTCTGGTTTAGTTGACACAGTGGTGTTTGGTCAAAGGTTGGACTCGATCTTGAATGTCTTTTCCAACTTTAATGATTCTGTGATTAGCTAATCACATCATAAAATACCTGCCTCACTTCAGATCCCTGCATTGCACCCTCAGCATTTGATGCATTAGGGATTTCTAGGAGGTAAAGATGAATCATTGTCTGATATGAGGAGTAGGATGGGAATATCTGTGTAAGTCTGTTCTAGGCCCCTGACATCTCTTGAGGAAAAGAGAATCCTGCACTATTTATATATACTGAATTTACAGCCACTTCATCCCAGCTGGTGGGGATACGACTGCAAAAAAAATATGTGTGAAATAACTCTCAGGGTTTGTGGAACATGCACATGAAAGAAAACGGGAATAAATGAGACTGTGTTATATCTGGGGTAGGATTTTTGTTTCTCTTTATGTCTGCATTTTTCAAATAACAGGTGAAGCTTGAGACTGAACAAAAATAGTAATAATTTAAAGCTATCTCATTGTTGGCAACATGCTGCATGTACACCAGCTCAAACTAAGCTGCTAAATTGGGGCCTCAAATACAGTCATGTGAGCACTTGATTTTTTTGTGTGTAATTTGCCATTTCCTTTGTATTTTGACATCTTAGCTACAGGAGCACAGAGGAATCTTATTTGGGATGGAACCGTCTTACAGACTTGCCACACTGCTGCTGTTTAAGTAGCATGATTCTGGCTTTGAACATGAAATTGCTCTAAATCTTATTTTGTGGTAGCATGAAATATGATTGGGTGAAGAAAGTAATTTGATAACATGTTTTCTCAACGTTCCCCCTCCAGTGTTTGCTGGTTTTATTCCCATGTGTTCTGCAGTGTGTTATTACCATTGATAATGTGAGATGCAGCCTCAATTTATCTAAAGCAGCTTTGGAAAAGTATAAATAATTGGTGTAGAAAGATGGGAAAACAGGGATATGACCGTAACAGCGCTGGATGTTTTGACTACCTAAGACATGTTTTGCACAGACCAATAGTGAAGTTATTATTTTATTATTCTTTATAGGTGTTCCCATTCCCACCCTGGTGTGGTACAAGGACTCTGTTCCCCTCAGCAAGCTGGAAAACCCCCGTTACAAAGTGCTGCTGAGTGGTGGGCTGAGGATCCACTCCCTGCGCCCTCAGGATGCCGGAATCTTCCAGTGTTTTGCCAGTAACAAAGCTGGGGAGATCCAGACATACACCTACCTGGATGTGACCAGTGAGTAAGGAGCTGGGATACAGGATCCATGAGTCATCATTTCTGTAGGTGACCCTGCATCCACCAGGGTCTCCCCCACTCTGTGCTTCTTTAGTTCGACTCACAGAAGGTCGATTTTCCAGCGAATGTAGCTGCCCCAGCTGTAAGAAACCCCAAAATGCCCCTGTGGCCTCGAAATAACCTGCTGAAGCTTGTGGAAAAACTCTCCCTGACATTAAGGGCTTGAGGGGAACGCTCTTATTTCACACAGCAAGAGATCTTAGTGAAAGGGGAAAAGAAAAAAAAAGGGAAGTGTTAATTCTGAAATAGCTTTATCTTTCCTTTATACTTCTGTAATTATTTCTACTCTCATGTAGTTCTATTCTGAACTTGAGCTGCTGCTTCATGATTTTGCATGTTATTATTTTATTTGCCTTTGTCTACTACTGCATTTAGCAGGGGGAAAGAAAGAAAGAAAGTTCAAGGTAGATGTCTTTTTTTGGCCAAAAAGTCTGAATAAATGGTTTTGTTAATGAAGTGTGAGCTTCTCTATGGAAGAATTACAAGTCCTAGTAGTCTCTTTTAAAAGTGATTATTAACAGTCATTTTTGTAATACTAAACTTCTCTTCAGGAAGCTGATTTTTAGCCCAAGAGCAGTTTGCACATACTGATCAGAATTCCTACTGGCATCAGAAAATAGATCAGCCCCAGTTCAGTATATATCCAGGAAACTAGAGTGAAAAAACTGTAATAAAATGCAACTGGGGGAAAATAAGAGAGAAAGAAACTTGGAAAATGTCTTGGATAAGACTCAGGTTCTAAATTCTTTTGGCTGACATTTAAGTTTCAAAGTTAATGCCTTTCTCAAGTTGCTTTTCATCCTAAAGAATTCTATTATGAAGATGAAGGAAAATAGTTTTGTTTATCTAGATTTCTCAACTTCCCCCCAAACACTCATTTTGAGCTTTATCTTCCATCTTCTGTAACCCATCTTACTTGTACAGGTACAGGCACTGATAGGGGTTTTTTTTCCATGTAGGTAATAAATAGGATTAGACAATTCCTAGGAGATGAATAAGGAAAGGTTACAGTTACTGCTGAAAGGTTTTCATCTCTTATTGTCATGTCCTTCTCCATGATCAGCTCTATAAAAGTGGATGTAAAGTAGTCCATGATAATAGGCAAAGGATCTTTCTGAGAGCTGATGCACTGAGTTTTTTGAACTTTTGATTCTAGACATTAAACCAGCATTTATCCAGCCTCCGGAGGATACCACAGTCACGGAGGGGATGACTGCAGTGCTGACCTGTGAAGTGTCAGGGGCTCCAAGACCTGCCATCTCCTGGAAGAAAGGTAACATTATTAAACTTGTGGAAAAGCTGTAATCCACCTTTTCCTGTCCCTTCCTATTACTGAGATTCTGTAGATCCATCTTAGTGCCTCTTTCTTCCTTTCTGTGGCGCCCTGAGCAGCGGGTTTGCTGTGGGGCTGCCACGAGCCGGTGGCCTGGGCAGGCTGGAACAGTTTGTTGGAAGAACCAGAATTGCAGAGTTTAATCCTTGAGCCTACGTGACACCAATCATGCTGCTGCTTCTCCCTTCTGTGTTTCAGGGAACCGGATCTTAGCCAGTGGCTCAGTTCAGATTCCTCGCTTCGTTCTTCTCGAATCTGGAGGGCTCCAGATAACACCCGTTTTCCTCCAGGATGCTGGCAATTATACTTGCTATGCAGTCAACTCTGAAGGAGCTCTGAATGCGTTTGTGACGCTGACAGTGTGGAGTAAGGATAATGCTTTGTTTAAAGTCTAACTTTAATCAAGTATTAATCAGTTTTTGTTGTATGCTCAGGAAATTTTCATAAGTAATTATGCTTTTCTCGTTAATAGAGATACTTGTATGATTTAATGGGAATAATGTATCTATTTTAGGAATCCCATCACAAATACCCTTTTTGTTTGTAAAATTATGCATATAAATCTCTATTTGGTGAAAGGAAGTTTATTTAAATAGAGCTTCAGTCACACAATTTTGCTCAGGTTTTGCTTTGCTGTCTCGCATTGCAAGTCAGACCTTTTAACTGTGTGGTGCATATTTGGCATTTGTTAATCCCAAAACTGCAAGCTGAAACAGCCACATTTTTCCTTTTGAACTTGGGAATACCTGAAAACATTACTGGTAGTTACTGTAATGTACTTTTTGTCATATGGCCATGGTATTTTTGTTTTGACAATGTGGAGTTGCCAATGTGGATATCAGGATGCTGTAAACTGAATGATATCCAGATGTATGGATCAAGTAAAGAAGATCCTTCCTATTAATTCTCAAAGCTATGGTTCTTATATGAACTAAAGATAGTTCCCATTCATTGTATTGCATCAGAGGAGGGAAAGAAAAGTGAATATAACCTGATGTTTGTGTAGCAACAGCACTATTATAAAGCCAGAAGTCATTCATAGGTACATCAGGAATCATGCTAAAAATTCCCTGCTATGAGAGTCAGCTTTTGATTTTGCTGATGATTCCTTCTTGTGCATGTATGAGGTGTCTCATGCTGATTATCTCTGGAGGGATTTGGGACTGATTAACATTATCCACATATCTTCCATACTCATCCTGGTTGTCTCTCTGCCTCAGCTGGTACTATCTGCTGCTGCTCCTGTGTGTTACACATAATAGAGCTCTTTCACACTGGATCCTGTTGCTGTAGTTACAGCAATTATTGTGTTCGGGGGCTTCAGGAGGGGCCTGAATAAAGATGTTCTGAAATGTTTGAGAAAACAACATATCTTTCTTACGTGGAAAATGTGTCTACTAGAAGGTCCTCCTCCTTTAGCCTCTGTCCTGGATTTGATGAGATTGTAGGGTGCTACTTTAGCTTCTCATTCTTGATATTTTTCCAGTGCAGTCTTCCCTGCACAGGTTTTCCTTGGGTTTGTTTGTGTTTTCCCTGCTCCAAACAATGTGACTCGTTTCCTGACTCTCTGCGTGCTCAGATTCCTTCATAACACACCACAAACATACTTGTTGCCTTATGACTTTAGGGAGTTGCCACAAGCCAACTGAGGGTTCATAGAGCTTTAGCTTCTGCTGCTCTCATCGCCCTGGGCTCGTGCTCGTGCTCTCTGCTGCTCTGTCTCTCTGCACCCCACAGTGTGTCACCTCTCCTTGCCACAGGGACTTTAGAGGCTCCAAGAGCAGTGGCCTGCTTGCTTTGAGTGACACAAGCTCGGTGGCTGCTCTCTGGGTGAACATCCAAGTCCAAATGTTGCCGTTTCACCTGAGCTGTGGCTTGTGCTGCTTTCAGATCGCACCTCCATCGTCCGCCCTCCCGAGGACAGCACTGTGATCAAAGGAACCACAGCCACCCTGCACTGTGAGGCAACTCATGATCCCAGAATTTCAATCAGGTTGGTGGTGTCACTCCTTGTTTGTGTGGTTTATCCCAGCTTAATTTTGTAATCCGTGTGAATAGCATTAGGTGAAAAGTTTCAGGACCCCAGATTTTCACAGCAGACCCCTGATTACTGCATTATAAGGTTGTACACTGTATCATTAATCATATAAATCCCATCTTCCATTTCAGCCTTATGTATTATTTACAATGAGCTATGTTCCACTTCATGACTTCAATATAGCCTTCCATGATTTTACTGTCAAGGTTAATACACTATCAATAAAACCAACTTGTCAGAAGCTGATACTTAATGAGAGTAAAAACCAAAGAGAAGGAATAGGATTTCAGAAGTGTTTACTCTGGGGTGCATAAAAGCCACACAAGAGATGCCCGTGTTTTTGGAAACACATCAGTAAGTTGGGCTTATATTCTGCTTTAAGTGTGTAAAGGAAAGCAAAATTTGTATGAACTATTAAAATTCATACTAAACCATTTAAAGGAAGCTCAAAATCTTAAAATAAATTTGCCATGAACACTTATGTAGTCTGAAAGCAACATGAAAGAAACTGCAAGGCAGAGGTTGGAGGGTGAACTGCAGAAAGGACTTCAGAAAGAGAAATACAGGCATAAAAATTTCGTGTAGAGATAGGTAATTGTGGGTTATACACATCTCTGGGGTGTGTTGGACTTATGAACTTGGACATTTCTAAATACTTCACCTTTTCCATGTAAAATATGTATAACATTGTTTATAAAATATAGAATATCTTGGTCGGAATTACTTTTCTCTTTCTGATCACTTGATCTGAAACTTAAATTTGTAAAAGGCACTGCTCCTGAAAGTAACTGTAAGGACCTGTCCTCTTTAACATGTGAGGACAGAAGCTGATACCTTATAGCAGAGTTCAAATAAATCTATTTTGACATTCTTATGATTAATCTATAACTAAACCATTGTAATACTCAGGTACCTTTGGAAGAAGGACAGTGTTGTAATAAATCCATCCAGCAGTTCCAGGATCACAGTAGAGAAAGATGGGAGCCTCCTCATCAGCCAGACGTGGTCAGGTGACATTGGGGATTATACCTGTGAGGTCATTTCTTCTGGAGGAAACGACTCCAGAATGGCTCGACTAGAAGTGATGTGAGTATTCCATCTTACATACACACTGCACTTGGTTTCTGGCATTTAATTCTGGGTGATCTGGACACTCTGACCCCCTCGTAGCAGTTCTGCTGGAAAGAACCTGGGGATCTTGGTAGGCAGCAGCTGAACATGACTCAGCTGTGGACCCAGGCAGCAGAACATCCTGGGCTGTGCTTACACAGGCAGAGCAGATTGATGGACATGATTCCCTCCTGCTATTTGACATTTATTAGTCTACATCTGGAATTCTCTCTCCAGTTTTGACTGAATAAATTGGTCTGATCTGACGTCTGACCCTGCTTTGAGCAGGAGTTTGGGCCAGAGACCTCCCGAGGTCCTTTCAGACCTGGATCCTTCTATCAACACATGCTGTAGAGCTTTCCCATAAAGCCCAGGTGCTGTGCTGTGATGCCAAGGTTTGAAAACAAGAAGATGTTTCCTTCTTTTTAGTATTTTTCCTCTGTTAAACATTTATCAGAATAGCTGGTCCCTGGACAGGCATTGCTTACTGTTGCATTCTTTTTATACATCATTTTTCGGGGGGAAAAAAAAAATATTTTTATGTATGACTTTCTTTATTCCTACACATCTTTAAAAATAAAAACAAGGAAATGTTTAAAGTGCCGTTCAATTCTGGAAAAGGATTATAAAAATGTCATTACAGGGTTCCATATTTTCTATCTCTGTCATTCCACTGGGGTGAAGTGCACTTCCATTTTATTTTTATCACTAAAAGCAACAGCTGTGGTTTGGTACATGTGTGGAGCAGATCAAATGAAAAAGAAGGTAATGTTTTATGTAGACTTATTTATTTATTTATTTACTTGAGTAGTGCCGGATGCTTTAATTTAACTAAAATTGCGTCTCTTTCTGCTGGTCATGCCCGATGTCTCTGAGAAGATGGCAACTTGTGCAGTTGGCAGCGTAATGAGTTCACCTCTGAGGTTTGCTATGCAGAGGGCTGTTTGATACAGCATTATTCTGACAGTGCCAGGGCTACATCAGATGCCCATTTTCAGAGAGCGGTCATACATTCTTTTTCGAATTAAGCGCTCCTCAGCTCTCCTCCCGGAGTGCGTTTCACTGCTGGTTTGAATCCAAGAGCACAAAACAATTCCAAATATATTGCTGCTACAGAGCCACGCTCGCTTTTCTCTGAGGCGCTTTTTGAATGGAGGGCAGAAAATTATGGAGCAAAGACTGAAAAGAATGTTAAAACCTGGACTTCGAAGCAAAGCCGTAAATATGTGCTAAACACCTCAGCAGTGTGATGGTTTTTTTAATCCTTAATAGCAAAAGGTGCCCTGTGCAGCCCAGTACAGCACAGTGGATGTGTTTACTTGCAGTTCCCTGTTGACTGGTGAGGAGCCTTTTTATGGTCCATGAAATCTGGGCTAGAAGTTAGTCGGGAGAGGCACATCTTGTGTGCATTGCTGAGGCACCCCAGCTGTTCCAGTTGTTCTGGGTGGCTTTCCATGCACTGGGACTGGCTCTTAATCCTGTATCTCTGCTTCCTCTGATGTTCTGTTGCTGCTTGCCCATCACCTGTTTTTCCTGGAGGAATTAAAGAAATCTATCAGAGCCACTCTTTTAGAGGCCTTGAGTAACTGATAAGTCACTCAATAATACCTTGAATTGTGACATTTCATTTCAAAGCAGTGCTGCAGGTAGGGCAATACTGCCAAAGAATATTGCATTTCTTTGCTGCTTTCATCATTATCGTTTGGCTCAGCAGCACAGATCTGTGAGAAGAAGAGATACATGATACAACAGGAGAGAAACGAAGAAGAAAATATGTGGAAAGAAAACGTCTGAAGTAAAGCTGAAATTAAATTCCAGTTGTATATGAATGACAGATCTATAACATTCCCTATTCTCCCGGATAATTCTCTTGTGCAGAACATTAACAAACAGGGCATGTACATTCCCATCGATGAGCACTTACACTTCAGTGCCTTGAGTAGCACTAATGTCAGACAAATGTTCAGAGAAGGCCTCTCAACCAATTACAGACTGGAGCAGTCACCAATGGATAATATCACACCCTACCTTGCCTCATCTGACAACTCCAATTGTCTCTCCAACTTTTTCCCCCCAGGAATGAGCACATTCCTCTTCTACCTCTACGCACGTCAAGAGAAATTTCCAAAAGCACAAATAAGTTTGTTACTGATTTCTGTTCAAACTGATTCAATTCAAAATCATTGACCTTCAGGGTGACCTTCAGTTATTTAATCTCTGAGTGGTCTGGTTTTCTGATCTGTGAAAAGAAGGAGAGAAAACTTTCTTCCTTTGTCTTCTCTTCTTGAAAGACAGGCATGGGGAGAAAGGTGGTGTTCCTGGCTGGCAGAACCTGCACTGATAGCACAGCACATACACAGTGGTGGTACAAGCAGGATGGATCATTTTTCTCAGCGGGAAAGAAGAAATAAAATATTTGAAAAGAAAAGCCAGAAAACTAATGAAGAACTTGCAAAAGTGCAGCCAAAGGTTACCTTGCTCATCAATTTTGCACTGATGGTACTTGGGCACAGAAACTAATTGCTAGTCAAGATACTCTATTCATTTGTCTTCCCTGTAAATGTGTTTATTCTTCATGTACATCACTTGATTTGATTTGCACGAGGTAAAACATTTGCGAGTGATGTTTCTCCTCTACAAGAGATAGATTTTAATTTTGTACTTACTTTTTTTTTTCCTCCTACCGGAGTTTCTCAGCTGCATATACAGAAACATTTGCAGGTCTTTTGGTGGTGAGCTTCTGCTTCCCTTGCATCCCTCCAAGTCACAGGGATTTGATCCTGAAAAGAATTGCATCCCAGCTTCATTTAGCTTACTTTTATGGCCCTGTAAATACCACCCTGAAATACATATAGAGGAAAAAAGGCTCATTGCTAAAGCTGCATAAGCTGAGTTATCACAATGTATCACTCACCTGATGGGAAACTGTGCTGATTCCAGCTCAAAGTATCCTGAGGATTCTCAGGATGTATAAAATATGCAGAATTACCACTATCTGTGCCTGATGATACCCACTGCTCAGTATCAGCCCATCTGCAGCCCATGCTAAAGAATCTCTTTGTTGTAGGAATGTGATTGAAAAGTATGGTAATGCTGCATTGTTGGAAAATCAAAGCCCTCTACAAGCCTCTGTTATGTCACAACATATAGTAAAACCTTTTAGGCTCTTTTCCTATGCAAAAATATGGGAAGGACAATGTAATACAAAAATAGACAATTTATTCCTGGCAGCAAGTTCATCTTCTTTCAGTTCCCTTTCATCAGAGAAAGAACTATTATTGTTCTGTCTTCTTCAAAAGCAGGAGAGTGGAGCTAACCACTTATAATAAACCCCAGTGGGTTGCCAAGAATGCATAGTATTGCCTTTGTCAGCCATCTATACATGAATTTTGATGCCCTTTTTACTAGAGTATTTATAATTGCTGCTTCTTCCAATTTCTTCCCAATATATCCCACTAAAAATAGCTTGATTACTAAAATTAGTATCAGTATGACCAACTCAGAGTAAGAGATCAAAATGACATCCCATTACAAATATATCTTCATATGGATCCCATATCCCTCGGTTCCAATAGCCCATCTCTCCTGCTTTCTGCAGGGAGAGAAAGCAGGAAAAATGTCAAACTTGAAAATATATTATTCCTTCCTCACTGGAAAGAAAGCTTCTATTTATTTTTCCAAGCTCTCTATTGAGATGTCATCCAAGAAGTAAGGTTCACTGCTGAGTCTGAATGCACTTGATACTCAAAAGAGAAATATCACCCAGAAATGCGCTTGGAAATAAATGTCATTGTGTCTGTTTGTCATTGCAGGTATAGCAGAAATGTAGGTGTTTGTAGCAAAAAGAAAGCATAAAATTCAAAACCCCTTCCTGAGTCATCTGTAGATTTGAGCTTGTGGTGACCAACGAAATGAAATGGGAAATAAATCTGAATGCTCTGGAGCTTGAAAACTCTTTAATTTCAAAAATTCACCCCTGTATACACCTATGAGAGATAAAAAGCCTCAAAATCTGGGGCTGCCTGGAGAGAGTCCTTCCTGTGTTTAGAAACTGGAGAGGATTCTTTTTCAAGGGAAGCTGGAAAGTCCTGAGCAACAGTTGACATGTTTCTTAATTTAAAACATTAAAAACTTTTATGAGCAGAGCCATCAGGGCCGAGAGCTTCGTTAGCCCTCCTGCCTCGGCTTCTCGCCGCGTTATCGGCTGGAGCAGATGAACCACCTGCTCCTGAGCAAAACCCGCGTGGTGGACCTGATTTAGGAAATCATTTATGAAATAGGAGCAGGACTTTTCATAAACTGACAAGAAAACTTGTTTAATCTCCTGTGCCTTTTTAGTAATCCCCTCTTCAGTCACAGTCTCTCTAATTACCTGCTGTTGGACCATTTTTCTCAGATGTCTCTCCAAACCATGTCTGGTTTATTTTCCTCAGCAAATAGTCTGCTTTTAGCTAATTTTATAAAACGCTCTATGTGTTTGCTGAGTGAATTTTTCAGCTGCCCTCTGGCAGTGATGAGCTGACTCAAAACATTAGGGTTTCTGTTTTGAACATGTATCATTTGCAATGGGCTAATATTTCTCTCCTAGATTGTCACGACGACTTCATGTTCTTTTCTTGCAAATCCGCTATTTTAATTGCTTTGTCAGAGTCCCCTCAGGTCACCTTGGTGGCAATGCCATTAACCCTGGGCTTATCTATCAATTACAGATTTTTAAAGTGTCCATGGACATATTTTTCTATCCTACAAAGTAAGTTACAGAAAACTTGCCTCCATGCAAGTCTTCAGCATTAGAGGAGTGAGGTCTTAAGATATTCTATATTGAAAAACTTTCATATATTTCCTGTTTGGGGCTTCAGTGAACAAAAGAAAGATAATAATGCTGGAATTACACTTCAAGTGTTTGGTCAAGGGGTGTTCAGTGCCCTGGGTGTTATTGTACTAAACCTCATCCACTTTCATGGTGCATCAGAAGGTGAGCAGTTCTAGTCTGAGGTCCTACTCATCCTGAAAAAAGGGTTGAAATTAGCATTCCCTGCAATAATTTTTTGGATGTTAGCAGCAAGGAAAAGTAATTCTCTTAAAGGAAAAATAGAAGCAATGATCTCTTTGGGGAATGTGAATATTCATGATGGTGGTGCAGGTCTCATTTATCATCCCTTCCACACAGTATGTGGTAGAAAATGAGAAGGAGACAAAGTGTAAGTGCTTGCTAAAGTAGAAATTACTACTTATTAATCTCTGCTTTTGTATACTACAAAGAGAGAAGTACATTTCTGTGCTGAAATGTCTTTGTAGTTTTAAATATTTATTTCTGCCCAGGTGTGTGTCTTAAGCACTTGTTCTAACTGCCTTGAGGGACTTAAATTTGTGAGCACCATCTGTTGCTGGTTGATTTGGACACATGGCTAAAGACTATGATAGTGGGAAGGTGTCCTGTATGGCTGCAGCTCACGCTGCTCAACCTCTGTCTGAACAGAAAGTGCCTGTTTCCTTCTCGCTGCTGATTGATTATCATTGTCAGTCTAACAGAATAATCAACTAAACCCAAATCCTGAGCAGACAAAACCCCGTGTTTAAACTCAGTTTGTGTGTTAAAAAAAAAAAAGGCAGGAAAGAGGGAATGTCCCCTCTTCTCCAAAAGTCTTCAAGACTTGTACATTAAGAAAAAGAGGCTCAGCTTTAAGTCTTGTAGCCTTTGTCTTCAAAGTTGTTGATTGAGCCCTTCTAATGTATGTGAGATCAAGATTAGTAAATACACATCCTGAAAATATCCTTAATATGTACTGGGAGTGCTTATTTCATCATGGCTTGGCTTCACGAACAAAGATTTTTTTATTTACTTACCAGAAAAGCACCCACATGGGGATAAATTTACTGTGAGCTCCCTCTCAGCTATTCCTGCAGTGCTACTTTTGTGACCATCATCTTCCAGAAGGAGCTGAAGCCACGGCCCATCTCTGAGCTCTTCCCCACAGGGAGTGTTGATAAATGAAATGGGGACTGGGACTTCAGTGAGCCATGTAGCAACAAGACGTTTCACTCTTTCCTTCAGTAATTACCTTTGCCAGCTTAATCACAAAAACTTTTCCAACCAGCTTGCTTAGGACATAATGATAAATTGTAGCAGAGGTTTAATGTTTATTATAATTTAATGTTTCATTCAAAATTAAGTACCACACTCCTGTAGTCCCTGGGTAAATGGCCATCTCTTACACCCCCTCTCCACACTTTTCAGTGACAGCCTTTCTCTACTGTTCTCTCTCAGGTCAGCTGACCTTCTACTTTGTTCCGAGGTCCCCCTCGTGCCTAAACTTACTCATCCAAAATTTTACAGTGCTGTGTTGAAAATCTGCTTCCTTTGGGCCCAGCCCAAAAGTGGCCGTGTCTGAACTGTCAGTGCGTGCCCAGATCTAAGTGAGAGCTCAATCAGCCCAAACTCCTCACCATCAAGGCAATCACAAGCAAGTGATTTAATGAAGTTAAGATCTGAATCACACCCTGAGGTGTCATTCCATGTTTACTACAGAAAGAGCCTGGGGTCACTGTGCTGCTAATTTCGTTATGCATTTAAAGTCAAATGAGACGAGACAAGACTTTAAGTCTCAGGTTTAGCCTTAGGAAGCATCAGCCCTTCTAGCCTGGAGAGAGGTGGGCAGGGAAGTGCCTTCCACTTGTGTTGCCTCATTAACTCTGTGTTTTTCTTACCACTCCTTGGCTCTCCCAGTGATCTTTTTTTTTTTTTCTTGGTGCTAACTCCACAGTGTGTCGCCATCAGAAGCACGTAAACAAAAGCATTTGCAGTTTTAACAGAAAAATAATAAAGCTATTGTCTGGCTCTCCATATGTTCCTCAATCTTCCAGTAGAAGCTGAAATCCAGGACATATTTATTGTTCTGGCTTAAAGCCAGAGCCTGTATTTACTTTTGTGAGTGGCTGAGGAGTTGTGGTTTTTAAATAACTGTGAGCCTTCAGTCCATGATACATTGCACCTAGGAATTACTGTGTTTTTAAATTGAGCATGTGAAGTACCCTCGTGGCTTTCTGTCCTGGCCAGGAGCTGTGGAAGGGTCACCCTCAGCTTTCCTGGGGAGGAGGGTACATTGAATGGGTAAAAACTGTCCCTCCTTGCTTTTCCTTCACTTGAGATCCTTGCCCTCCTTAGGAACAGGATGATAAGGAGCAGAAATCATGCTCAAGTATAATGCTGAAGGGGTTTTACCTCTTAAAACACATCAGCATTGAAGGGTTGCAGCAGAATTTAGTGTTCTCACTAGTGCAGCCTCCCACTTCCAGCCAATGAGTACAAATGAAATGTTTTTCCACAAATTTCCTTTATGTGGAGAAATTACACATTTTAATTGAGCTGCTGTTTTATTTTTGTTTTTTTAATGTTTCATTTGGTATTTCCATGGGGTTTCTGCAGGCATTTTCACTACATTTTCTGGTTGGGTGCTCCCAAAAGAATCCTTATTATAGGAAGGAAGGATTCTACCCATGACAGGATAAGCCTGAATCCGCAAGTAAATCAAGCTGTTCTGTAGCCTAAGAATACATATGGTAATTTTGATTAGTAGCTCTATATGGATAGTGTCAATGTCTTCTGCTTCCTTGAGTATGAAAAATTCCATGTTAAATCATATCTCCCATGTGTTTTACTGTTTATACATATTATGGCTGTCACATTGCTGGGACATCATTGTAAGAAGGGAGAAAAAGTGAGAGAGGAAATTTATTGACCAAGTTGCTCAGTCACAAACCGTATGAAAATTGGCTTTTTTCCACATTTAGCAACATTTCCATTAGCTGTTCTAAGCATCAGCCTTGGGACTTTCAGCATAAATTATTTTTTTTTCCCCCCAAATAGGATAAAATTGTGAAGAACTCAGAGATGTCTTTCATTTATTTAATTGTACAATAGCTGCCGGTGGTTTTATATCTGTCATCATACAAGGCTGGTGTCGTCTGCCTTTAACTGCCTGTAAGACTGTAGCTGAATGAAATGGAGATTAATTTTTCTGTGCTGGTTTTTTTTTTCCTTCCCTTTCTCTTTTTCCTTGACAGTGAGCTGCCTCATTCCCCTCAGAATCTCCTGGCCACTCTGAATTCCTCCCACAGCCGGAGCGTGATGCTCTCCTGGGTGCGACCCTTTGATGGGAACAGCCCCGTGCTCTACTACGTGGTCGAGCTCTCTGAGAACAGTAAGTAAAGTCAGATGCATTTAAACCTCAGGTTGTTCTTAATTATTCAGACTCACCTTTTACCAGAGCTGCTAACAAAATACTGCTGGAGTTTGCTAAACGAGAGACATCACGCACAAAGGGGAGGCTCTGGGTTTTTTAAACTCAGCTTTTGTACACTGAAAGAGTGAGACAACAAAGACTGAGATGGTGAAATTATTGTACAGGAAAGGCTTAGTTCCACCTCCAGTATTGCCAGCCAGACTTGAGGCACAACAGCTCACTCCACAGTGCTGTAAACCAGCAGTAAGCTGTTTCTTCCTATTGTTGTCTTTTTCTCCAATTTCATAGATATCCTGATGCATTCAGAGCCCCAGTTTCACCTGAAATTTGCAGGCAGGGTGATAATACAAGGAACTGGTGATCTGTCAAAGGAAGAAACTTGCGTGTCAGTAGGAGCTATGGTCTTACCTGTATATAGGCTCATATATTTTCTCTGCTTTCCCTAGATTATCATTTTTCACCATTCTTTTAGGTAGATTAAGGATGCTTGAGTGTGAGATATCCAGATATCTTCTGGATTACAAATCTGGCCACTGTGAATTGCCACTTCTCACGGGTTTATTGTGCTCTATGCCTGGGCCTCTGTGGCTCTCACTTTGCAAGGTTATTCAGGGACATTGCTAATGCCTCCTTAGGGGTTGATGGAAAGATGAGGTTATATGGAAATTGGTCACCTTGGTAATACTTTCTAATCTCTATCACCCTAGGAGCTGGAAATCCAAGCTGAACAATTGGTTCTTGATGAAAAAATTAAGAGCATCACTTTTTCTGACATGTGGAAATTAGTCACTGCATAACTGAATGTGAAGCAGTCCTGATTTCTGATTATCTAGAGAGCAGCAGTTTGTTTTGCCACACAGAGAGCCTGAGAGGAAACTTGAGCTTCAGGTCACATACAACCCTTTTGCTTTGCAGGCTGAAGTGCATAACTTTTCAGATGTGGAGGTCCCAGAACTGATGATCTTGACAACTGTTAAGCAAAGTGCAGGTTTCTAATCCAAGCGGAAATCCGAAGTCGTGCCCGGAACTGCTGTCCTTAAAAGTTCTTTTCAAGCAAAGGCTCCTGATATTTTTGTAATGAATGACTAAGAAAAAAAAACAGTGTCCTGCACTCCCCCTCTACCTTTTCATCACCACCTTCCTTTTTATTTTCACTCTTCTCTCCTATTGGCTACAGGCAAGTGACTGCCTCTTTACTTTTCCTTCCCTGTTCTTTCACCCAAGGATGAAAAACCCTTGGGTTTCTTGTTTCCCAGTGGCTTTGACAATGACAAGCCAGAGAGGTCCCAGTCTGGGAGCACAGTGCAAAGGTCCTAAGGCTGTATTTACACAGACACAGCACAGAGTAGGCACAACAGGTGAACCTGGGTCCTGCAGTGGGCTGCATTGGCTGGGGACAGTCACTAAAAGAAGAGGTGCAGTGCCAGGAGAATCATGGAATTGCTTGAGTTGGAAGGGACCTTAAGGATCATCTCGTTCCATCATGCATCTTGTGTCATGGAGAAGTTGAAAGACCTTTCTAGTCCCTTTCTAGCAAGGATGCCTTGCAGTTGTATAACAACAGGGTAAATGTGCCTTCATTTTATAATTTTATAATTAATTCACTGAAATTTGTCAAAGGCTCAGTGAAAATCAACAATAATTCTTTGGAAATCATGCAGACAGTCCCTCAGAACTCAACAGGATGCTGTGAACCATTGCTCACCCCATGATAGATCAAATAATTCTGGCTGATGGCATTGCAATCTGCCACTGAGAGGGTCTCATTATCCCAAATCCCAGGTATATGTACTTCAGCAGCTTGCAGCTGCAAAAACCAGACACACACCAGGTTTGTTGTGAATTGAGCATCTTAACTCCCAGATATAGTCTAGATCTTGCTGTCCTTTAAATTTTTGTCTTTATTTATTTGCTAATACGTGCAGTGTCCAAATGGCTGCCCACAGAAGTAGGCCAGAGAGGAATCTAAGCCCTTGAATATTGCACTCTTGCTGTGCTCTCTCATTTCATATATTCTTGCTCAGCTTTACAGTTGCCAACAGAATAGTTCAACATCATCAGTGACTTTGGTTTGGAAAGCTGACTGTAACGTCTGCGTATTGTCACTGTCTTGCTTTGTTTTTTATTTTCCCAAAGTTTGTTTTTCAGAGTTATTTTGATCTCAGTGGGGTGTGGTTAATATTTAGTTTCTCTCCAGACCTCCTACTCCTCTGGAAACCACCACCTTTCCTTTGTTCCCACCCTTCCCAAGCGCTGTTTGTGAACGAAGCTGACGTTTGATCTTGTGTGGGTATAGTTTGGTCTGATAGGACTGTGCAGAAGCTCTCTTTGCTTTTCAAAGACAGTTTCCCTTTGGGTTTTGTGCTGCAGAAAGAGCGACTGTCACTGTCACAGCAACACAAAACACAGTGTGCTTCACATCCCGACCCCCCTTGGCTTTCACACGTGTGAAGGGTAGGGAGGGACATCAGAATTATGATTTATTTTCCAGTTAGCAAAGCTGCACAGAAGACTTTGTTGTCAGTTCCGTGGAGTTTGAATATGCAAGGTTTGCTTTGCAGTCACAGATGCCAAAACATTGTTTTGTTCCTTTTTTTGTTTTAGCTGTTTTGCTTTGGATAATTTTCTCATAGCTTTAGGATCCGTTGTAGGTTTTGAAGCACGTACAATAAATGAATACACAATAACAATATCTGTTGCAGAGGAATAGCTGAAGAGGGCTCAAAATAATGAATATGAATTTCAGGGGTTTAATTACTAGCTGCATTAGAGAGAGGCGTGTCACTCCACCTGGCATGGATTAGAACTCCTTTTCATTAATATCAATTCAGTAAAGAGATATAAAAACCTTAGTTTAATTAGAGGGAAAAAACAGTGGCAGATCGTGCACATAAATTGCTGGAAATATGAACGACTCTAGCCACCTAATTTTTAAAATGAATGTATTTGGCACAATGCAATAATTCTCAAATTACAAGTATTCACAGTAGACTGTGTCTGTGGGTGACTTGAGACATATGGCCTTAAACATTTGGGGGCAAATTTATAATCTAATTTGAAAAACACAGTTCCAGGGAAACTCAGTCATTAAGTATTCCTGCCCACACAGAGCCAAGAATGTGAACCTTGATTTGAAATAGGATTTTCAAATAAATAGTGCCATGCATTGCTGTCATTTGCACTAATATAATTTTGGATGTTTCATGACCTGTTTAGCCCCTGTTGTGATATACCCAGGAATTCCAATGAAGTATCTTCATGGTGTTAGAAGGGGATATGCTTAATTTTATTCCAAAGAGGTTTAGACTTAAGGAATTAATCAAAAAAATATTCTGAATAGGCTTTTAACTGAAGAAATGAATTAAGACTTAAAGAATTCTGCTGAGTACAATTAAGATAAAAGCCCATTTTTGTTTTATTGTATTCTGGGATATCTGTGCTGTGTGATATAATGATATAACTCAGATTCATCACATTGTGCCAATAAGGAGATAATAAAAGCTCCCATGAAAAGCATCTGTACATGCTTAACTTAAAAAGTATGAATTGTCATCCTGAATTTGGTAGGAACATTCAAGTGGCAAAAACTTAAAACATTGATAAACCATTGCAAAAATCAAAGTAAAACTCTTTGTAACAATTGTGACTCAGATCTAAACAGGATAATGTTAAGATACTTTTTCTCAGGCCATTGGTAGACCTTGTTTAAGTCCTACCAAACAAAGGATGAACCATCTAGCTTTTATTTGGATTTTTTGCAATATCACTTTGTTAGGAAGGTTTGAAAGATGAATTTATTGAACTCCAGCAGCACAGCAAATTCCAATACTACAGTCTATGCAAAACCCCCTGGAGACGGAAGGAGATGGAAATGTGCTCCAAACCTGCAAAAATCAGCTTTCTGCAGTAGATCTAATCTGTAATATCAAATTAGAAATGATTTTTGAGGAATTTGCAATTAATGCATGAACTGAAAGGTAGATAGGGAAATACAGAAGCAAGGCCTCTTAGCCAGTAACCAGAGTTACTGAACGCATCACAAGTGCATCGAAAAATTCTTGACAGAACAAAAGTAATTTCTAAAACCCCACCATGACATTGTAAACTAGAGCACGGCCTGTGAGATGCTTCATTTCCAATAAATGAACTTGGAGAGGCAATCAGAGTTAATTCAAAATACCCAACATCCATAAGACAATAGGCAGCTAAACATGGAAGTTGTTCAGACAGTAGCAATTACAGGGGAAGAGCAAGCAGAGCCCAGAGTATGTTTTGGGCAGCTTAAGTTAAATGAAGGATTAGCACAACCTGTTCAGTCTAACAGAGGCTTATTCAATAGTTTGACCTGGCAAGTCTTTTGTCACCATGGAGCTTCTTCCAGGCTTTGCAGGTGAGTGACAGCCATCCCTGGAGGAGAGGAGAGTCAGTGCTGAAAATTTCATGGCATGTTTCCAATGTCAGAACGGTTCTTCTCTCCAGTAAAACGAGCTTCTGCACAATTCTGGGGTTTGTTGTTGCGTAGCTAGATGGGGAGATGAGTTTTTTGAAGTGCTTTGTTTATCGATTGTCCAAAAAAAAGTCTTGACATTTAAATTTTAAAGATACTCTGCACACTCACTGTATCCACTGCTCTGTGAGTGAGCAAATGCTCCCCAAACTACCCTCCTTTACGAATCAGAGCGCCCAGGAGATGAATAGGCTTCGTTTATATTAGTTTTCAGTTTAATCTCTCTTCCTGCCAGATCTTTTATCTTCCACCAGGAGAGGAAAAAGAATTAATAAAGTATTCTACAGATGCAGCATATAAACAGAGCAAAGCCCCAAGGTGCTGAGGAGATTAATAGGGCCTGTTGTTGAATCAAACTGCTCACTACATTGAGCTTCTTGGGTTAAGCACTCTCAGGTGGTGTTTACACTAGCAGTAAACAAATGAAATGCTCTAGGAAACGGACCACTGCCCAAGTAGCTCACACAAGAATGTTTCACTCTCCTGTTGGTGTCTGCTCTTCCATTTTCCTCAGGAAGCTGCTTCAGGCAATGTGCTAGGTCAGCCATACCTTAACTTCAGCTTACCTTGATTTGTCACTGCGCTCTGGCTGCAACAAGGTTGGTTGTGAAGTCTTAAGGGAGGAAACTTGAGAAAATTCAGAGGGAACTAGTGTGCAAAAAAACTCCTAAGCAATGCTTTTCTAGATAGCACAGGTGTGTTCCTCTGAGCGTTTTCTAAAGAAATTCAATGTTCAACTGAGATAAATTGGCATCAAGATCTTGCAGCCAAAGTGACTGTTGCTAAATCAACAACTGGCCAGGATAGAACTTGACTGCTGTGCAAATGTCCCTCTCCAGCATTCCCAGTATTCTGCTGTGTCAGTTTTCCTGCTAAAAAAGACTTTGTTCTGGCAAAGCCGTTGCTGGAATAAATATGTTTGGAGTAACTCGAAGACGCAGCGTTTATAGCCCAAATGGCATCATACCCTGGAGGACTTAAACTTGCTAAGGAATCTGCCAGAAAAGCTCTAAATTAGTGGTTTCTGCCTTGGTGTGAATTTTAGCAGCCTTCTACATTTGGGACATCTCATCTTCATTTTCAGGCAGACGTTGAGGTGACCTGCCAGGAGCCACGATGCACTTCTGATGAGCAACGTGCACAGATAACAGTGCCAAAATCTACAGCTAGCTCCTCAGCAATTTCCAGAAGTGTTAGTAATTTTGAGCAGGAAGCATGAAAACAGCTGGTATTATTTAAAAACTGAACAAATCTTTAAATTGGCTGATTCCATTGCTGTACTGTTGCAACACAGACCAAATGTCACCTCTCCCTGACTGTTTCAGTCATGACTTCAGGGAGAATTTGTGACACCAGGCTGCGGAGAAAAGAAGTCAGAATATTTAATTTTCAACATGTTTAATTTCTGACCTCTTTGAAAACTTGAAAATGTAATTTGGGCATCAGAAGGAGCTCGGTGTGGAACTGACAACCAGGGTTTTATAGCACTGCCAGGGTTGTTTTTACCAGGGAATTTTCCTAGGACAATTAGACTCAATGCTGAATTCTATCACTAGAAAGAAAAAAAAAATATTCAGACGTGTAGAATCCACAGCAGAAGCTTTCTCAGGTCTTACAGCAAAAGGCTGATTTGGCAGAGGGAGTCACGCTTCTACACCTGCTTGCAAGCTGGGGAGGAAGATATTCCAAACCGACTGTGAATTTCATTAGAGTCCTTCCACCAGAGCCACTCATGGGTGTGGTGGTGTGATGGCCTGCCAAACAGATGGGTTGTGAAATACACAGCCCATCTGTCTTTATCATGCTTGTTTCCTCTTTTATTAAAATGTTAATGAATATAGTTTTTATTTATTATGCCATGACATGTGCAGCATCACTTTCCACTAGACAAATGTGCAATCTGCATAACCGTGTGGGCTGACAGGAAGGTTTCTTCTGCTGAAAAGAAACTTCTTCCCAAAGTTCCTCTGATGCAAACAAGTCACAAGCAGTCAGAGGCTTTTTTTCACTTCTGCAGGGCTTTTGACAAGCACTTCCATCATTAGGGGTTTTTTTATGTCACGAATTGTTTTCTCCAACAGATTCTCCCTGGAAGGTTCACCTCTCAAACCTTGACCCCAAGATGACCAGTGTCACTGTGAGTGGACTCACCCCAGCCAGGACCTACCAGTTCAGGGTGTGTGCAGTCAACCAGGTGGGAAAGGGCCAGTACAGCACTGAGACCAGCAGGTACAGTAACAACCAATATCTGTGTGCTAAAGGTACAGGAACCTACAGTTATTGGGAGGGGAAAAATGCTGGTTGTGAATGAATGGATCAAATAAAGTTATTTGTGGGGAGTGGGGCAGTTGGCATTACCCAGGCCTCTGGAGAGGGCTCTGCAGCCAGCAGTAATTGGTGATGATGGCAGTGAGGTCATGCAGGAGATCAGCACACAATGGGAGAGTTATCCTCATGCTTCCAGAGTATCGGTTGAGCAGAATCTTGGAAATAATTTTCTGCTCTTGAGCTAAGCCCCAGCAGTTAGCCTGGGCAGGAGTACAGCATCCACCCTGTCATCACAATGTCACTTCTGGAACTCACCCAGAGGTGACATAGAAGGATGGCTTCATCAGACTTAGTTTCAAATGCATCCCCCTTCTTCTGTGAACCAAGGCTTGCTGCGAGCTTGAATTGCAGAACAGCTGAACTCTAAATGGCTTTTTCAAAATGTAAGAGTTTGATATGAAAAATATTGAAAGAGCTGAAAGAAACAATTTGAAAGGAGTCACAGACACTGGACCTGAGCTCTTAGTCATTCAGGCTTGTAATCTTTTTAAAGAGTTGTAGCAGCCTGGGTGATTCAGAGAGAATAGGGTTACCTCAGCTGTCTGTCTTGTTGCTTGCTTAACTGATTTCCCATTATGTTGATTTGTTGTAACTATTTCATGCATGTCTTCAGCAGTTTGATCAGCGTTATATTTCTTCCTAGTCAACAGACTGTGATAGAAGAAACTGGTTCACTCGGACTGGATACAGGAAATAGAAGTGTTATTTCTGATTTATTTCAACACTCATGTCCATCACGTTCTCCTGTACTTAGGTTGATGTTACCAGAGGAGCCCCCCAGCGCCCCACCAAAAAACATAGTGGCCAGTGGGAGAACCAATCAGTCTATTATGGTCCAGTGGCAGCCCCCTCCTGAGAGTGAGCATAATGGAGTTCTTCATGGCTACATCCTAAGGTAAGTGCTTTCCTAACCTGGAAAGTCCAGAGATAGATCCGAGTGTGCACGAGGGAATTCAAATGGTGTGACTGAAGAGTGTCATAAAAACTATCCCTAAAAATTTGTCTCATCAAATGTATTAGTTATTATTTGCAAGTGCTGTGGCTGCCCTGGTTTGTTAAATTTGGGAAAGGAGTCGCAAGGGTGAAGGAACTTAAATTCTGGCCTGTCTGTACTAGAGAGTCAGTGAGCTGGGAGCTCCCTTAGCTGCTCCAAATGGCACTACCTGAGTGGACCAGCTCCCTGTGGAGCTCACAACATCCAGACAGCTCTTTTCCATATTCAAAGGGAATTGAAGCACCAAGTACTAAAAGTGTGCCCGTGGGAAGCTGGTACAGTGCAGCCTATGCAGATGTATATTTGCTTATTACAATCTCAGCTTCCTGCTCGAAAGGTTAATTAAATTTATCAAAGACACAACAGGGCTCCTGCCCTACGGAGGAGCAACAAAAGAATCAATAAACTTCAGTTTTGTGCCAAACAAAATGGAAAGAGGGAATGACAGGTCAGATGCTTCATGGCAGACCTTGATTTGGTTTTGAAAATCAGCCAGTTGAGTAAAATTCTTTCAGTCCCATTGCTGTTTATTAATGAGAAACACATTCAGGCAGGTAACTGGGAATGCTGAATACATCCAGTCTTTCTGATTGCACAGGACTCATTGTGTTGGAAAGGGTGTTGCCACACTGTGACTCTTTGCAGAGCATTTCCCTTTTGTAATTTTTTGGGATTCAGTATTCATTCCTACCCAATTCAACTACAGTTTACTGCTCATTTGGCATCCTACATATCCTGTAGTGGCAGCAGCCAGCTAGGGCCACACCTCTAGTGAGGGAGGCATTATCTAAATTAGAGTTTTGGTGGGAAACTCCCAGCCACTGACATATTTCCAAGTGATGGTAGCAGCCTCCTGTGGGCAGGCTGCTGACATTTTTAATACAGTGTCCTCCAGAACTGTAAAAGATAACTAAATGCTACAGTTTAAATGCCAACATCCTGTTCATTCTGTGCTCCTACTTTTGCTGGCATGGATGGAAAGGCTTTTGTGATGTAAAGAGTGTTGGTGAGCTCCCAAAATTGTGCTGGAAAGTTCCTTCTCACTGCAGGCAGAGTTGAAGTCTGTTAATCTCCCTGTCACCTGCACAGACCCATTCATGGTGGTGAGCCACTTGTACAAGTGCCTGTTTGTGCAAAGTTTTAGAGCTGGACTCAGTTTGGAAGCTGTGCCAGCCATCTCTGACAGGTGGGGAAAGGTGTTTTAACTTCTCCCTGTAGATACAGCCTTGTCCTGAGCCTTGGGTACCCATTTGCACAAGGTACAAATGTTCTTTCCTTCAAACTGTTCTCTGCAATGGTAGGATCAGTTCCTTAGGTATTCCCAGTGAGTCTTTCCCAGTCCCAGCATTAAGTCCTTTAAAAAGCAATTCCATAGCCTCTTCCTTCTGGCAATGTGTGCTGTTTTCTCCATACTGCATTTTCAATAATGTTTAACTTTAGTGTTTTCTACATCATCTATCAGTGTAATTGATCCCTGTCCTTACCATAACATCTCTTTCCATTTTAATAGTGATCATATTCATTATGCTCAAACTGTGAACATTTTTGATGTCTACATGCTTTGTCTTGACTACAGAGCAGAGAAACCATTTATTCAACAGGAATTTAAGATTATCACATAAAAGCACAACTGTCCCAGGTAATAAACCAGGCAGTTCTTCCAAGTCAAATTGTGTGGTCACAGCAATATGCACTGAAGGGAAGTCTTTCTGCACTGATGTCTGTAGGATTAGGCTGTAGCAGAATGAAAAGCACCAGGCATCCCAGAGACCCAAAGCTCAAGACATGCCAGATACTAAATTGATGGAACACCTGATCTTTAAAAGTGAAGGTGCACTGCACAAGTCATATGGAGTGTACATCAAAGTCCACGGTGAGAAAAATCATGAAGACATGACATTTCTGAACTGGCCTCCTTCCTCTGCCCTTTTTCTCACTGCCAGTATTGTATTTAGAGGTCTGCCATGCTAACAGCACAACAGATTAAATCACAGGAGCGCTCCACACCTTGTCTGCTAGGTAGGAGACAAAACATTGCTGCACTAAGAATTGACCTTGCCAGGCAGAGTAAACCCTGCACAGAAGGCAAAAGAGAGAGAAAGGGAGATATTGCACAGAGCAGAGGAAGATCAAGACATTCAGTAAACTCAACTGAGGGCTGATATTTATTTCCATTTGTATTTCATAAATGGAATAGCAGCAGTGAAGCATTACAGATATTAAATGTGCTAAAATGTGGTCAGACAAGCAGCTCCTCAGAAGAAAATAGAGGTGTTGTCAGTGATTGAGAACTGATCTCTCTATAGGAAGACTTTGGAACAAAAATCTGTGGCTGAAATACATGAAGTTGTCCAGTCATAAATTGCACCAGTTTAACCCAGATGAATTTAAAATCTGAGTGTAAGACATCACTGAAATTGTTCTGTGTCAATAGATTGCAGTGAAGCAAAGGATGACTACTAAGAGTGCGTAAAAGTTGGTTGGTGAATAAAAATACAAATGTTTCTGTATTTGTCTTTTGCATGGAATAGTAGTGTCTTGTGTCCCTTATTTGGCCTCTGGTTTTCTGAATTTTTTTTGTGTGAATTAGCATATTGTAAGCATCCACTGTACCACTTTCTGAAAGGAAGGAAAACAAACAGTATTATTCACATTCACAGATTTGCAAGCTTTGTTTGTTTTCTATAATTTAGTTCTTCTCTATAGTTTCTTGGCCTGAAGAGACACATCAAAGGGGCTCTGTTTTCTGGAATACAGTTTGTACATGGGAAAATATATTCAGTGTTTCAGCGTCTCATGTCTGAGCAGAAAGTTTGTCAGGACATTTACCACTCATCTGTATTTGGCACAGCCCTTCTCCTGGGACTCCAATGCTTACCAGCCCTTCAGTCTCAAATGTATTCCATCCTTATTTTAAGCATTCTGTGAGGTAAATCCTGGTGGAAGCCAGAGATGCCAATGCCTGAGATTCCAGAAGGTCAGAGCCCTCTGAGCTCTTCCTTTTCAGACTTCAGAGAAGAAGGAAAAAACCATTTTTCAAGCTGATTTACAGCAGCACTTTGATAAAAATCACATCTGGGCTATTTTTTGTACTAAATCATAGCTTTTGCTAGACAAGCCACATTTAAAAAGCTGTAATTTTTCTGCAACCATAAAACAGGATAAAATACCCATTTTGTTTAGCCCTGAGCCTGTAATCTAAGTGAGATCAGATTATAAATACTATAGCAGTCAAACATGATATGGTCTTATCAGGAGCTACTCCGTTCTTTCTGATTATTTTTCATTATTCTTTGTATAATTCTGCTGTAAAACTTCACATTTTACCTCTTCACAAAGGGAGCTATTTTGCCAGTCAGGGTATTTCCTTTAATTGATACCATCTAATTAACTAGCTAATTTTTTCTCCCCATATGGTAGGTATCGCCTGGCGGGCCTCCCTGGAGAATACCAGTATAAGAACATCACCAGTGCAGAAATCAACTACTGCTTAGTGAAAGACCTGATCATTTGGACCCAGTATGAAATCCAGGTGGCATCTTACAATGGAGCCGGGCTGGGAGCCTTCAGCAGACCCGTGACAGAGTACACTTTACAGGGAGGTGAGCAAATTAGACCAATCTCTCCATCCCATTTCCAGTTTATGGCACAGTTTCCTCAGGAGATGTGCTGTCTGGTAGTCCCACCTAACAGCTTGTGAAATGAATGGTCATGTCAGTCCTATTTGATGGAGGTGGAGAAGGCTCCATCAAATAGGACTGAGGGAAAGGAGGAGGAGGAAACACCTGCACGTTTCAAATGCCTGAGCAGAGAAAAGTCTCTGCTTCTGTCTCTGTTGTAGGAAAAGTGGTGAGTGAATTCAAAAATTATCTGGTTTTGTTGACCCTCATGATGACATGTTGCCACACTTGCAGGTCAGAGTCAGCTGCAGCATAAGTAATAAATAGAAATGCTGAGGAGAGTGGGGTCCTGGGGAATGGATTTATAGGACCTGTGACAGGCAGGGGCTGAGGTTACTCTGCCAGGAGAGTTAGAGAAAATATGACAGGGAATTGGTTTTATCATGGCCAAGATATGCAATATGCTGCATATGCAATATGGGAGACAGAGGCAGAGTAAACCAGCTGTGTTAGTTCTGATAATCACAGAAAACCTTGTTTTAGAAATATGGAATAAATTGTAAGGAAAGTGCAGGGAGGGAAATACAGCCTGTAGAGAAAGTGCTCTGAAGCATTTCAGGAATGGTGCAGACGTTTGCAAAGAGAAGGTAAAATGATCTGTAAAGCCCTGATTTTTATGCTACAGCTCCTCCACACCTTTCTAAGTGCTTTAAGAAGAGTATAAATTACATCAACAAAAGGATATGTAATTACTTTTTACAACCAGTGTAAGGCATGTTTACACCTCTAGACTGGTATAAAAATCTGTAGGGTAATTAAGTACCAGGCCCTCAAAGCTTTCATATATTCCCATAATTGCAGGGTTGTACTGGGTGCTGAGCACTGGACAGTAGGTGGGATCCACTTCATTTGACTTAAAAGAGTTACACTGTTTTTAAAACTTGCAGATTTATAATACATCAGTTAATTTTTGATCTGTGAAGAATATGTAGTTGTTTGCTAATTGTTGCTGGGAGTACTTTATAACATGATTAGATACAGTTTGAGGTGTAGGAAGATCTTTAAGAAAAGATTATTCATATGCAACACTAATTAACCACCACAATTAAAGAAAGAACTATCTATATTTTTTCTTAGGGCACATAAAGTCTCATAGTTTAGAGGAGCCTCAACACACTCAACCTCATTCTAGAAGTATTTATAGCAGACCTTGAAATGTTTTTCTTAAAGTCTTCTCCTTGCAGCCAGGATTAATGTTTTCTATCCCACTAAAGACCCAATCTCTGCAGAGAATTGGTTTGCACAAGGAATTTGAATTTCTTTTGTGAATATGCTTGTAATTCATTACTTTGTTTATTTGCACATTTTAAGCTATCATAGCACCTTAACCTTCCAGCCATTAAGGCTCAGGTTTGGACTTCACACTCTTTTTTCGTAAACCCTATAATTGACTCTAATTTCCCTGGATATTATGTGCTGTTATTATCATCCTTTATTGATTGGCTGTCTGTTGTCATTTATAAGGATATAAATCCTCTCTTATAAATTAGGTGTAGTCAGTCCTGCATTCATATTAATCAGGAAGGGTGTTTAGACTGCAGGCCAACCTGCAGTGGCCTGTTTGTCTTTATGGAGTTCCTGAATGCTTAGTGCTGGGTAGGAAAAAAACTAGGTATTTCTCATTTATTTTATATCAGTATTTTCTAATAGCTGTAAATAACTCCTTCATGGATGCTGCCATCTCCTAATGAATGCTTTGCTGGGTTTCTGTGAAAATCACCAGAGGCATACGGCCTGTTCTATAAAGAGTTTGAAGCCTTTCTACATTTAGAACTGAAAAGGCAGACGGGTTGGTATCAGCATCATTTGAAACTGGATTAATATCAAGTCTCCATATGTCATATGCTTCTGTCTGAAACTCTGCTCCTTTATGAGAGTTGGGAAAAGACACGAAAAACCAGTGACTGTTTCTTGCTCCAGAATGTCCTTCCTAAACCAAACCAGCAGGAGTAAGAAAAAGCCATGTGTAAAACTGCCTTGTAAATCATATTCTGATTTTAATATGAGCAGAGATAAATGTCAAAGACACACACTCCCATCCATCCCCCTCTCCTACTACCAGCACCGCTGCGTCTATTCTGACATGCATTAAATGATGTGAGCTCTGCTGGCAAGAACCTGTCTGTCTGCAGATGAAAAATACCTGCACCACCTCACACTAATCAAGCGTGCTCTGCACTCAGACCCTGGGAGGAAATGAACCCCGGGAGCAGATCAACCCATTGGCAGGAGCACATCAACATATTGGCATCTTTGTCATAGGGGATATTGACTGGCCATATAAGCTGTGGATTTATACCAGAAGCTAGTCTATTAATCCCTTATTAGTCCTCTGGCATTGCTTTAGCCACTGAAAACTAATCAGCTACTCAAAGCTCTTCAAAAATCACCTTCTAGAATGCTGCCAAACTCACGAGATGCTGAGGGATCTAAACTTGTGGGAAACTGATGCATAATGTCAGATAAAATGTCAGAAAGACTTACTGGCAAAGCACTGAACATCCAAGCACTGGGGTCAGACAGGTTGACTGTCTCTAAAATCTTGAAAGTCCTTTCAGAGTGATATTCAGCCTAATCCTTTGATGCTGTGTATATATAGGTCTTCCTTCATCAGAGTTTCTCCAGCTGTTCTTTGCTTTGATGTTACTTTTCACAGGGATTTTTTGCCAGCCTTCTGCATAGGGCAATTTTACTTATTTAAACAGTGTCCTGCAGGACTTTTCATTGCCATGTGAAGAACTGAAGTTTCCGAATACCTTTTCAAGTAAGAATAGCTTTGTGAGAGGTATAAACATCTTCCTGTGGTGACTGCATTGTTTCTGCTCTGTGCTATTGGACATGTTTACCCTTTTCTTCTGGTTGATTTCACAAATCAGCAGCTTCTGTCCTTTACTTTGGGTCTGTCCCTTTTATCTCACCAGTGTGAGTATTTCTGAACTTCTCTCTCTTTGAAAAACTCCCACTGCACCTTAGATTTAGGCAGGGCAAGGTTTACAAGGAGAGACATCACTTCCAGCAGCCTCTTTGCATTGACATTAACCCACTTCTGTTTCTGCTTTAAGTGCTGTGTCTTTCTTCTGATGCATATCCCAAAAGCCAGTCTTATTTCCTGAAGTTCACAGATCTCAACATGTAGTTCAATGCTGTTTTATTTTCCCTTCTGTTCTGTGCATCAACACCTCGCCAGGCCAGGAAACTCTGAGGAAAAGGCATTCCTGAATAAAAGAGTGGGTGAGACACAAGACTAGTGAGTCTTCATAGTGCACAGAGAAGGATAAAAGCAAGACAAGTCTGTTCAGCCAGGCCCAGAGTCATTTCTTGCTCAGGCAATAGGAGATGAATCAGAGAAATTTATATGACTTAGGTAGAAGAGCCAGAATAAAACCAGTTACCTGAAAGCTTCCTGCTTTATGGAGGAAATAATCTTGAAAAAGGAGTCTCTGAATGTGGAGTGTCCTCTGCAACCATTCAGTTTTATCTCAGTAAAAAGATACTTCCCATTAGTTTTTCCTGGGGCTTTCTTGGTGAAAACACCTTAAAGATCCTCATTCACTTCCTTTGGGGAACCTCCCAATAGCCTTGGAGTATCCATGGCTGTTTTGGGCCCAGCTTCTGTGCAAAAGCAGGTTGGAGCTGTAGTGGCTCGATTTTTATCACTGTTATGTGTCCTTTGTCATCTATGGCTTTTAATAGGTGATTTCACAAGGTGGTGAAATTAGCAGTTGTCCCAGTGAGGCCCCTGGCCTCCAGCTCTTAACAAAGAAATAAAATCTTGTCCATGTGAGAGACATGCAAGAAAGGAAGGAGGCATTTCCCAGCTGCAAGAAGCAAACCTCGTCTGTTAGTGCCAAATCTCACACTGCTGCATTTCAGAATTCAAATTTTCAAATGTATAGAATTAGAGAGACCACTTTTCCTGTGCACCCACAGAGCACAGCCCAGAATGTCAGCTGGGAGCAGAGGGAATAGAGTTCAGAGGAGGAATTATGTGCCTCCACATCCCCACTGAGATGTGCAGCTCAGCACCTCAAGCTGGTGCATTCAGGGAACAGCCAAATCCTCACAAAGAGGAAAACCTGCAGTTCCCCCAGCCTGCCTGACTGACACAGGGAAGCTGCCACCTCAAAGGTCAGGAGCTCCAGAGGAGCAGGAGACTTTTCTCCAGGCCTCTGTTGGAGATCTATATTTAGGACCAGGAGTCCAGCTGTCAGAAACTCTGTGGGATTTACATGCTATTTGCACATAGCTGGAGACAGAATAATTACATGTGCACATGCTTAACCTTAATGCCTTCTCTCCTCTCAATTATCTTGTCAGTGAAACCCTTTTAATGGTTTTTATCTCGAGTGCTTCCATGACCTTTCCTGCTTGGAATGCTGTGCATTAACCTGCAGTCCCGGGGGCTGAGCTCTCCATAGATTTCCAACCACGTGAACTTTATCAGGGGGAAAGTAATGGTTGTTTCTTTCTGACCAGTTTGAAATTCCGAGATGGCTCCCAGATGGGTCTGTGCTGTGAGATGGCTTTGGAATACTTGCAAGCATGAGGGAAGTACAGGTTTAAAAACTGGGAATGTTAATGCTTGGGGATTACTCTTGAAACACCTATTTAACATGGGCTGCTTCTGTACAGTTTGACAACAAACTTTTATGAAGACGACAGAAATCCACCACTAAATTAGAAAATCCTTTATGTGGACAGTCACAGCTCCAGTAAGTTACTATCCGTGATCTTGGGAAAGTATTTGAGTTTTGAAGTGACCAGAAGGTCAATTCTGATTTAGCTTCCGTCAAACTTCTTTTCTTTTTTTTAAATGCAAAACTGTTCAGATACCCAAGGAAGTCTTTAATATCAGGACATAAAAGGAGAATTTTATACTGGCACTTTGAAGTAAATTTGAGATTATAATGCCACTATTTTACTGATTAAAAATATAAAAATGTATTACATTATGTCTTCTGCAGCATAATTAAGCCTATGTATATCAGATGGACCATGTTCTTTCCATCCTTTAAATGCAATTAATTGAGATGCAGGTGTTGATTTTTCAATGAAGATGTCCAAAGAGGAATTGTGATATAAATCATGATTTCCAGCCTTCTGAAGGCTTTATGTTTTCTGTTCATAATTTTTATCATTTTTCATATTGCAGCAGGTACTTTTTCTGCTATGATCGTGTATTCTTGTTCCAGGAAATTACCTCCTAATGAACAAAAAATATTTCCCTTTTAAAAAGAAATAACTAATGCATTTGGTAATCCACATTTCTAAAACTGTAGTAAACCTATCCTCAAGTGCTTACCTGAGCTTTTTTGAGGACTGTAAGCACCACAAACGAAAACTTGGAGCTTGTTAATGCAAATTTTTCTTCCCTTAAAAAATTTGCAGTATCTTGGATTGTGTCTAAAAGACATCAGACCCTTAAAATAAAATCCATGTGATATTGAAATCACTGGAAATTTGCTATTCATTGTTCAGTATCTGTGGGATTGTCCCCTAAAGGGAATTATCATTCTCCACAACTCCCCGACAGGAGGGTGTAGCCAGTTGGGGGTCAGGCTCTCCTCCCTATTAAAAACAACAGGACAAGAGGAAACAGCCTCAAGTTGTTGCTGGGGAGGTTGAGGTTGGATATTGGGAACAATTTCTTCACCAAAAGAGTTGTCCAACCCTGGCACAGCTGCCCAGGGCAGTGGTGGAGTCACCATCCCTGAAGGGATTTAAAAGCCTTGGGGATGTGGCAATGCTGGGGGAATGGTTGGACTTGATGCTCTTGGAGATCTTTTCCAACCTAAATGATTCTCTGACTCTACATAAATAGTGTTGTAATGTAGCAGTTCAACAGAAGGAAGAGGAACGAGTGGGGAGGTTGATGCTCAGCTGATTTAGCCTTCCTGACAGGAGGAGATGAATCTACCAGTGATATCCTGGTGACTTTCTGATAACAAACCAACACAAAGGCTTGTAATATAATTTTATCCTGCACAGTAGTGAATCTCTGGCATTTACAATATCTGAATATGCAAAATACGCAGGAAAGTAAGAATTTTGATTTTAAAAATTTTATGCGTGTTAACCATTAATTATATGAAGTATTGCACAGAGAAGCAAATTCAAATATATCTTGTGGCTCTCATAATGAACAGTTTCATCAAAGAACATGAATTAAAAAAAAAAAATGCATTTAGTAGGGGACTGTAGCCAAAGCAACTCATTATGACTGTAGAGTGACTTTAATATTTATGACTGTATCTCAGGATGATTTGGTGAATCTCTTAACTACAAAAACTTTATGATGTCTTCAGGTCATTCAGATAATAGTAGAACCTTCCAAAAGCACACAAGGAATTATGATACATGGCAGGAAGTAGGGCCTGGATTTTAATGAAAATTTAGAGTACTATCAGATAAACTCCGGTTTCAGAACTCAATAATTATGGATAGTTCATAAATTGTGACATCAAGTTTTAAATTAGGGCAAGAAAGTTGTGACTAATGCGTGGTTACTGAGGTTAAAAAAATGGGCAGAGCTAAATTCTCAAGCCATGGTTTAGTCTTCAGGGAGTTTTAGTGACAGAGGGCATGGAAGTGGATGTTCTTGTTGTTTCAAACCTACATGTTTGAGGATTTCTCCATTTTTCTGTGCTGATATTTCTAGGCTGTGGGTGTCTCTGATAACTGTGCAGTGTCCTAGCTCTGTTGGTTCCAGTCTTACTGTAGTGTATCCCCCAGTTAAGAATAATGCCACTTTATTTCTCTTCCAAACAAAAATAGGTTTTCGTGAAAAAAGGGGCAGTTTTGCATTTTTGAACTTATTTTCTTCATTTCTTCTCCACACAAAGACTCGTCTTCCAAAGGTGGTTTGAAGCTTTAAAAGTTTGGGACCTGTTTTTGAAAAGTATGGAGCAAACCACGGTCTCTCAGTGGGAATTGTGGATACTCTTTAGAAGCACAAATCATTGGGCTTTGGTAGAAATTTTCCCTTGGAAGCAGAAGGAACAAAGCCTTCCAGGCTTCAAAACCACTTGTGGGTATTTCCTCTTTCATGGAATACAAATGCACATGCCTGTCAATAGTAATATATTTGAAGCATTATTAAACTTCTTTTATAGGATTTAAAGTGTCTTAGTCCATTTTACTTACTCAAGTAGCAGTTTCCTTCTTAAACTTACTATAAGCTTGATAATTTCAGAAAAATAGACCTGTCTGTTAATATTCTTTCCACTGAGAACTGTAGAAATGACATCTTGAAGCAGCAAGTTGAAGAAATTGCCTGGAAGGAGACATTATATTAAATGGCAAAATATTTAAGTGCTATTTTTGGTTGTTTGAAGGCAGGATGCCTTTGTGTTCCATGCTTTCTTTTGTATTGAGAAAACATCTGTCTAATTAAATCCTTGGCATAAAATGTTTATGCAACTTTTAGTAGATTAGAGGGTGTATTGGCTCAGGATATATATAATCAATTCAATATACATGAATGCATATCATATCAAGATAAAATGAGAACATCTCCCAATTCCCAAGAAAAATCTTCCTTGCATGTGATGTGACTGGTCCTAGTTCTTTAAGCAGCAGTAAATAATAAACAGATGCTGTTGGCAGATTATAATTCACAGTTAGAACCTTAATTGTGTGAATTCCATGTTTTGCTGTCTGATCTGGGGAATTGAGTGGTACTAAAAGACTCAAGAAGTTTCTTTCAGAAACTGTTCATTGTCTGTGCAGTCATGGATAACTGAAAGAGCTGTGCTCACCTATCGTTACCCAGCTTCTGTCTTAAGTCTTTCTGAGAAGCTCATCTGCAGAATAATAAGCTGCAGAACCCATTTCTTCTCCTCCCCTGGAAAGAACCTCCAGTACAGAATGAGAAATTAACCCCATTACCCTGCTCTCCAAAACGCTGCTGTTTCCCAAGAAGTGCATCCTTCTCTCAAGGTTCTTATTGCTCTGAGACTTGCGAGTGACAGTCACTGGGTTCTGGGTTCATTTTTCTCTTTTTCTTCCCCCTTCCTCCTCCACTGTGTTTTATTTTGTGTCCCTCTCTGATGACTGGGAGCAGTGCCCACGGCTCCACCGCAGAACGTGCAAGTCGAAGCCGTGAACTCCACAACCATCCAGTTCCTCTGGAACCCTCCACCGCAACAGTTCATCAACGGCATCAACCAAGGATACAAGGTAAATAGAAACAAGGTGTCTGTGACTTCAAACAGTGTCTGCCTTAACAGTCCTGGGATAACCTCTGAATCTCCAAAGTGACTGTGTAATTTCAGGGATGTCTTACACGGGTGAAACAAAAGGAGAAGTGAGCAGTTGTTGCTCGTAGCAGGGCTTGGAGCAACCTGGTCCAGTGGAAGGTGTCCCTGCAGGACCTGGCAGGGAGTTGGAACTGGTTGATCTTTAAAATCCCTCCCAACCCAAACCTTTCTGTGATTCTAATATTTGCAATTTACATGAGTTCTGAAAAGGGAACATGTCATAGGCTAGAAGTCCTAATACTTTTGTCATCTTCCTGGGAAGTTTCCAAAACCAAGTAGCAGTTCAGTGTCAGTTTGGAAAATCGCCACAGGAGACATGTCATTGAGCCACTGAAAACCAGCTTGTGATTTCTATTTACATTAATGCAGAATTCCCATTCATTTCACTAGGAACCAAAACATCACACCAAATATTTGTCTTAACTTTCCCACTGTGATGATTTGGGAGGTAGAAGAATGTAAAATGTATTAATTATTTCTGATGACATGGAGTTATCAGGGTAAGTCCCTGTGGATGGGACAATATCTATTACAAAGCAGGGAGTGCTTAACAGAGCCCTCACTGGTCCTCTGGCCAGTGGAGTGTGGGCTAAGCAGACTGCTGGAGTGGTTTATTTCTGCCCCTCAGGAAGAACTGCTTCATCAGTGGTTTGGCAGTCAGGGCATAATAAAAGAAATTTAAAAATGTTCATGGAAAGAACAAAGAGAAATCTCATAGGAAGGGAAGAAGGGTATGGTTTACGGGCAGGGAGGAGGAAGGCTGATTTAGGTGTTGGGTGAAGGAATGTGGAGTGGGCTGAGAAGAATGTGTAGTTAGAAAACAGGCTGGGAATTATGAGATTGAATGTGGATTTGAGATGTTTCAGAAGACTTGGTGCTTCTCCAAGAATGTCTCAAAGTGATGGAGAAACTGAGACAAACAGAGATATGCGTGGGAGTTCCAGTATTTTTGCCCACATCTATGTGTTTCTCATAAAGACCAGCAGTGCTTTCAGAATCCCACTGCTGACAAACTAAATACATGTAGAGGTGTATGTCTGCTGTTCCCAGAGATAGAATCAGCTCTCAGGGCTCAGTGACTGACAGGGCTGCAGGACAATATCCTAAAAGCACAGTACAGAAGTACTACTTGGCTTCTGTTCAGACTCTGGAGAATAAAAGCACTTTGGGGGCTCAGTGGACTGCAGTGCAATACAATTTCCTGCTGCAATTCCAAGCACAGTGAGCCCAGGTTTGCAAAAGTCTTATTTCAGATTTTCATTCTCTGCTGTATTCAGAGTTTCAGTCTTAAGAGCCTTCTTCTCATCGCATAGCTACCTCTAATTTATGTTTCCATTGCTTGAGCAATGGTATAAAATAACTGAAATCATAAATTGGATCTGTCAGTGGCCAAGGAAAACTTTTGAAATTATCGAAATTTCTATTTCTTGGGATTTTTTGATTGCAGTAGATTGCCACAGCTTTACCATTCCTGTTTCTCACAGGGATTGTGAATTGCAGTACAAAGATCGTGTGAGAACATTTCTGTCACTTACTTTTATAGCCTAGTTTTGTGTATGATTTATAAATTACTAGCAGTCAAAGTTAGGCCTTTGTGTTTTTAAGGATTAAACCCATTTTTTCCTTAAACTGACAGAGTTGTTCACCTGTATTTTCTGCACATGTTTCCGGAAGAAAGTGCAGTGAAATGCACTCAAAAAAGAGGTCAGCCCTCCAAAGTTATAAATGTCCATTGTAATCCACAGGGGTGATTTAGAAAAGAAAATAAAACTTAGTATCCTCTTCAAGCACTTCCCGTTTTTATCTTTTCTTTGAAATTTATTTGCATTTCAATAAGTTGTAAAGCACACCTTCTCAAATATGAAATATTTCTAACAAAATTACTCCTTATAGTCCACTAACTGTGCTTTCTGATTACCAGAGACTAGACATTGGCTAAATGTGTCAAATATGGCTCATTAATTTCAGGTATCCATTCGTGTTTATGAGCCTGAAATCAATACAAGTGGCAGGATTTACACTGATACTGAGTCAGGCCTAGAATTTTAACCTGTTTTATAAGCTACAGGATAAGGATTTTTGGACAAAATAAAAATTTCACAAGCTTTCAAGCTTTAGACCCCCTAAGCCTTTAAGGCAATTCCAAAAATTGTTTCAAAATTTCAAAGTCATTTGCCAAAAATGAATTTTTAAAGTCCTCATTTAGGTACCAACACATAAGGTATTGAACTCTCAAAGATATTGATCTCCCAGAACATCCACTGAGATGAATGAGACCTGGAGGAACTGAGCTCATCTGACAAGCACCCTATTTTAAATGCATGAAAATGTCTTCAGGAGTCTAACTTTTGGGACTCAGGTGTTGGAAATTGTAGTAATCATCTTTACAACCATTTTCTATTCTTTCTGTAGTTCCAGAACCGCTTGAATCATTCACAGCGGGGATGTCCCCAGTCCACTGAACGTTGTAGTGCTCCCAGCCTGTTAGGCAGGGCTGCTCAGGGGGGTGCTGGGGTGGCTCTGGGAGGGGAAGGAGGATGTGAGTGTCCCCTGATCCCACTAACCTCCCCAGGCAGTGGGATCATTAAAGGAACCCCGAAATAAGATAAAACTTTTATGTCAGAGTAGCAATGAAAGTACTTTTCTTCCTCCAGAGAGCAGCCAGGCTGATGAAAGGCCCGTGTCATACTGGTAATAATTTGCAATAATTTTGGCATTTTTCAGTAGCAGACATTGAGAATTGCAATAGTGGTGTATCCCCCATCAGTGGTGAGTGTTAGACATCCCTCCAGTATCTCAGTATCACTGCTACATCCATCTGTTCAGCATCAGAGCTGACAGCAGTTTAGCAGCATTGCTTGGTTCTTTACAATCAGATTAAGATGGTTTTGGCAGCCAAACATACTCTGCCTCCAAATAGATACAACTTCTAATGAGAACTCATCCATATTTAAATTTTCCAGCTTCTGGCCTGGCCGGTGGACGCTCCAGAGAGTGTGACTGTGGTCACCATCGCTCCGGATTTCCATGGAGTTCACAGTGGCTGCATCACCAACCTGAAGAAATACACCACTTACTACACCTCAGTTCTGTGCTTCACCACGCCAGGGGATGGCCCTCGGAGCACACCCCAGCTCCTGCGCACCCTGGAGGACAGTGAGTATCCCCAGCACTGCCACAGACCCTCAGCCCTTTGGGTGAGTTGGATAAAAAAGCCGGAATTTTTAAATCTCTGTCCTGAAAATTCGCCCTGAGCTTTGCAATCAGTCTGCAGTCTCTTCTCAAGTTACCTTTCAGATGGTGACCTCAGCCAGTTTTCCACGTGTGTTCTTTTAGCCTGTGGCAAATATTTGATTTTTTTTTTCTTTCTTTCATTATGGACTAAACCTGGATGAATTTTTTTACATTGATCATTAGCTGAGAGCTTCACAGTCTGGTACAGCCAACACACAATGTGTTGTTTGTGTCTGTGAATCCTTGTGCTCTTAAATCCATGTCCAGGCACCCAAATAAATATCAATTGATCTCCTTAGGAAGTGAGTACTGGAACATCCTGTGGAGGTCAATGATTAATTTGTGATTGTTTCCTTCTGTTGTTCAATATATTGAAAATGTCTGTTTCTATATTTTATTGCAAACGTTTGTGTAAAAGAACCAGGATCGTAACAAGGCAGTATCTTTTATTCTGAAAAACTGCAGTCAGGGTGAAGTAAAATGAGCTGGATAGTTTAGCATATAAATTGTTTCCCAAATCAGAAAATGGTTTGGCCTCTGTGGCCTCTTGGAAGTGTTTGCTCAAGACATATTTGGGACTCACAAGTCTCACGTGTGTCTGATTCAGATAAGGACTAAACCAAAGTGGCCCTTGCAGTTACTGTGTCCACAGTGATCTTGGCTCTGGCCAGTGCTTTGGTATATTCCTGTGTTGGAGCATCATAAACACTGCTGCCCATTTATAGATTCAAATCAGCAGTGTCTAACACATCCATTAAGATGTTGTTTTTAGAAATACTGCTTTGCCTGAATAAGGATCTTTTAGGTTGGTCAGTGTTCCTGTAAGGAAAAATCCAATTGTCATTAACATGCACAGAAGTGAGGCTCAAAGTGCTAATCCGATTTTTCATGACATACTCTTGAAAGAACATGGAGAAAATTACTTTCCCATGGATTTTCCTGTTGTGGTTAGTCTCCTCTATATGCTAGAACTGTGTCCCCAGAGCAGGCTGTAGACTTAAACCAGAGATAGCAATTTAACTACTAGAAGTCTTTGTGACTCACTAATACAAACTCAAACTTGTTTATCTGGGGTTAAAGCAAAAGGTGTGGTAGAGAGAAACATGCATTAGGTTCCTGTGTGCAGTATCAACTTTTTTTGCCTGTTTTCCTAAGGAAACAAAACTTTAGACAATGATGGTTTGTAAATGTGTTCAACTGTCCTTCTTGGGTTCATCTGTCTTCTCCCTCCAAGGACACTTGAACCCTGTGGCTAATTTCAGTGAAGAATAAGAAACCAAAGATAAAAGACTCCCAAGATTTTGCAAAAATTAATCAACTGGGAAGAGGAGAGACTGTTAATATTTCTGCTGAAGGAAAGGCTGCAGAAAGGAACCTTACAGAACCTTTCCACAAAGTGGGAGAAGAGGCAGAGCCAAGACTTTGAGACTATCCCAGGGAAATGTTAAGATCACGTACCATTTTAAACACAAGGAAATTCCATCAGGAAGCATAAAACAAGGGAAAACCAGACCTGTATTTTGTAAACCATTTAATACATTTCTTGGTGTATGCAGCTGTATGCTGCAAGGAGCCTCAGCAGTGGAGATGAGCAGGATTTTTAAATTTATTTATATTTTAATCCTTCAGAATTGCTTCCCTTGGTTTTCAGAGTGGCTGAGAAGTTATGTGCAGGATGGTATAATGCATCTTTGTGGAGAATTCATTGACTCTAAGCTGCTTCAGGATTTATGTGGTGGGAAAAAAGATTTGAAAGGACTGTCATTCATGTTTGCAGGTGATAATTTTCAGTCTATATAGCAGAGTTAGGCAGTCCCCTAGAAAAAACTTGTGCAAACGGATCTGTTTGCTGATGAACTGTAGGTCAAATAAAATTTAACATCCAGTCAGAAGTATCTTGTCCTGGCTTGGAGTCATTTGCTCCCATTTCATGGTGACATTAAAATTGCACTGCAACTGCAGGGGCTGATTGGAATAAAGCTTTGTGTGGTTTCCATGTCTGCCCATCCATGGTCTCAGAGAGTGCATGACTGCCCTGCTCTTGTTGGGTATTCCTGGGATCACTACTGGATCAGCAGTTCTTCTGTGGTGCTTTGACTGCTGAGTGTTGCAGAGTGGATTTGGAAGCTTTCCTCACTAGAATTGCAGAATTGCAAATGGGGTTGTATCTGACCTACTGGCAGGGTTTGAGCTTTTTTTATCATAGCTGGAGGGGAATGAGAGACTGGACTAAATTGAAGAGGAAACAAAATATGAAATTGCAGACAAGAAATTGCCAACTGATGTCAGTGGAGCTGGAGGATACTCGGGCAGGGATCCAATGACAGAAGCCCAGTGAATATAAAGTGAACAAAACCTCCTTTTTCCAGTACATCGATTGAGGACAGAACAGTATTTGGATCAAAAATCAGTCAGGTTGTCTTCCTTGAAGATCAAAATCGAGGGAGGATGGCATATTCTTGACAGTCATTCCATTTTATGCTCTTTCATTGCACACTGGGGAGCTGAAATTTTTAAGAGCTCTTTAGCTACATCATAAAAACCCTTTAAAATTTTCACACACTTGTATTCATTTTACAGAAGACAGTTGCCATTATGTTGCACATTTTTAGAGTTGTTTTGAGAGAAGTTATCCAAGCAGTGGCTTGGTGACTCCGTCCTTGCTGTGACCTTGAATAGGGAGAAAGCTCTTCCCAGATGAGGGGGTTGCTGGTGGTGTTGTTACAGATCTGGGTTCACATAAGCTACACCCAGCAGTGCAGGTGAGCACCACACACCTGCCACTGAGGGGAAAAATGGCAAACACCAGAACTTTCAGGACTACCAGCTTGGTTGTGCTAATTAGGCTAGATGAAGAAGAGAGGAAAGACCAAGTTCTGTGCAAATCTCCTGCTTCCAGTCTCTTCAGCTTTGCACACAATTGGGATGATGGCTGGGTGAAATAATTTATGTGATGATAAGCCAGGGTGTGTGTTCCCAGCTTGTCTTCTCCCTCTCAGTGATGTTTTCAGCTTCCCTTGGCCCTGGCTCACTGCTGTATTTCTTCATCCCTAACCTTGCCACGTGAATTAGGTCACAATTAAGAGGGGTCCTCCTATTAACAGTTTTCCTTCCCTTATTCCCAGAGCCAGGAGCAGTGGGACACCTGAGTTTCACCGAGATCCTGGACACCTCACTCAAGGTCAGCTGGCAAGAACCTGTAGAGAAAAATGGCATCATCACAGGTATCAGCAGCAATGTCTGCTTTTATTTCTTTTCTGTGAAGTGTGTGTGGAGTGGAATGTATCACTGCAGTGAAAAACTGTTTGTGTAATAGAGCATTTAGGAAAAACTGGCTACTGTAGGCACTGGTTTCCTGGTCCTTTCTTTGGGTAATTGAGATGTCACCAGGGCACCTTATAGAAGGTTTGGGTCCAATTAACTGGCAGCTCGTGATTGTGGTGACTGGAAAGGCAGTTTGTGTTAGAAATCAGCTCCCCACAGGGTTTCTGGTCCTGTTAAATCTTCTGTGACCTCCACCTGCGTTACTAAATTTCTGGAAATTTGTGAGGCCGTGCTTGGCCTTTGCCCCAAGGGTGGGGGGTTCCTGCACAGAGCTTACAGCTGCAAAATCTGGATTGGCATTGCTGAGATTTGCAATCAAGACCAAGCCTGAAATCAGCGGTGTCCTTCATCTGTGATCAGGTGGCCTGGCTGTGGGCTGCGTGACAGAATTTGCATGTCATTACTTAATCTGTTATAAACCACCACAAGGGTTCAGAACTCTCTTGTTTCCCTTTGATGAGTCTGCCATTTGACAAGCTATTTATCTATTTACTGTATGCCAGTGTAGAAACAACATCGGCAACTTCATTATTTTTCATAAAGGAAGCTATAAATACTTGAGAAAACCTCTAAGTTCTTATCAACAGAGGCAATATTGTTTTCAGATGGGAAACTATTACAGCTGCACAGGATGGACATTCCATTTAACAAAGGTTTCGAGGTTTTGAAGCACAAGAAAGCTCCCAGATTTTAAGTTACTGGAGCTAAAAAGCACAGTTGGGAAGGGAGAAGATCATTTCACATGGATCAAAATATTTTGGTTTGGGAACATTGACATTGAAATGTTTAATTTTGTGAAAAAATTTATTATTATTTGTAAGAAAATACGCTTTAAGAGTTAAAAAAAAAATCAGACTTCCTGACCCTTGACCACTGAAATGTTATATCAGTCTGATTTCCTGAAGCATTTTAACTTTGACAGGTCTGCTCATTTTGATAGGAGTTGTACTTGTCAGTGTTTCCTCTGTGTATCTGTAACATTTGTATGTGTGTGTTCTGTGCTGCTTGCAGCGTGTGTGGAGTCCTTGTGGAGATCATCTCCTGCCTTTACACCACGGTCACCTTCCTGAAATATGCACTGATTTAAGTGGTTTGAGAATAGAAACTAATGACTTCTGAAAGCAGAGCAGTATTGATTCAGTGAAGATGGCCAAAGCCTTTCAAGCCCGAGTGCTTAAATTTAGGGACCTACATCCAAGCCTATCCAAGATGATGTAATACTGATCCTTGTTAAGCGTCAGGAAGCAGCACCATGGTGGTGTTGCAGAATTTCTTTGCTAGAAACAAGCTGCTGCCTCCCAGGTTGGGTTGAAGCCTGCTGGAACCCAACGATGGACCATCTTATATTTGGGGTAAAATGTTTCAGAAAGAATTAACTAAAGAAGCTCCATTGTTCCTGACAAAACACCAGTGTGAAAATGCCAGAGTTTATAAGGAAAAAGAAACATCCTTAATGATGCAAATTGCATTTGGGGTGGAAGAACAGGAAAATTGTTTATGCCCTTTGAGCACCTCAGAGGTTTATAGAGGGCTACTTGGAGATCTGAGTGCTCAGGGAGGCAATTATTCATCATTTCTGCCCATTGATGTCTTTACTGGACCTTCTTGTTCCCTGCACCAGCACTGGGAGGAGGGAAGCACGGAGGGGGTGCCCAGCAGCCAACCTGAGCTGGGAAATTGCCCATTACTCTGCTGTAAATCTCCGTATCTTCCTCGTTCCCTCAGTAAACATTGATTTATGAGGCCCTGGATGTAGACAGACAGTTTGTGATTGGGTGTACTGCTCCCGTGTAGAGAATTTACTCCACACCAACAGAAAATTATTTCTGAAACTCCTCTGGTCATTAGTTCCCGTTAGGCAGCGTTTTGTGGAGTGCCAAAGCGTGGGGGGAAGGTTCTGTGGCACCTTTCCTGTTCTCACTCATACAGGAGCCAGAGGAAACCCTCTGTCCCCCGCACACGTTTCTGGCAGGGATCACGTCTGTAACACAGGGAGTGTGTTTCCACCAACCACATGTCCCAAAGTTCTGCCCATCTGTCAGTCAGCGTGGCTGAAGTGCTGCTTGGGGGTGCAGTGGTTGTCGTGCCTTTCCTTCAGCATTTTTTTTTTTCATCTGCTTTTGTTATGCTTGGTTGCTTTTGGCTTTGTGTCTGCTCACTCTGTACGTACACATTTTCTGTTCTTATCTTTTATATGACTAGAATTCTTCAATTTACATGTGAACTCAGGACAGTTTTCCTGGTGAGCACTTTCTCAGGAAATAAATACATAGAGACTCTGTGCCTAATGGGCAGGAAAGGCTGGGTCTCATCCTGTGGTCACCAGGGAGAAAACATAAAATGTCCAAAGAATAATCACCAGGGTTTGATATATAACCTGAGCTTATCTAGATGGGAGAGAAGATATCTCAATCACTGAAGATTGCCTGGTGCATGCTGAATGACACTTTCTATTGTCTGTAAGCAACAAATGGACAGAGAGAGCATTAAAAGTCCCCTGCTTATCTTTCTCTGGTTATTTATTGTCTGGAACAAACTGCACCCACAGCTAATGAAAGAAAAGGGTGTTTGTGATGGTCCTTTCCTTTCCAACTCCTCCGTGCCTCTTCACTGGGCATCAAATGCAGGAGACAATCATCCTCCACCTTTCTGTGCATCCTCTGTTAGTACAGGCTTAAATTTTGTCTAAATCTTCCTACAGATTATGATCCTGCTTGTGCTACATCAACTCTGATCTGGTAAATGATTCTTAAGCCTTTTCAGAGGGCAGCAGAACACCACAGTGTTTCCAAGACATTGTTGATTTACTGAGTTAATTAATTCCCACTCAGACGCTTGTTTAAAACCAGTTCCAGATGAGCGTTCAGGAGTTTCTCCCCTTCCTCTCGGTAGTTCACAGTCAAAGAAGCCTTTGTGGTGTAGCTGGAATTGTTGAAGCATCACCTCTCTCTATCACTGCCCCCTCACCTGAAAAACAATTAGTGATTATGTGAGCACTCTGAGCCCGTTTTCGTGCAAAATCAGGTTAAGATGAATCTCTGTCAGTAATGGCAGCTCACAGAGAGGACAAAGAACATCTCACACCTCTCCAGCTCTCACAGAAATATTTGTCTCACCACACTTTTAGCTCGTGAGATGACGTTTTCTTGTTGATTAATACCATAAGGGATTTTGCTATGTCAATTCATATATGTTAATCAGCTTATCATGTTTTTTTATTTAAAAAAATTAAAAGGGGGGAAAAAAAGCCTCAAGCCTCTCAGCTGGTCTGAATTCCTCATCTTAGATGATGGGAACAGGAACCCAGTAGGGAGTTTCTCTAGCCAGTTTGCCTCGTGCACAGTTCACACAGTGGGATTCCTTTCTGTTAGTCCTTTTCACTCACTTCAATTTCACAGGCATTCAAGAGCTGTGTGTATTTTTTTTTTTCACCCTCTGAGTCAAATCACAAAGAAAGCTGCAATCAAGCAAACTTTTCAGACACGCTCTCTGGAGACTGGCACAGCAAGGTTCACGTAGGTTCAGACGAGAATAAAGTAGGACTGGGCAGGAGGAGGACAAGCAGATTTGGAGGTAAAATTGAGCAAATCAGACAGTAGAAAGTTTCAAAAGTTCTTGGAAGGCAAGTGGTTATCAAAGTGATGAAAAGGAAGCCTGGTTATGATAGAAGAATAACATGGAGGTCAGGGCAAGTGCAGCTTTGGACAATGCATTGGCTCCATGATGGTTTTGAAAGAAAGGATAATGATTCACCCTGCTGAAGGATTTGTGCGAGGAACAAGCGGTGGGGAGTAGAGGTTTTTCAGTTCCTGGAAGATTCCCACAATGTTCCTGCCTGATTGTTATTGTCAGATTTCTAAGTATTTCTAGATATACAGCAGTGAAGGTTACTTCAGCCTGGAAAGGGAGTAGCCCTACTAAGCACACATAGATTTTTAATTAGATATTCCAGCTGGTGAGCAGATACGATATTTTCCACTGTTTCTTCTTATTTGTTTCATAGAGTTCACAGAGTGAAAGTCCAGCCTACTGTGAGATTATCCCCAGGTTTCCAAGCCATTTCTTAGCAAGCACTGTATTGTCATAGCAAAAAGAGACAGTCTGTTGAGATCTCATGTCCTCCCTCATCTGTAATCTGACAGGCAGGTGATGCCCCATGGGGTACCTACATCAATTGTTTATTGGAAATAAGAATATCAGAAAAATACTTGGGTATTTTAACCAGTTTAGTTTACATTACTTTAGTTTACATTTACTTCAAGACGTTTCTTTCTGCTTATAAGAGGTGACCACAGTGGAGTAGAGTAAGGAACAATGATCCACCATGGACCACAAGCACATCGTGCTGTCACAGGAATTCACCAGTGTCTGGGTTGTGGTGTAACTGGGCTGTGGAAGGAAAACTATGGCCCCCTGACCTGTGTGTGGTTGTTCCTCAGGGTACCAGATCTCCTGGGAGGTGTATGGCAGGAACGAGTCTCGCCTGGCCCGCACACTCTCCAACACAACCCTGGAGTACAAGATCACGGGGCTCTCGTCCCTCACCACCTACACCATCGAGGTGGCAGCTGTGACTGCAAAAGGGAGTGGGTGGGTCACGTCCTCCACCATCTCCTCTGGAGTGCCCCCAGGTTGGTAAAACTGCACGGAGCAAAAGGAAAGGTGCTGATGCTTCGTGTTTCGTTGTTCTCATGGCGGATTACTTCAGAAGTAATAAAAATGGTTTTAACTTGTACAGCACTGAGATTCTTGACCACGTAATTTAAATTTGATCTGTAGGACAGCTTGAAGTGTGAGCACGGACACGCTTGCAATTTGAAAATTCCAGGAAGTTGAGGCTGTTTAATACAAATATGAAAAATGTTGTAGGTATGACAATAGAATGGACAAAATAATAAAGTGGGTACAGTACAGAATCCCATGACTTTTACGAAGTAACATAAGAACTAGGCCTGAATCTATTAAAAAAGTGTTGCTTTGTGGGGGAAAAATACAGTTTGAATGTTAAAGATTTTTCCACATGGAAGTAGTATAGGTTATGTCAACCATGAGAGGTCACTTGGGTAGTGAAACTAAAATCTTATTTACAAGATTTTGTGGCCTGAGAAAGATTTGGAAGGAGGAATTTTTGCCCCACATTGTCTGAGTTACCATGTGGACACCTGTACATTTACCCTTTTTGCATTTTGTTTTTAAAATTCTACACTCTCCCTCATCCAGTATAAAAAGCAAACTAAATAACCAATTCATACCTCAGACAAGCAGTTTCAGTTAATATATAGGTTATAGAAGCAGAATTTTCCAGAGTGGAGCAGTTATTGTACATCCCTCAGTATAATCCAGTTTTTCCTTTCTGCAGTATTTTTGATCTTTTCTATATATCCTGAAGTATGTTTGCCTTTCTTTTCCCCAATCATAGGTAATTGTGACAATCTGTAGACTGGATCAATGCCATGCTCCCTGTTGTTAGCCAGATAACAGCAATGTTCTACTTGGGCAGGGTTAGTTTATCGATCATGGTTCCCACAAATGTGAACTAAAGAATCAAGAAATATTATGTATTCCTGCATACTTGATATTTATGCCAAACCCCTGCCCATTTTTGACCTGTTGCATTTGCACAGAGTGCAGCGTTATCATAGAATCACAGAATGGTTTAGATTGGAAGTGACCTTAAAGACCATCTGATTCCAAGCCCCTGTCATGGGCAGGGACACCTTCCATGAGATGATTACAGATTGTAATAGTTATTTCCATTTTTTAAAATTGCAGGTACTACTGAGAATTTATTCGAAACAGTCTATATTTAATATCTCTTTCCTGGACTTGCTTTTGTTGTTAGTTCAGATGATATAAAAAATGGAAACCCCACTGTAAGCTTGACTGATGTGAGGGGCGACAGATTTTCCCTTGCAGGTCACCCTCTTTGTTTGCTGCAGGAATTTTAAAATTATTATAATTGTTACCAAGGTGTTCTATGTGTTGAAACACTGAATTTTAGCGTGTGTTATAGAGCTCTAGACAAAGAGTCCTTCCACCTCTCATTCACATTTCTGTTTCTCCAGAACTTCCAGGTGCTCCATCCAACCTGGTGATTTCCAACATCAGCCCTCGCTCTGCCACACTTCAATTCCGTCCAGGATACGATGGCAAAACCTCCATCTCGAAGTGGATAGTTGAAGGCCAGGTATGTCCCTGACAGAAACCTCTTAGTGAAGTCTCTGAGGCGTTAAAAGGGGCCTAAGCAGTGAATTGCTGTTTGGATTATGGTTTTTGTTTAACTTTGGGTCACATCTCCTCTGAAAATGGCCTGGTGGTCACTGTTCAGGGGGTCCTGGGAAGTTTGGGATGCAAGGGAGCTTGAGAGGCTCAGCTGGGAAATGTTTGTGTGTCAGCCAGGGAGAAAAGGGCCATATGAATACTGTGAATTCCATTCAAAGGAACAAAAGGAAAATGTGATTTATAGTATATATATGTGTGAGAACGCTTATCCTTTAAATAAATCACATGGATTTTTGTAAAGCGGGTTTGTTTATTTTCAGAAGAACACCAGACACATCATAAGCAACACACACAGCAGAGCTTTAGTCCATCCATTTATTTTAAAAAAGGATTTGAGACCTGTGTTTAGGTTCTGTGAGGTGTCTTTTCAAATCACATGCAAACCTGGAATTATCATCTCACAGATTCAGAAGTACAGAAAAATTGCAGTGAACAGTGAAGATCCCATTATTCCTGAGATTGAGTGTATTTTTCTATCTTGTAATGGAATATACCAAGGTTTTCTATTCAGGCCTCTAGATATGAATAGGATGAATTCTCATCTTCATCAGCTTTAAACAATATCCCTCTTTCTGCTGTCGTTCTGCCTTGGAGGAGTTATATATTCCTCATTTGTTCTCCTGACAGATGAGCTTTGCTTCTTCCTTTCCACCCACAGATCTTTATAAATAATATAATCTGTTTTTAAGACCAAATGTTGGACTTCTTAAATCACCATCACCAGTTAGACATGTTGATACAATCACTTCACTTGGTAATGTGATTGTTGTGAACGAGTTGGTACATTTTGTGCCATTTATATACACGTTATTGCATATTACAGAATTAAACACTGAAATCCAATAATATGGTGTCTTAGCACATTCTGAGAAGCATTTTCCTGCTGGAACACTACATTGATATCGCTGGAAATTTGCTATTTTCTGTGAGTTGCAAACTGCCACTGAAGAGAAATAAATTTGAATGCTTTAAAGCTGCAGTAATAATTACCATGAAGTTCATCTGCATTCTTGAAGAGCCCTGGGTACCAACAGTGGTTGGAATGGTCCTTGGTGGTGCAAGGAGGGAAGGGAGGGTCTTTCTTGTTCACAAACCCTCACCAATATCTCATGCATTGCTGGTAAAGTCCAGGGGTTCATGGTTCTGACAGATCCTGGAATTATTTGCTCCATTTAGGGAAGGAGCACCCCAAAGTACTTGTCCAGTCTGGGCAGTCCTTTTCACCCCACCACACCTCACTGTTCAGCTTCAGCACAACAAGAAATGTGGTTCCTAGTGGATTTAATAAAAAAAATAAAAATTCTTGCTCATCTGATTAACGAAAATCTTTTCAGGTATGCAGAGAAATCAGTGACTCCTTAAGGATACAGCAAATCCTGTTTCCAGGATGACAGCTGCGTATAATCCTTTGTTCACAGCCCCCTTCTGCCAGCGCTCCTCTCAAACTCTTTCTCTCCTAAAGTGCAATTTCCCAGCACCTTTAGCCAATCTAAACCAGAACTCTTGTTGTCCTGCTCACGTTTCCTGCTCACGTTTCCTCTCCCCATCCCCATCACACTTACCAGGACTTTCCTCCTCCTGACTCAGGATCATACACAGAGCTGCTGAGAGCCTTGGTCCAACCCAGGACAAAGGAGGTTCAGACAGATCAACTCTTCACAGGCTGTGTGTGATCAGAGGACTGTGTTAAAGACTGAGGGGCAGTGGTTACACCCCACCTACAACAGTATTTTCTGAACAGAAGTGTAGGGAGGATTTTTGTCCTTCTGGATCTTTCAGTCACTGACCCATTTACAGCTTTTAATAGCAGTGTTAAGTGTTTCATGCCTTAGCATTAAATTAAAAGCCACTTAAGGGGTGGTTTTGCATACTGTGATTTTAAAACAGATGGTATTGCCAAGTGATAGGATCACATTTAATTATAAAACACTAATCTGTACGCTGTGCACTTCATCTCTGTCCCCCTCTGTAAGCTGGGCAAATAGCTTTGCATCGGACATCCCTTGTTTTCTGACTCTTCTCATCCATCTCTACTGGGAATATACCTTTCACTCTGAAAGTCTGAGTCCTTACCAACAAAATTCAGCTGTTTTATATTCACACACACAAACAACCTGCCACCAACGTGTTTTTCTTCTTTGTTCCTTGATTTGGCAGAAAGCTTCCTTGGTGAGGGCAGGTCTAGAAAATGTTCCAAGTGCTCCAGTTTGGCTAAGAGCCATTTTTGAAGTCTAATACTTCATGAACAATTTGGATGAAAAACACAGCTGGGAATTCCAGTTGACGTGAAATTTTGGGCATCTGGCCTTGGTTTCTGCTTTCTGTGCCGGGGTGTAAATTCACAGGAGCTGCTGTGGAACTAATTCTCAATTATGTCAATGAACATGAGAGGAGATCAGGTCGTTAAGAGTTTAGTGTTGGTAGATACTGAAATATCAAGCGTTAAAAATCCCATTTCTGTGTTTCTAGGGAAGCTGCATTCTGTGCTTTTGAAGGGATTTCTTAAAAATCACTAGGTTGCTTCTTTTCCATCTTCTTATCTAGACTCAGGACTGGAGAAACTGGATGTACTAATGCTATTTTAAAAATACTTCTAACACTTTTTTCCATCACATAGAGAAGAATCTGAAGAGAAGAGGGTCAAATGTAATATAAAGGTCCTGCTGACACTTGTTCAGAGGGACCAGCAGTAGCTGCCTTGTGGCACTGAGACTCACAGGTAACTTGTTCCTGCACAAGGAATTTCAGTAAATCCTTCCAGCCATCCTGTACTCTCAAATCCAGTTAGGAAATATACTGCAGACATTTTTTCTGGCAATTTCAGCCAAGAATGACCATGAATCCCTGCTGGTGTTCATGTAGTTTCATGTTTGCAATCCAGTTTCAGCTTATTTTTCTTGTGTTGGATTGTTCCTGAGGTCTTGTCAGGAGAAGTACATAAATGAATCATAGAATGGTTTGGGTTAGAAGGAACCTTAATGATCATCCAATTTCAACCCATCATGACTGTGCCTTGGTGGGTGCTCAGTCCATACCACTGAGCTTTCCAGTGGCTGATTAGAAAAGCTGGGATAACTTCTGCCCAGTTTGGTGCATTTTTCTGGTGATTAATGTCATTTGCAGGCAGCAGAAGACCTGTGGAACGGCTGAAAGCCATTTCTGAAGAGGTATTACACTTCCTGGAGCCATGAGTGTATGGGCTATTATAGAGAGTTTTTGCTTAAAGCCTTTCTGCTGTTTTTAGAGAGATTTTGTGTGAATGTCATGGTGAGCTGTAGCAGAGTTTCAAAGTGGTAAAACCTTTAAAGTATTATCACTGTATTCCCTTCTGAAGCTGTGAGTTGGGAAGGGCGTTGCAGCTTTACCCATGAGTTTATCTGGTTTCGTGGGTTAAGTCAGTGACCCAGATAGGATTCATCCATTGTACCAGGTGATTCTCCTGGTGTCGTTTTCACTTTGGGGCTGGTAAATAAAGTGTCTGAAACTCTGAGAATTTTATGCCTTTGACAATCTTTAAATCAAAAATGGCTGAATCGATTTAGGGATTTAGTGAGGAAAAAACCTGCACCCGGGCTGACATCCCGTGAACCGAATTTCTCCCAAAGCGATTTCAAATGTATGAGTTATGGACCTCTTAAATGAAAACTCTGACATGTCTTGAACTATAGTAGAACACAGGGTACCTCTATAACATCGTGTTTTCCTTTCCTGCAGTTAGTACTTCATAACCGTTCAAAATTTCAGTGGCATTGCTGTCTTATACAAGTGATTTTTTTCGTTCCAAATTTTATTTGTTTTTGGAGGGTTTTTTTGAGTCAGAATTCTGCAAATTTTCTCATACAGTCTGTTCCATCAGAAAACGTTAAGTCATTTTATAAAATATGTAACATTTTCCTTTTAAGAAAAGGAGAAACTAATGCACAGAGAAGCAAAAGGTTCCAACATCACTTCCAATATTGTTTTATACTGTCTCATTTCTGCAATAATAAAGGAATATGCCGTTTTATTGAGTGTAATGCCTTGGGAGCAGCTGAGAGATGGGAATGAATATGTGCTAACTAGTGATGGCTGATTGTTATGGAGCGTTATATGAAGTGTCTCAGGGGACGTGGGTGTTTTTATTGTGGCAGTCCTGGGGTCCCTGGGGATTGTGGCCCTGCTGCACAGAGAATTGGGAAGATGCAGAGTTTGTTCCTTGAGGAGTTTTTATGCTGGTGATAACAGAAAAGCAGTTGGTGTCTCTTCTGCCTCCCAAAACAATGCACCCACGAATACGTGTGTGTCTGTCAACAAACACGATCCTTCTCTGAAGTTTGCACACGCTGTTATCCAAAAAAACAGCTACAAGAAAGAAGCCTTTAACTTCACTTGATTTTATGCAGAGCTGCTCAGAGTGGGCTCTCTTGCCCCTCAAAGGACTCTTTTATCCCTACCACTGCCCGTGGTTCTTTTTGCCCCGTGGGAATCCCTTTGTACTCGGATTCTTGAAACTGATACGTTTCCTCTGATCTGACATCAGAGTGTTTCAGCAAAAAATAATTTCCTTTTCCTTCCAGAGCCTGAAACTTGGAATCTGCTACAGATCTCAGGAAAGTTAAAAACACAGAAGTCCATCACTGAAGGTTTTCTTCCAGGACTCACTTGAGAATACATATATATATATATATATATATAAATAGATGAGTGAAACTTCTTTTGAGTAACACGGACCTAGACTTGCTTGGCCACACAAGTCAGAGGTCATGAAGAAGTCCCCAGGCTGTTCACCAAGCTGCCCTACAGCTATTAACCATTCAATCCTCTCACCTTGAAAAAACTCTCCACAAAAAATATAAAATATGCTACTGATTTCAGTAGAAGTTAATTACCCAAATGCTGGTAGAAGATCCAGGGAACATTACAAGATATTATTCTAACTAAAGCAAGTTCCTGGTGTATTTTTCTTAAAATCTTTTCCTAAATCACAGAACTCTGCCTGTGGTTGGTTTTTTTGCTGCATCTCTGCCCCTAATTTGAAAACTAGTCTAAAAGTGGTTAATTTGGGATTGTCTGTGCTGCCACTTTGCCCACGGTCCCCCACCTCCCAGCACAGGTATTGGCCAGCTGTTATCAGCTGGCTCCTGAGCTTGGGCACAGCCAGTGTTCTGGGCTTGGTTGGAATCTGCCATTTCCTCACAGACTGCACCCATCATCCCAGAAATCTGCCTCCTGGGTGGCTTCTGAAGTGCTTGCCAGAGTCTCAAACAGCACAGGATCCTCAATATTTCCACCTTTCCATCTCACCTGTAAATGTCTCTCTGCAAACCAGGTGGGGGTTTGGACTTGTCTCACACTTGAGTCAGTCAGGTGTTCACAGCCCTGTGGTCCTTAATGGGTATTAATGACCTGCCTGCTGCTGCACAGCAACTGCAACCTGGGTGCCTTTTTGGAGTTTTTGCCTTTTTTTTTTTTCTTTTTCTTTTATGCAAGAAATAGTTTGAAAAGCTCTTACTGCTTGTAGAATATAAAAAGGCGACTTAGTCACCACTGGAGATTATTTGCAGCCTCCAGAGTGCTGTGGATTGTTGCTACATAATTACTGCAGCCCTTGGAGGTGATGCTGTTAAGTGGAAGATTTGCAAAAGTAAGCATTTACTGTAGACTTTCTACAGTATTAATAGAAACTCATTTAATAAGAAGGGTTCTCTGTTTCTTTGACTGAAATGAACACTCTCATCCTTCCTTTGTTCGTGTAGGTTCTTGGGGTTTTTTTAGTTCTCTTTATCATCTCTTTCTTCTCTGGCTTCAGTTTAGGGATGTTCTGTTTTACCATTCAGACCTGTCTCAACTTGTTTCCCTCAAGCTTCTGCATCCGTGAGCTTTAGTACAATTTATGGAGCTTGGTTAGAACTGGGAATTTGAAGAGGTCCATAATCTGCACTACCATCTATTTTATATGTTGTTTGTTGTGTGGCAGTGACCTTGATCACCAACAAGAATGAAAGGCCCATCAAGACCTGTTCAGCCACATCCTTCCATGAAAGCAGAGCTCTGCTGGGAAGATCACAGAGGCTTCTTCCCACAGTGCAATGCAGAACTTATTACTTTGGCCTAATTTTCTTTGTGTCCTTTCTTCATGCACAAACATAAATATGCAGCACATCAAGTCCTGGGTGAGCGAAGAACTAAAACATCTATAAATAAATCAGGCTGCTTCTCCTGAAGGGGGAAAAAAATGAGTGAATGAAACCTAATTTTCTATTTGAAGTACTTGGGGTATGTGAGATACTTTGGGCTATGGTGCCTGTCAAGTGCTTTGACAGTGTCTGTGGCTGTAACTTGTATACAGAACTCGTAAGGGATCTGTTTAAAAAAGATTAAAGGAAATAGCTCTTTACACAGTGGGTTGAGAGCTTCTGGAATTTGTTGCCACAGCAGTCTGAGGGAATAGATAGTGTCAGCGGGTTGAAAAAGGATAGGGCATCTTCATGGATATCAGGTCTGCAAATAGACACTGAAGGGAATAACTGCTCATGTGCCCTCTCATATCCTTCAGCCCTTGCCTGTGGGTAGGAAGACAAGGGAGTCAGGTACAGGTACTGCCCTTTGTGGCAGGGTTGAAACACCAGAAAAGCTGAACAAAAGGGCAGAAAAGTGCTGAATTCTCAGGTGTGTTAGGGAATTATAGCAGGGAGTCTTGCCTTGAGCTACCCTGTGAATCTCCACACGGAAGCCCAGCAATCTTCTCCCATTCTCTGCGCTCCTCCTATAGCTCTGGGGCACACAACCTTGCCCACGGATGCTGCCACGTTCCAGGGTCCCAGGTCAGTCTCTGGCCTTTCTCTCATGCTTTAGTGGCTTCCTTTTAAGCCCTGATTCATCTTCATTTAATCTCCAGGAAGCTGCATGGAAAGCAATGCTCAATTCTCATCACCATTTAGTCCCTTCTAACACTGCCGGAGCTGAGGGACCATGTTGGGCAACATGTTGTGATTAATTAATACAAAGGACTGCACATGGAAAAGTCTGGTCTAAGTGCAGAGCAACAGATGAGGTTAAAACACTTTTGTTCTTTGACTTTGTTCTTGTTTCTCTGTCTTCATTTCCGTGGCATTTTGCCTCCATTGAGACTTATTTAGTATGCATCAGTTCCTGCGAGTTATTATCAAGTCTATTTTTCATTTTCTTATATTACTACTTGATACTTTTGTATTGTGGCAGCAAAATTGAACAGGGTATTACTGCTCTCATGGTGTTTTTCTGGAATAGATCTTATCACAGGACCCAGTAAAGTCCCAACAGGTACAAGGAAACTTGGCTAACTTGGCTGTGTTTTCTCTTTACAAATAATTAGTTCCTTGTCATATAAGAAATTAGTATTAACTGGATAGTGTGTGTTTAATAGCATTTGTGCTGTGATGACACACACTGTAAAAGAAGTTATATATATTTATATTTATATATATATAAATAGTCTGCTTTGTTTCCTTCTTACCTTTCCCTTGTACAGGTTGGTGTGCTGGGTGATGAGGAAGAATGGGTGAGTCTTCATGAGGTGGAGAATGAACCTGATGCTCAGATGCTGGAGGTACCAAACCTTACTCCTTACACTCATTACAGGTAAGAACAGCAGGTAATTAGCTGCAACATTAAAAAAAAATCAGTAAATAGCAGCATGAAACAGCTTTCCTAATCAGAAACAGCTGGCTGAGTTTCATAATCTGAACAAAAGGGAAAGGGTTTGCTGTTTTCATAGTTTATACTTAAAATTGCTAATCTGATGTTTTTAATTGTAGTTTGCATACAATGCAGTTCATAACATTAAAAAGGAAATTCAAGTGCACAGTGAAATGTTTTTGGGAGTAACTGCTGTCCTGTGACTTTCCTCCTCTGAAGGGAACACCAGTGTAACATCAGCCAGTGACAAATCAATTGTAGTTAAGCTGGTGCAAACCTGTAATTACATATTTACATCAGTTTAAGCATCATTTTATTGATTTAACTTAATTTGGTAACATCAGTTAGATGAAACCTTTGTTTATAAGAATTTACCAAGTTAAGCTTAATAGATATACGCAATGCTTAAAGTGATTGAAGTGGATCTGCATTATGGGTGCACCCCAGTTAAACAAGATTGATTTTTAAATCAATTCAATCCAAGCCATGCGTTGCTGTACTATAGACAAGACTGGAGAATTTGAGGTACTCAATCCTAATGAAAAATACTTCCATGAACCAGCTTGCTAATGTAAAGGCTGGTTGCAAGGAGATCTAGTGGCAAGTGTTAAATCAGTTTACTAGAAACTTGTCCATTTTGTGCTGGCTGAAGGGCCTATTAACTAACCATTGTGCTCTTGTAAGCTGGTAGTAGGTGCAAGCAAGTAGAGCTCATATAATTTACAACTGATCCAGTGCTGGCTAATTTTCTTCTCTTGGTCACAAACGTACGAATACACTGAATTCCTCACTAACTCTCCACTGAAGTGTTCTAAACCTCATCTTCCAGAGCTAAACGTTTTCACTAAGAGCTCTTTGAAAAGTTTTTTGAACTTGGCCAGAGATTTCTGGTTTAGGAAAATTTATCTTCAGGTTAAGAGGATTTTGCACTTCTCATAAAGGTGGATCCTTAAGGTTGAAAGCAGTAAAGTGCAGGTTGTACCAAAGTTCAAGGTTCACTGTCCATGAAAAGTAAGGAAGAGTTGCACACCCAGCCAGGTGTATGGAGAAATGTCTTTGGGATAGAAAGTAATGTGGAAGTATATGAGAGATTTGAAAGAATTCAGGTTTTTTCTGTTATTAAAATTTTCAGTTTAATCTTATTCCTACATCTCATTTCTCTCTTGTATTCTTTAAATTCTGGAGGGATCCAAATTATGCTGAGATCTTTCACACATCCAGTTCTTCTCTGAGAGAAGAATTGTATTTCAATTTCTTCATTGTAAAGCAGCTCCTTGCATTTTGCCTGGTTTTTTTCTCTCGTGCAGGTGCAGATAGGAGCTTTTTTGGGTTTGCTTCAGTGTTCAGCAATTTTATGTAGATTTTTGGAACCTAGAAAGTTGTTGCCAAATGGATTTGTTGTCCCCTGGTCAGCTTTAGTCATTGCCCACTGAGGAAAGACACCATGAAATCTGATGATCAGACCCATCTTTACAGGCCATCTTCTTTTCTGTATTTTGGGCCAATGCTTGAGCATGAAATCAGGACAGTGTTTGTTTAATATGTTTCCTTTAGTGCACTTTGTAGGGAGATCAGAGCAGGTAAATAAACACTGCTGTGTTAATTAGCTCATCCTTTTCCCAAGCTCAGTCATTAGGTCTAAAAATTAAGGGTTTAGTGTGTATGAACAGGTCAAGTTTATGTGCAAGTGCTGAGTACTTCCAATTGCTTGTGACTGGTGAGAGTATCTGAAACGTACAGCACATCTTAATTACTTGGTGCTGCCTGTAAAAGAGATTTCCCTAAATCTTTTGTGACCCAGTAGGGGATTTCTATTGTAGGAGAGATGGTTTCAAGCAGACAGGGTATTTTTTAAAGATGCATATCCATATTAAATAACTTAATCTTTCTTGTGCAGGAAGGCTGAATATGCAGCACAGGGATAAATCAGCCTCTTTCAATGAGTAATTGAGGGGAAATGTTATCACTAGAATATTCTTTATATTGACAGGGAATGAGACTATCCAAAGTTTGATATTTTAATACCTTTCTGAATGTATTGTATAAGCATCGCAAGAGAAAATCACTTACTGCCAGCATAAGCTCATCAGGCCTGGTATAATTAACATAAATTTCTCACACAAATACCTGAGTTTCTAATAGACCCTAAGCTAATCTCATTTTCATTTTTTAAATACCTGAGAGGATCTGAGAGCAGTTACCATAAAGCTTTCAGCAGCGAATACAAAGGGGACCTGCGTGCAACGACCTTTGTGGAACATTTTAGAGAGCCCTAATTTGTATTCTCCCATCTTTTCCCCCCGTTCTGGAAATGGGAAATGGTTGGCTGAGGTCTCACAGCACGCGCCGCGTCTCTGCTCCGCTCCAGGTTCCGCATGAGGCAGGTGAACGTGGTGGGTCCCAGCCCCCTGAGCCAACCCTCCAGGGTCATCCAGACGCTGCAGGCGCCTCCGGATGTGTCCCCTGGGAGCGTCACCGTGCGCACGGCCAGCGAGACCAGCCTGTGGCTGCGATGGGTGGTGAGCAGCACGGGGTGGGGACACAGGGATGGAGGGGAGACGGGTACCAGGGCTTGGGATGAGGCTGCTTCCCCTTGTGGGGGGTCAGGCCAGCACTCCAGAGTGCCTCCTCCTTGCATCCAGCACGAGGAGTAACAGCAAAACTATTTCCTTTCTCTGAATAGTCGGAAATCTGAGGCTTACCTTAAGTGCCTTATTAATCAAATAAATTGCCTACTGCCGCTATTTCTGCCACCTCATCAGGGGAATACGCGCCTGTGCGTGGAAGCTTGGCTTTGAGGCTTCCAGTACCACCGTCTGGGTCAATGTGTGGGGCAGGAATGTCACACTTGAGCCAATTTGCAGCTTTGCAGGGCTCAGTTGTTTGCTCTGTACAAAACAGAAGGTGCATCCTGANAGCTTGGCTTTGAGGCTCTCCAGTACCACCGTCTGGGTCAATGTGTGGGGCAGGAATGTCACACTTGAGCCAATTTGCAGCTTTGCAGGGCTCAGTTGTTTGCTCTGTACAAAACAGAAGGTGCATCCTGGCCATTGGCAGCCGTCCTGTGGTACTGAGAGCTGGGGTCCAGCAGCAGCAAAGCTGGCACGTTACACCCCTGTAGGAAGATTGCATTTGTTTGAAAGGGTGGGGAGTTGTGTGATTAAATGCAGAAATGAATGATTAATTGGGAAGATGCTGTGATTGCTGACATCTTTGTGCCCCTTTGGCTGTCTCAGTTACCTGCAGAGCTGCCACATTGGGATTTACTTGGCAATTAACCTGCTCCAGAAAGGTTTTTCTTCACCCCTGTTAGGCAGAATTTTCCGCTGGGGTTACTGTGGTGTGAAGTTGATGAAGCACAGGTTTCCTTTCGCCCAAATGTTAGCTTTGCCATGCATAAACTCATTATGGCTGGAAGTCAGAATCAGATTGGAAGCAAGAGGGCTTTTCTCCTGCTCAGAGGGGAATAATTCCAGTTTCTCAACAAGACACTGCACTTAATTCTGAACCTTGCAAGATCAAAATATCAGTCTTGAAGGTGTCACCTCACTATCTATAGAAGAACCATTGCAGTTCCTTTGACAGGACACATGTAGCTCTCTGGTGGCTTCTCTGTGTGAATAACATGCCCACATTGTTACACCTTTGGTACTGTATCCGGACCTACATATCTCCCATCAAAATTAACTCAAGATTGTTTTAAAAGACGACCTTGACTGTAAAACATTTAAAAGAGACTTTAAAACATCAAGACTGTGCTACCTGGAAGCCTGCTTTTCTTTAGTCAAACTGTGCAGGGTTCAGGAGGAACAACAACCACGGTTAAAAATGACCTGATAAACCATTTTCATGCTTAATAACATCAATATTTGAAAGTGTTTAATCTCTTTTATTTCAAGACCTGCAGATGAATTTGTGTCCCTCTGGGAGCTGGGAATTCCTCCCTTCCTACAGAATAAGGGTCACATTTTTAGCCCTGCTTGCCTGCAGGGTACAGTCTTCTAAGCTGTGAAATGTTAATGTGTATCCAGCTTTCCCAGTGAATCAGAACTGAATCTCAGCCATCCGTGGCATCATGTAGTTAGTTTTACACCAGAAAAACTCTAAACTTTGTGAAGTAGGCTAATTATTTCATATTTTAATCTCTGAAATTGCTTGGGGAGTTAGAATACTAGAATGAATCTCTGCTGATAAATGAGTAGGCAGAGAGTCAGTGAAAAAAAAAAAAAAGAAAAAAGTATGAAAAATGAATTTGTCACATGCTTCAGCAATTTATCATTCATTTCCATAATTAATCACAAAGCTCTGAAATATATTGTATTCATATCATCTCTGTTGATACACCCACAGCAAATGGCTTGGTTTTGTGAGCATATCTATTTGGCTCCAAATGAAGGTAAAAATTAAAAGAAAATTTTGAGCAGCACAGCAATGTAGAGATCACGAAACATAAAACAGAAAATCAACTTCTTGATCTATTTTGCCATCCTATGGCCTTACATGAGTCCAGGCAGCCTTGGACTATAGTTTGGAAAGCCCTGGCAATGTGTTCTGATAGGAATATCTTGTTTCTCTTTGTCATTTCCAGCCCCTCCCTGACACGCAGTATAACGGCAATCCAGAGTCAGTGGGGTACAGGATCAAGTTCTGGCGTGTGGACCTGCAGTCCCCTGTCCTGATGAAGGTCATTAATGACAGACTGGAGAGAGAGTACACAGTTGAAGACCTGGAGGAGTGGACAGAGTATGAGCTGCAGATCCAGGCCTTCAACGCCATCGGGGCAGGGCCGTGGAGCGAAGTCGTGAGGGGTCGTACCCGGGAGTCTGGTGAGTGAAAGCACCACATCTTCTGGGACAGACACACCTGAGAATTCACCACTTTCCTGCCCTCTAATTTTTTTGGTTCTGGTGTTTTGTTGTTGGGTGGGGTTTTTTTGCTTGCTGATTCATTAAATCAAAAGTGAAATTAAAAAACCCCAATCTCTAGATGCGCTAAAGGTGAAAAGACGTATAGACATTTGGAGGATTTATTTATTTTTCATTCCTACCCTGCTTTCATGCACAAACCTGCAGGTTATTCATTTAAAGCAAACAAAACAACCTCTCCCCATTCCTACCCCAGTTTGGCAGCAGTATGGACAACACAAGGAGAAGCTTGTCTGCAGACTTCTCTGGTTGAGTTGCTTTCTCCTGCCTCCTCTTCCTCCCCAGTACCCCATGGCCCCTAATTTTCCCTCTTTCCTCTCTGCTTCTAGGCTGAGGCAGATTTTCTCCCAGCTGTGGTCACCTGAAGTTTCATTTTCAAGCATCAAATATTTCTAAAAGGCCACAAGTCACTTCAGAGAGATGATTACAGAGACAGGAATGAAATAATTATCGGAGATTTTGATGGCATGTTTTCAAAGCTGCCTTCCAAAATTGTGTGTACAAGTCTTTATAGATATAACCTGCTTATAGACCTAGAGCACAAGGACTGTATTGTCAAGCTGAATTGTCCAGGCAAGCACAGAGACTTCAAATATCAGAAGGAAACTGTCACTCTCAGGAAACAGTAAATTGCTGTTTGCTCAAGAAGCAACAATAAAGGCAGATGTTGAAAAGCTGCTCACTAGCTGTTGGCTTCCACAAAACTTATTTCCAAACCTACCCTACGTGCATCTGGGAAATTAAAATTTATATTTCAAGTAACTAACAAAGTAGGTGACATATACAGTTTAGAAATGTCATATTAACAGCTCTTTGTGACCCGCATTTGTGCAAGATGCAACACCAATATTTGTTCTTATTATTTTTTTTCCAATTTTTCTTCATTAAAAAAGTTTTGAGATGTAATCCTATGCATACTCTACCCTTACATATGCATGTCTGTGCACTGGCTACCACGCAGTGTTAGTTGGTGGGGAAGCGGGAGCACGCACGGCAGGATTTGCTCTGCTGGTTCAGATAACTCCCCTTTGAACTAGCCAGGGAGAAGGCTAAACAAAGTCATCCCCCTCCATTAAAGTGCAGCTTTTTGGGAAGTAGTAATTGGAAAGCTGTTGCCAGAGGTATTTTAAACAAGGCTTGTGCTGGAGTTAGAGATAGCACGACCCAGGCAAAACAGTTCTGAAGTGTTTTGTGTCGTAATAAAAAGATATCGCATCCTGCACTTTCTCCTTTCCCCTGCTCTTCAAACACTCCTTTTGAAATGTAGTAAATACTGAGATTAAGTCATTTCATAAAACCTTAGGATTACAGTGCTCCTGCTCAGCATCTAAAGATCAGAGGTTACTCGTGGATTTGGCATTTTCTCTGGCAGTATTAAGAGAAGGTTGACTTGAAACTGATTGTAGGAGGCACACAGAAACCGGGATCAAAATAGCACAAAGCTGTGATTTGGGCATAAGGACTCATTTGGTTTTTTCCAAGTGTTTTCTTTGATAGTGACATCTGATTCCCTGCACAGAGCAAGTCAGGGCTCAGACTTTTGGCTGTATCTTCTTAGATTTAGAATATACAAGACACGCTGGCATAGCAGCAGGCTGTATGAGAGCACTTCAGGGAATCTGGAATTAACCTGTATGCACAGTCAAATGGGGTTAAAATGCAAATAAAAGATATTTAAAGCCAGAGAGAAAGGTCAAAGCACTTTCAGGTCTGTCTTCTGAACGACAAGAAAAATTCTATTTATCTCTTATGTTTTCAAAGCACTTCAAAAGCAAATGTCCTAAATATTTCTGTTTCTGTTTTCTAGATACAGAGTCAGGGAAATTGGTTTTGCTGGTGCTGTGGATTGTAAACATCCCTCACAGCTGGCCAGAGGAGCCTTGGCCAGGATCACATGGTGGTTCATTGACAGAACTCCCAGTTCTATTTGACATTGTCCAAGGAGTTCAGGAGTTAAAGCCTGGGCACTAAACCAGGTCATGGTACCTGATGACAGTCAAGCCACTGAAGTTCAAAATCTTTATTGAAAATAAAGCTGTGCTTGAGCACTTCTGTTTATTTTAGGTTGTGCAATCCCACCACTAATAGCTGAGCACACATGCCAACAACAGTGGAACGTGCCATTACAGGTACTCACTGGTTTCTGAAGCTCTTGAATATAAAACATACAGAAACCAAAGAAACTATGAGAGAATAAATAATCCTGTAGGCTTTGGTAACCCAGGCTTGAAAAGCAGTTGGAAAACCTTAAAATGAAAATGGGAGATAGAGTTGCAAGCAGCAACTCTGCTTGAAGATGGAGGGAGATGAATTAGGATTTTTAAACAGGATGGGTTTTATCAATCCAAAATGTTTTTTATACTGTTAGAAATTAAATAGCTCATTAAATGTTACAGTGTAAAATAACTGCAGAGTAACAAGCTCAGATTCCACTCAATAAATTGACAACAATAGTAGGAATATATAGAGAAAGCAGGAAAATGCAAAGACATCTGATGTATTAGAACAACCTTGGCAGAGCTGCTTCCTCTTACAGACCCTTTTGTTCTCAAAAAATTCATCTCAAATACACCTAACCCAGAGCCTTAATAGATTTTTGTGCTCTTAATATTCAGCTACATGAATGTGTATACTCTTCTTACAGGATGAGCTACTCTAGGAGCATGGTCACAGATCCATGGCAAGGATCAATCTCCTGGTGCTTCAGAGACTGACCTTCACGAAGCACTTACTGTGCTGTGATAAAGCGTCGCCTGATAATTCAAATGTGGTCCAATGTCACTCTGGGAATTTGTCAGTTTATACAAGCTGAGAATTTGGCCTGTGATATCTAATTTTACAGGCACAATGGATGTGTGTGCTGTGGCTACACTTCTTTTGCCACATACCTTACTGGAAGTTTGCACTTCTTAGTTGACGTCAGAGGTACAATGTGCCGCTCTAATTTTTGCTTTCAAAAAGAGTGAGGGATGCGCAGCTAAAATGAGCTGCAAAAATGGAGAGAACCACTGCATCCCACTCTGTAGCTTTCTTAGAAAGCCAGAATACAGACTAGCTTATTAAAAGCTGCTTTTGGCCCAGTTAGAGACATAAAACGCCATAATTTGCTATACATCAAATGTGGCTATGTCAGATGTAGAAAGAGGATGCGTGATCTTAGATGCCAACATGGATAACCTTAAAACTTGAGCTCTTATTGAAGTTGCAGTGCAAAGTGCCAGTAACTCTATAATTTCCTACGTTTGATCTTCAGAAGTGCACCGTGCAGCTGGCAGTTTGCTGGATTAGCTCATCGTTTAGTTTCAGCGTTTCCGGTTCGTTTTGTTAAAGCTCTGGGATTTTTTTTTGGACACTGTTGCTTGGCTTCTGTACTATTCTCGCAGGTTACTAATGAGAACTCGGCTTTGGAGCTTATAACAAAGTCTTCAGTGCAACAGTTAAGGAAACCAGCATTAGAGAAGGGAGCTTGCAGAGGAAAGAGGGATTATGTGCCTCACTCGCTAATTAGTCTTAGCAAACTATAATTTCTTTGAATTGTGGTTTCCTGAGAGAGGAGAGGGGTCGGAGAAATGAAGGTTACGTTTCAATTCATTCTTAAAGGGTGGATCAAAGTCTGTTACTTGATAAAAGACTGGCAACAATAAGATCCATAAAATCATTTGCAGGTCCTGAATTCATGCATCCATGTTAGAATAAAATTCTCAACGCTGGTGTGAGAACTGAAGAGTTAAAGGACACTCAATGAACACAAGGATTTTTGCCATTTAGGCATTGGATTTAGATTCCCTTCCAGGAGAGGGGACATTTAGCTGCTCTGTCACTGGGAATTGAGCAGAGTCTGGGCTAATGAACCTTCAGACAGACCATTCTCTCCTTTGTCAGCTTTTGAGTGCCCCTGCCAGCAGCCTGATCATACACACCTCAAAGTGAGGGTGCACTCAGGGCCAGCCCAGGCAAAGCCTCCACCTTCTCTGAATTCAGGACAGCTCATGGCTCCTGATCAAAGAGGAAAAGAAATATTTGTAAAATAAAGTAACTTTTTTTCTCTCTTGAAAGGCTTCAAAACAGATAAAATACAAATAGATGTGGCTGGAAAGGGCTTCTTTCCTCTACACATCCTGGTTCCCTGCGACCCACCTCCACCCTTTCTCTCTCCAGAAGTGATTCATGTGGGAGTAGCTCTTTGTGAAGATCTACAGATAAAGTTATGGCAGCTATCCAAAGACATTCATGGCTCCTGGCAATCTATTTTCCTTAAACATAATTATATCCTTGTGGGGAATAAATCTAGGAAAAGATTTTTAAAAAAAAAGTCACTTCAGTGTTGGAGGGGGAAAAAAATTGGATTTTATTCTGCTGCAGTATTGTGTGATGATGCTCTGTTTCTCATGTCCCAAATAATTGCTAACAGGGAAATTGTTTCAGAAATTACTATCTCTGCTGTTAACCTTGAGAGCACAAGGGTGGGAGTGGTACATTTTGGGAGGGGGGGGGAGAGGTTTCAATTTATATTAAATCTGGTGTCATACTCTTTATCTCACTCATGTTGCTAGGAGCTTCAGGAACTCACCTGCAAAACAGCAAATCTGTTCTTTTGTTTGGACAGCCACGAAACCATTCCTTTTGGCAGAGATTTGGGCCCTTTTTTGTGATAGATTCAGGACCTAATCAAGCCGTACCGTCCCTAAGTGCTTGTGTAACATAACTTGGTGAATGTTCTCTTGAGGTCTGACAGGTGTATCAGGCTTTAGAAAAGATTGTACCCTTCAGATGTTGGAAATGCCACAGGGAAAGAATGCAAAAGGGCAGCATAAAATGTGAACTCTTAAAAATAGCCTCAACTCCTGCTTGCATAACGTGACATGCCATTAGGCTTGCCTACAAAAGCCTGCAGTTGTGTGGTTCTGCAGCTCTCAGAGTTTTAATGGCACGGGGAAAATGCAAGTTTGCTCTTCTCTGGAGTCAGAGAAAATTACAGTGTTCCTGTGCCATCAGTTCTAATGATGTTTCTGGTTTCATAAGAGCCAATTTTGCAACATAAATGAAATAGGCATCTCTCATTGACACCGTATCAATCCCTGCAAATACACCTTGTGTTAATGTATCCGTCTGTAATTGATGTATTGCAAACGTTGAGCGCTCTCACATCATCAAGAGGCTCAGAGGTTAAAGAACTTCTTACTGAACTGGGAGTGCAATCCAATGGGGGAAATTATTGCTAGCTTCAGACAAGATGCTATAATTTCCGTTCAGATAATATAGGAAGCCAGGATGGCGTAAAACTTCTTGTTAAAACAGATCATGCTAGAAGATAAACTCCCATTCAGAAAGATTTCCAGCTTTTGGCATAGGGAAATAAAATGTATGGGAAAGAAATATTAGGAGATAGACTTCTGGAGAAGTCCAGTAATTTAAACTTGGTTCTAATTACTGCAAATACATAGAACTTGAAATGTATTCTAAGCTGTCAATATTTACTGTCTGTCTGTAGACACTGATAAGTATTAAATGTTTAGCTCTTTACAAACATTGTCATTTCTGAGATGAACTGGCAAGAAATTGTGAGACAGGCTGAAATATAAAGGTGATGTAGAATGAATACAAGAGGAAAAGGGATTGTCTAGAACTTATTCCAGTCCTTTTGAGTCTGAATACTCTTCTGTGGGAGTCTAGGAGAATCCTAAGCAGATGGAGCAAACTGATCTGATCTATCTTACCTATTTCTGCTCTTTGGCAATGCCATGTTATTCCAGTTCCCTCTGCTCCTCCTGAGAATGTCACTGCAGAAGCCGTGAGTTCCACCCAGATCCTGCTGACATGGGCTGCAGTCCCTGAGTCTGAGCAGAATGGTCTCATCCTGGGGTACAAGGTATGGAGTTTCACGTTTATTTCATTTTTAACGCATTACCAGGAAATGGTTTTATATTTGTTATATAATATTCACCTGCTGGATATTCATATTATTCCTAAGTTAGCTGGAGAAGATATAGAAAATGTGCTGTCTTTGAAAGGAACGACTGGTGAATATAATCTCATTTTGCATTGTGTGAAAAGGAGGAATCTGAAACGCGTGTCCCTCTCTCCAGTCCTCGTGCAACAATCTTCTTCCTTCTGTATTTCATCCACGTTTATTCCGCAGATACTTTTCAAAGCAAAAGATTTAGACTCTGAACCAAAGAGCCAGACAGTGAGAGGGAACCACACCCAGTCTGTGCTGCTCTCGGGCCTGCGGAAATACGTCCTGTATGAGATCCAGGTGTTGGCGTTCACTCGGATCGGAGACGGAGTCCCCAGCTCTCCTGCAGTCATAGAGAGAACCAAGGATGATGGTGAGTGCCAAGGTTACCAAAACAACCATTTGATTTGGTCCAGCACTGCTTTCTTTTAGTGATGCAAGTGTAGTTGACAACTACTCTAAGGCTGCTGGGATTTTGGGAGGATTCTTTTTCCAGCTTTAATCCCAAAGAACTTTGGCCATACATAGGATAACTCAGCACTATTCCATTGGTCATGGGCTCCTTCCCTACAGCTAACAAAGAGGAAAAAAAACTTACAAAATTGAACTCTCAATAACTGTTGAAAACAACTTTAGAGCCCAATTATAAATTCCTATTGAAGTTCAGTCATGCTAAAAAAATAAAAAAGAGTGCTGCAATTGAAAGCAATAAACAAATCTGGGTCTGATTGGACTGAAGGAAAAAGGTGGAATTTGCAACTTCAGTAATCCATTCTCCTTTTTTTTCCCCAAAAAAGAATAAGACATTGACCCTAGAAGATAATCATACCTTCCTTTTGCAGCTGCCTCCAGCACTTCCCATAAGCCCACAGGCTTCCCAATGCAGTTGGATGTACTGAAGGAACCCCAGCAAGCCCCTTGCCCCAGTGCTCCCTGGGCACACTGGTGTGGTGGGAGCATTCCTGATGATGGAATTCTACAGAAATTTTGTTCAGCTCTTAAAATATTTTTGGCTTTGTGGATGCTAAAACTGGTTTTAGTTTCATTACCTTTTCAGGAATAAATAGGTTCATGTCAGTGTGAGAGGCTTCTGTTTAAGTCTTTCTCTTTCTCATCAAAATTTTTTCTCAATAGTAAAGGAATACACATTGGTTTCTATTAGCAACTTCATTAAGGTAATCTGGTTGGACTGAAAACATTGCCACATGTGCCTTAACAAAACATTTTCTGTGCAGGGAAGGAAGAAGTAGGAGCATGAAGGGGCAAGAACAGGGACAGCAGCTCCTTGACATTTTTTCAGCCTTTTTCTCTGTGTGGGGACCTGGCTTCTCTGTGAAAGGAAAAGTTAGAAAAATTCCTGTTAGCAGAACTCTTCAGGGAGAGAAAAAGCACTCCATGAAATGTACATATTGGGCTGTAATGAGAAATGCTTAGAACTGTTTGTTTTGGATAACCCCATTATAGCAGTTCCCTCCTTAAGTGCATGTTGGCAAATGAAACAAATTGTTCTTCCATCTCCATACCCCTGACATAAATATGTTGTGTCTCCTCTGGGCTCAGCTTAATTAAAAGTATCATCAGGAGTAATGCAGGTGGAATTTGTGCTGAAGGGGAAATTTCATGGATGCTAATGTATGAATTAGCATCTCCTCACCTTGTGGACCTGGGATGGTCAGCACAGTCTGTGTTAATGTGCATCTCACCTGCCTGGGGTTCTCCTGCTCACACCTGAGCGTTTAAGATGCAAATGTTAAGTCAGGAAGCAGTTCAAAGCCAGTGCTGATGACACAGAGAGGGGATATTATTCAATTCCAACAGGTATGAAGTGGATTAAGCTACATAACTCTGTAAAGGCAGCTCAGTGACTTGCTTCTCAGCTACATCAGTGGTGATGCTGCTGTGAGAAAAATCCTTCAGGGTTCAGAGCTCCTGATGCAGTAAAAAAACACTGTAGGGTGCACTGATTCTGTGTCATGTTTGGTATCCCTGGGTGTTGGAAACATTTGGCCATGGACAGGACTCCTCAGAATAAATATATATTATGTACATGCATAGATGCTCCCAACCATTTACTTCCTGGGAGCTACAGCTTGGGCTGTAATTCTGTACAGGGTGAGCAGAAAACTCTGTACATGCAGTCCTTGCTGCCATGACCTCTGCTTTTCTTTCCAGCCCCTGGTCCCCCCGTGAGGCTGGTGTTCCCCGAGGTGAGGCTGACATCCGTACGGATTGTTTGGCAACCACCGGAGGAGCCCAATGGAATTATTCTGGGTAAGATGGAGCAAAAAACCCTGGGCTGGGAGGAGAGGGCTGGAGAGCAGAGCAAGCTGCAGCTGTTGAGTTTTCCTTCCCCTTGTGCACAAGCAAATCTGTGGCTGAAGAAAAGAAAATACATTGGTGTCAGCTGCGAGACTGTGGTGAGGAGAAAAGTCCGTGTGGCTCCATGGTACCAGAATTTGGTATCACTCAGGCACTGTGTTTGAGTGGCACCCCTCTTCCCATCTGCATTTGGGTTGGTAACCTGTTTGGCTGACTGTTAAGTAAACTGCCTGGAGACCTGGATTTTCCCCACCCTTGCCAGGCATGCCCGATGTTTCAGTATCATGTGTGCTTCCTTTTTATTGCTTCCTTTAGATAATACTGTCTGACAAGTCACAAGGAGTTAAATCATGTTTGGCTTTTCATCAAGGGAATGAGAGGCAGCAAGGCACGACAGGAATTTGTGAAAAACCTTCTCACCTTCCTGCTCTCATAACTCTTGGGTTACCTTTGCAATGTGTTCACCAGTCGCTACTTGTACTTAAAACATGAAGACTTTTGTAATGTAAGAATCCATTGCTGCCTCTAAAATTAATGTAGCTCGTAGTTACCTGGCATTTTTGTGTTCTCTGGTGATGTTAAGCGCATCTTACGGTAGTTCTGGCTGGTGAGTAAAGATTTGTGTCCCAATTCTAAAAACAGAAGCAAAAGCTTTTGTTTTTTTGTCTAGTTCTCAATCTGACAGACCTTTCTGCTTCTAACTGCACTGCCCATTCAGGTTCATGTGTAGGCTTTTAGCAATATTTCCTAAAGCTTCCCTTGCTGGGTAGAGGACACCTGCTTCAAATGCTCCTGCATTGGTGGCATCCCTTAAATACAGGACTGGTCCTGCATTCTGCTTAAGTTTTCAGTCAAGAACTCAAAGTGTTTGCTCAGGTGTGTAGTCTACCAAATGATCCTGGCACCTGAAGATGCAGGAAAGTCATCAAATGGCATCCAAAGGCAGACACTGCAGGATTTTCTGAGCACGAGAAAGTCTGTGTGAAGCTTGGCAGCAGTGAGCTGCCAGAGATGGATCCACGCAGGGTTTCTCTGCAGCTCAAGGAGGGTTGGCTTCCAGGTTGTCTTGTGGGTTTGATTTGTTGCCCTTTTTTAAGGAACTGTGTGTCCTAGAACTTGCTCTCAGCAGAGATTGGGATTTGAATCACAGGATGTGGTTAAGGAGAGAAAAAATCATTTGATAGAAATGATGAGAAAGCACAGAAGTCATTTTGCTCCCCCGACTGTGCTCCAACCTCTTGGGTTGCTGCACTTTGTCAGCCTCATTTGCTGAAGTTGCAAGCCTGGTGGAGTAGGAACTCTCTTTTATTTTGTCTTTGCAGAGTTCTTTGTGCAGTGCATCCCCCCTCAGCTGGTTCTTACTCACTGCCACCATGTTGATGGTAAAATCATACAAATGCCGGATTGGAATGAAAGGGGGAGGGTGTCCCTGAAAGAATCTTTGGCATGTTTAATGTTTGTCATTGTTTCCAATGACTTTCACAGTCCATTCCCAGTAATACATCCCAGTATACTTCATGCAGTCCTTGACTACACTGATGGTGTAACTGAGTAGGTTTATGTCCCACTATTAATTCCTGCCCTTTTCCACAGTACACTTCCAGGTCAGCCAGTCCTTCTTTTACAAGTACATTAAGCTTTTTCTCTTTAAGTGTGATAATTCGCAGATGCCTTTATTGAATTTCATCTCACTGATTCCAGACCATCTCTCTTCATTACCAAGATCTCTTTAAATGACACTCTTGTCCTCTAAAGTGCACACAGCCACTCACAGCTTGCTGTCATTTTTGGAGTTTGCAAGCAGACTGGCAATTCCATCAGCCAGGCCATTAATGGAAGTATTAGAACCAACTCATTCATGAGGTCTCATGAGAACTTACTTAATACATCCTCCCAGGTTGTTAGCAAATCATTGATAACAGCATTTTTTACTTTTTTTTTTTTTTTAAATGTTCATCTCAAAATGAGCAGTATTTTTCTTATATTCTATTTCTCTTGTTTGCTTGTGATGGGACTCTGTGCAACCATATTAAAGCCTTACTCAAAGTCAATGTGGATCATATCTACTCTTCCCACCTGGCCAATTACACTGTCAAAATGGAAAACCGATTATTTGATATTTATTATTTGCTCCAATCAAACAGATATTGGCTGTTCCTTAACACGTTATTATCCTCACGGATGCTTGTATATATTGACTCATTTTTTTTCCCAGGATCTTTCTGGGTATTGAACTTGAGTTAGATTTGTCCATAATTCCTCTAGTAGGTCTTGCCTCATTTTAGAAGGCAGTGTAGTCTGTTTGCCCTTCTGTAATATTCTGGGATGTCACCTGTCATCTACAGGTTCTTGAAGGAATGGCTAATTATTCAGAGATGGCTCCCTCTAGCACTGCAGGGCAAATTTCATCAGGCCTTTCTGACTTGATTACATCGAGCTTAACTAAATATTTAACCTGCTCTCTATTCTAGCCTACATCCCTGCTTATATTGTTGTCAGATTTGATTTGTTTTGAGTCTCTAGTCAGCATCAACTTCCTGTTATGTGTGAAAAGGAAGGAATGGAGGTATCAGCCTCACCTGTCTTGGGCTCATCTTTTCTTCCCACTGCTTGACCTGTCCTCCTCCTCTCTCTCATATTTCTAATGTATTTATAAAATCTTTCTCATTGCTTTTGATGCCCTTAAGGTTTTAACTCACCTTGTCCTTTAGCTGTTCTGGTTTTGTCCCTACGTGCCTGTGCTGTCTATTTATACACTCCCTTAGACCTTTGTCCTGTTTCAAATTCTGTCCAGTTCAGTTTTGATTTTCAGGTCATTAGGGAGCTCTGAATGCAAACATATTGGCCTCTTAACATCTTTTGTCTCTGCTGGGATTGTTGTACCTTTTTTTTTGGTCTCTTTTAAAATGGTCAGCTAACCTGAATTCCTTTTTCCCTTAGAATTCCCTCCCAGGGGGGTGTTACCTGCCAGTTCCCCCAGTGCACCTCTTTGAAGTCCATTGTCTTTATTCAACAGTTCCCATTCTTTTTTTTCTTCCATGGTAGAAATACTGAGGTTCCTGGAGGAAGTAGTTAGCTGCCAATGGCAGAGAGAAAAGTGAAAATTACTCATGCTGGGTCCTTCTGTGATCTTTCCTAAGAAGTGAGCTGTGCTTCAAAAACAGATAAAACCTCAATATGTAGCATTCTAAAGAAAGGTTGCAAATTTTGGGGGTTTGGTTGTTTTTTTTTTCCTGTTCACCGTTTAAATCTCATTATTATAATGCACTTCCAAAACACCTTGTGCCACCCCCGCCCCGGTCAAGTGCGTCGAAGTAGAGTCATTGGGAAAAATAAGTGAACTAATTTTGTGCAGTGCCCTTCTATTCACTCCTGGGGTTGGAAAGAAAAACCACTTGCATTGCAAGAGCAACTTATATTCAGAGCCTTTGAACTAATGTGCCTGCTCTGCTTGCCTTGTCCTCTGAGTATACATGCACCTTTGCAGCTAACATTTTTGTAATCTATATAAAAACATGCTCCAGCATTTCAGAGAGAGATTAGCAGGATGAAATACTGGCAGGCACCAAGAGGGAAAAAACCACTTGTTTGTTTGTTTAAATATTTTACTGTGGAAGACTGTTAGATATTTGCCTTTCTCCTTTTGGGAATGTTATGCTAACCATCTGAGGCTTCACTCTGTCTTCTTTTCTGTGCTCAGTTCAGCCAGCACCCACATAGTTCCTTCAAATACTATTAAAGATAAATGATGCATTAATGTGCATATGTGCACTTCAAGCTATGAGCTTCCCCTGGAAATGAGAGCTTAACCTGCATCCTCCCAGGCCCTGGTTAGTATTCCTCATGGTATCCTGGTATTTAGCATTTACCTGGAGCTTATGGCAAAAAAAAGTGTAAGAGCTCCGCTGAGAATTAGAACCAAAACTGGATGTAATCCATGTTTGGAAATTCCTATTTTGATCCCAGGCTGCACTTGCACACCCTAAAACAGATAAGCAGGGAAGCCAACAAACCCCGTTGCTGCTCCACCGCGCCGCCCGTAACCTCCCAGGATCGTTTGCCTTTCCCGGAGTCGTGTGACAAATTAATAAGTGTTTGTATCTCTGCTGCACCGTGGCCTGCACGAGCAGGTGCTGTCAGTTCTGAAGGGCTTTGTGTGGTGATGAGCTTGAGAGCTTTTTGATATTCACAGTGTGTTGGCATCCTCCTGCCTGCTTGCTTTGGGGAATCCACGGGTTGTGTTGCTGTGACCTAACATTTCACAGGCAGTTCAGGCTGTTGCCATTGGTTGAGTTGAGGAAGTGTAGCTCGTGGAGCTGCATGCAGCTGTGCAAAAAGTACTTAAAAAGGTGCTAAAGTTAAAAAAAAGAAAAAAAAAAAGGCCTGGTTTCAATGAATCTTTCAGGGGGGTGTTTTTGTGGTGCTTTGACCTGATGCATGGCAGCAGAGATTTGGGATCTGATGGTATGTGGTGAAAAAATTAAGGAAATAATATGAATTCCTCTTGTTGGCCATCCAGATACTTGATGTTCTGTAAGATATTCCTTTCGCCAAAAAATTTCCTCCGATCACCTTTTAAAGATTTGACTTTCATTCATAACCTTTGATTTTTTTTTAATTTATTTTTTATTCTAAGATATCTGCAACATCATATTGTCATAATCTAGTAAGGGAAGGAAGCTGCTTATTCTTCCACTACAGCAATTGCCTCTTACAGCCCTCAAGCATACATTAATTTCTCTTTGAACACTTTCCATTTACCTCTATTGATTTGCCTTGTTTGATTTCACTTAACATTTCCTTTCTTCTCCCATCCCTTGTTGCTGAATTCATCAACTTAATAATTTTATCTTTTTGATCTTGCATTAGCCCCAGTTATTATCCCAGTTGTAGTTTAAATGCTGAGTCTTCTGTGCCACTCAGAAAAAAGTAAAAGCAATGCTTTTTATGCCAGTCTGTGTCCTGGCTGTCCCAAACTGTCCAATAGGAGATGCAGGGGATGAAAATCCAATGCTGGGTGTCTCTCAGGTGGGTTGTAGGTAGCAATAAAAGAGAGATGAATCCAGGTGTAGAGGTTGGATACCTACCATACCTACCCTAAAATAAGGGACATGGTAGTGTTGATTTTCTTAGGAAATCTGTAAAGGTGACAGCTCTGATTGTGTAAACTCTGCCTGAGATATCCAGGAAAATAGATGTTTACCCAGACTGTCAGACAACATGGCAGAGGTAGGAGAGGGCAGTGAGAGCTGATGCTGTTTTTCACAGGGATGCATGGAAAGGGAGTTTGCAGAGCCTGTCAGAGAGACAGGCTGTGACAAGTGATTTCCTCTTTCTCATGGCTAAATTAGTTTTTACACTAGCCATGGACCCAGTCTTGTGTAAGATATTATAATGGCCTAGATATGTGTTCCTTTGCCTAATCTGAGTGTGATTGTAATTGGCTTTCCAGCACAAGTACCACCATTTAGCAGTAAATACTTATCTTTCTATTCCCTCCTTACATTTTAACTGCATGTTATATTTTACAAAGGTTTGGAAAAGAGAGGAAATTGCTTGACAAGGATATGTCCCAGATATCATACTTATCTTTTAATAACTAGATAAATCAACTTTTCTATTCTTTTAATATTCTCTGTTTCCCTCCAGGTCTTATTCTTTACGTCTTATGTCCCTTTATCAAGCTTCTTTAGCCATCTTAGTTGCTTCTTCCTTCATCTTTCCTGCTGCTGTAAAAATTTCCCCAGTGCTTTTCTTTGACTGCTTTTCCTCCTTGTTAAGATCCTACACTGGGGTTTTCACTCCCACATTCTTCTCATCAGTATAAACAAAAAAGATCATATATATCAGTTCCTTCTCCCCATTGCTCTCTGTCTTTCTGTGGACTTTAAGAAAGATCAAAATATTACAGTATTAAAGGCACAGAAATACTTTGGTGGAATATATTGGACCAGTAATGGAAGAGCAAGTCCCACGGATAAAAGGAGGTAATTTGGAGGTGGAAAAATGAAATGCTGGAAGGGTAAGACCCTCAGACTTTGCTGGGATCTAAGCATGCTCAGGAGCTCTGAAAAGTCAGGCCACTTTTTATTGATTAGATTAGAATAGACTATTTCAGTTGGAAGGGACCTACAAAGATCATTAAGTCCAGCTGTCTGACCAAGTTAAAACATTATTAAGGTGTTGGTGCAATCAAATTGTTCCATGTGAAGCAGCAATGGCTGTTGCCCCACATCCCTGAGCAGCTACCAGAGAACAAAAGACAAGGATGCACTGGTGCATCATCAGTGGCACTGTGAGAGTAAGCACAGCAAAATTAATACCATCTGTATCCCAATTAAATTCCACTGTTTGTGACAGAGTGCACCACACGCAAGTGGCATTCGCTCCAGGGGCTGCAGGAACTCTGGGCCTCTTCTGTGAGTGGGCACGTGGCAATTGTTGCATAGTCACAGTGGGAAATAAATGGCATTGAGTTTTGTCTAATAGCCATAGGTAAGATGAACCCCTTCAGATTTCATGCACTGACCTTCCTGAATGAAGCAAGCCGGGTTTGGCTCTCCTTGGTCTTGTTACAGCCAAAATGTGGTGGGAGTTCAAAGTCTGGCTGGGATATTAATTCCGTGAGAAAGGGATGGCTCAGGTGCTGCAGATGCCTTTTGTCATTCGGAAGATGAGCAGAGGGTTGGCAGAACTATGTCATGACTGTTTTGTTTTCAGCTGGTTTGATTTGGATTTGTTGGCTGCCCTCTGCCCTGTGTAACTCCATGAAGCGCTTAATCATACATTCAGCTCGGGCAATAAAACCCCACATCAGTTCTGGTATTAATTGATTTTGGAAGTCAGCTGCTGGACTGGAAGTTACCATCGAGCTCCAGAAGTGAGAGCCTGATTCAATTGCTGGGTTTGCAGAATGGATTTGAACATTTGGCAGACCCTCTTTGGGGGACAGTTGTTGCTAGTGGTGCGTGAGAACCCTGGAAGCCCTCCTTGCACAGTTGAATCATTAATAACACAGGCTAAATATGAGCTCCTGATTGTCAGGCAGGGTGGAACAGGGGTTATCACTCACAGGCATCAGCAAAATTGACTGTTGAGAGCTGCGTGGATGAAGCAGGACCACACAGCTTGCAGGCTCCTCCTTGGACTGTGGGCAAGGGCAGCGATGCTGAATGACAGGAGAAGGGAGGTTTTATTGGCAGTTCTGGCCCCGGTGCACAATTGCAGGGGTGTGGGAGAGCTGAGGAAAAAGCAAGTGCAGAAAGGAGGAACAAGCCTGGACTGGAGGGTTGATAAGACTGCACAGTCTGAGCAATCCAGCTGCTGGAGCTGCAGCTGGAGAACCTTGAGTTTGAGCCAGTGCTTAGAAACTGTGAGAGGGCAGAACAGCCCATGAGTGTGGGTGCACACACATGCACACGTGTGCTGGAGTGGAAAGGTGGAACTGGAGTGTTGCCTTGAACCGCCTCAACCAGGTGACATATTGCACCAGCTCTGTTTGTTCCTTTGATTTCCAAAAAGGTACCAGTACACTCAGAACAGATCAGACTGGTTTTGCATCTTGTTGGTATAAAGGATGGAATGTGAAATGGGTTTCATGGCAGTTGTATTCCGTGGACCCTTGTGAGCATCGCTGTGTGTGATTTCCCTTGCAGGGTATGAAATCTGCTGTAGAGCAGAGTTTTATAGCAGCAACAAAAGTAAATTACTTGCTTCTGATCTCAGATAAGCAATTATGATAAACTAATAGTTCTGGTGCTCTTTTGTCCCTGCTAGTAAAAGCAGCTCACCCTTTCCCCCTCTCTGGCTGGTGCTGTGCTTGCAGGGTACCAGGTCGCCTATCGCCTGGCCAGCAGCAGCCCCAACAAGTTCACCACGGTGGAGGTCGGCTCGACAGTGCGGCAGTTCACAGCCACAGACCTCACCCCGGAGTCAGCCTACATCTTCAGGACATCTGCCAAGACCAGGCAGGGCTGGGGGGAGCCCCTGGAAGCCACGGTGATCACCACCGAAAAACGAGGTAACGCTTCCAGCCGCGGGTTGAGAGCCTTGCCGTGCCTGCCCTGGAGCCTGTGCTGCACTTAGGGGAGTTTTAATAACAGCCTACAGCCTGTACACCTCCTCCTTCTCACCCCATAAACCTGCCCCAAACCATAGCAACATCATGATTTGAGAAAGCAAGACAGACTTTTATGAGGCACAGTTCTTCTAACCTGCCGGGCTGTTGGAATTGATTTTTCCATCAGCTGCTATATTGGCCATGTGCAGCCTCCTTTTGCAGTCAGATGGCTTTTTTTTTTTTCAGCTCTCTCGTTTTCTAGAAAGATTGCAATCTTAAGAAAGTAAGTGATGGATGAATTATATTGATTAAGGAACGCAAAATGAGAGGCAGTGGTGTTGCAGAATTTCTCCACAGCTCCTCCATTGTACCTCAGCCCTGACCTAATGTGTTTGTAATTACTCTGGCCTTTCACTGCCACACGCTCGAGCAGAGCGTTTGCATCTGGATTGCCCAGACCTTTTCTGTTTCTTGCATCAGCCATAAAATGGTTGTTTGCATTCTGAATCTCCAGTCAAATTCTGTTCTGAAGGGAATCTACTTGAAGGCAGCATTTCTACATGTCTGTAAATGAAACCAGATGCTAAGATACCAAACGTATCAAAATGTGAAAGACACGTAAGGTATTACAGGATCTGCTCTGCATCATTGCTTGTTTTTAATGCTTTGGCTCAAGTAACTGCTCATTTTTCCAGTTTTAGAACAGATCTCTAGAGCTGCCAGATAGAAAAATTGCATTTTCTACTTGTGCATGAAGATTTTTTTTATTTTTTTTAATTCAGAGCTAAAAGAGGATATTTTGGTGAATATGTTGGTGGAGAACAGGAGGGTGGGTTTTCCTCTGGTCTTGCACCATATGCCACATTTCAGTGCAAAGGATGTATCTGGTCTCTTGAGATGACAAAGTCAAAAGCAGCCAGGATAACTTTGCCAGCATCACTTGGGTTTTGTGTGACGTGCTGCTCTGACCCATTGTGCTGTCTGGATATTGATCTTTAAGAAAACTTCTCACTCAAAAGTCAGAACCATGCAGCTTGTGTGATTTATAAAAATCACTGTTCAGAGAGAAGCACACTTCAGCAGGTCACCAGGGCAGACCTCCACAGATGTCTTTCAACTATTGTTAGAACTTTTACATGTGCTTCTGGGCCTGGTTTTAGTTCTTGCCCAAGTCTCGCACTGTAACACCAGCAGTTGTATTTACTTTTAGTTCTTAAAATGTGCCTACTAAACAATCTTTTGCTTAAAGTCCTTCCTAGACCTTGCAAATCATTTAGTGCAAGAATAAGGATTTCCCATTGTATATGTCCACAATGTCTTCCTTATTGTTTTCCTTTAACACTTCTAAGAAGAGAGGGCGTAGGTCTGATGTTCAACCACCAGCAGCAAGAACCTGTGAGGTGCATTTCAACTACTTCTGGCCTGTGTGGTTGGAGTTAAAATTCCACCTGGCATAGCTCTCTAGGTCATGTGCAGCCTTCTCAGTGTGTAACAGTGCAGTCCTCAGAGAGAGAACCTCTGGAGCTGCGTTAGAAAACTGAGAATGCCTCTGCAAAAGATACTGTCCATCAAAGAGATTTATCAGCTCAAGGTTTCTTCCGCCCCTGTCTGATTGCTGTCAAAGGGGAAGTTCAAAGTCCAACATGTGGAAGCTTCAAAAAAACCCACCATGCCAAATAAAGTGGAGTCTCAAAGCTTAGAGCCTCTCCTTCTCAATAAAATGTGCTCAGATTTCCCAGACCCTGCACAAGGATACACAATAGCTCAAGTCAGAACTCCCAGCTCTGCTGTGGGAACAATGATCCCTTCCTGCTATCAGTGCTTTAGGGTTATCTTGAGAAGGCAAGTCATGGTATAGTATGAACCCTTTCTCTTTTTGATGGACAGCTCTGCTGAGTCTCTACATGTGCTGTGGAACCAAGAGTTAACTGAAGTGATCCCATGTATAAAGTGTAGGGAGAGGAATGTGTATTCTCACATCAGCAAGAATGATTAAAGGGGATGATAAAGAAATTTATCCAGTGCAGCTATTCTGCTAACAAGAAATTAATCCAAAACTTGTATATGTGACAGTAAATATTCTAGAGTAAAAAAGATATTTCCATTGCTAAAAATGCATTTGTTATCTTTGTAGTCCTCGATACTGAGGCAGACAGACACAAAAATTCCCTTGAAAATTAGCAAAATTGGTCACTCGTGTCCTTGTAAATTCCTTGGATAAGGAAAATATATCATTTTTTACATTTTACAATGATATCTGTGATTTATAGATCCCAAGTTATATTGTGGCTGTGTTCTCCAGAGGTTCTGCTGCAGTGCCTTGAATCTACATGGTGATACTTCAGAATAGTCAACACTAGTATTCAGGGCAGAACTGAGTCAGAAAATGTAAATGTAGCGAGAAATAAAAGTAGTCCACAGAGTCATGTGGACTGGTACAGTCAAGCCTTACATTCCTGCACAAACAGCTCACCTTAGCATTTGCTTGTGGCTAAACTCCCATAAATAAACTCTTTATACTAATGGTTTTGTACAAAGTCAGGAAATATATCTCGCAACACAGGAGATTTTAAGATCTCCCATTAGCAGCGGAAGGAAACCAAGTCGTGGGAGACTGACTGCAAGATCTGACCTGCCCAAAACTGCAGAGCATATCAACAGAGTGTGTAAAATCCCTGCATGGCACTCACTCCCTTGGATGGAAGAACCTGCGTGCCTGTCTCAGCCTGTCAGTGTAAGGCGCTGACCTTTGCGTTGTACTGCGGCTCGCAGGCTGCTGGCACCCAGGGCTTCCTCCAGCTAATAGCTTACAAGTCTTTGGGCACTGATGTCAGCAAGAGCAGGCTGCAGAGAAATGCCAGAACACACAGGAAATGGTTTTAGGGGGTGGCAGGGAAATGAAGTGCTTGCCATACGGAGCTGTGAGGAATCGGGCAGGCAAAGGTGTGTTTATGGAAACAAGTGCTGATGAAGTTGAATTGAATTGCTTCTCAAAAGCAAGTCACTGCGGTGTCTCCAATCAATTTTTGCTTTATTACATGCCACACATTTTAATCAGAATCAATAATCTTCATGATAAACAATTAAACAATTATTCCTCACTCTATAGAGTTTCTCTATTGAAATCGATGGAGTGCTGAGATGCGGTGACGGGAAAGGAGATCTGTAATGAAACAGTTGGGGACTGGCATGCTTACACCTGCATTACCATTCCCTGCTCATCTCAAAGGTGTGCTGGTAATTACTCTGGAGGGATCTCCCTCAGCACAGGCTGATTTGACTTTGCAGGTTCAAGGTTAGTGGGTACGAAGGGAAGAGCTGGGAAGCTGTGGAAGTGACCTGCAGCAGGTGCTCCAGCCCCAGCCCTGCACTGGCTCCAGGTTGGGATTTGGAAGCAGCAGCACCAGGAGCTGTTGATGGTTCCCAGATCCTTGCCAGAGAGGGCTGGTGCAGGAATTCAGTATCAGCTGTGTGTGCTTGGACACTGCAACACAACAGCCTGTTCCAGCTCATCCCTTTCTCTCCTTCATGCCTTGACTGGCCAGCAGCTGGGGGAAGAGGATGCTACATAGCACAGAGAGAACAAAGTCCCTGGAGCCAAGAACAGGTTAAAAAGTGAGCTCATTTATAGGCAAATTCCTTCAAAAGAGCAACTGCAGCCAGAAGCACACCTGAGTTTCATTAGAGATTGCCTTGTTTTGAATGACTGCCAGTCCTAATGATTCTTCCTTAACCTACCAGGCCAAGACCCCCCTCAAGTTTGAGGTTTACTGCTAGGAAGGTGTATATTCAAGGCTGACCTTCAATGCAGTGAGATAAGAATCAGTATTACTGTTCTTCTTTGCAGGAGAAGGTCAAGGAATGGGATGGTTGTATACTTCATGGGGCAAATCCAAAAAAAGGCATTACCACTGTGAAAATCTGATCAGGCTGTCACATTTTAAGTTGTCTTGAATTTCCTCTCAAAGCAGTACCTAATTATGGTTTAATTGCAGAAAGACCAGCACCTCCCAGGCAGGTGATGACCCCCCAGAGCAACGTGTCCTCACGGAGTCTGCTGCTGAAGTGGGTCCCTGGAAGTGATGGATCTTCACCGATCCGATATTTTACAGTCCAAGTGCGAGAACTGCCCAATGGAGACTGGCAAACCTACTCCTCGTCCATCAGCCACGAGGCAACGTCCTGCATTATCGAAAGGTACCGTATGATCCCAGGCTAGCACAGGAATTCCCACACTTTCCCAAGAGTTAGGAAACCAAAACAAGCATCACCCAGCTTCACAGTCTTCTTGGGAGGGAGAGAGGTTAAGTGAGGTCACTGCTCCCATTTTAGAGGTGGTGTTATGAACAGCAGCTGAGAGATTTGCTGAAGGTCATGCAATAAATCTAATTAAAGTTGGGCAGCAGTGCATCTTTTTGAAGCCCTTCCTGGAAGCTCAGCACCTCAGATAACGCTACTCAGGCTAAATCATATGTAGCTACACAATGCTCTGTAAAATACAACTAGTTAAAAATGCTCTCAGTACTGACTGATATTAAAATCCACCCTGAATGCTGCATTGCAATTATCTCTATATAAGCTTTTCCAGATGAAACGAGAGCCATTTTTATCTGTATTTTCCATACTGAAGTTTATAGATAGCATCAGAATGTTTAAAGTTTGTTATTCAGGCTTCATTATATCTTCAGCAATGCTGGTGTAATTAAAGTCCTTGTAACATTGGCAGAAGTAATTGAATGTCTATGAGCAGGTACTTGTTTTGCTGTCCATTTCCTGTGTTGACGAGCTAGTACAAATCAGATTATTTCTAAAAGGCTGTGAGCTTTAGGAGAATCAAGTATTCAAATCATTCAAATACAGATTTTTCAGGCCTGTTATAAAAGCATCAGTGGCTGTGGTATATGGCAGCTCACTGATCCTGTGCCAGTATCCTTCCAGTCAAAACCTCTTAAAACAAGGAAACTATCCATGTCATTTAGACTTGGCATTGACATGACTGAAAACAAAAGATTGGAAAAGATGATTCACATTATTCAAGTTCTATAGGTAAGTAATGGTGTCCTAATAGGGTGGCACTGCTTAAAGAGATTTCTTCTGCTCCTTGCTAAAAGCATTTTCCTGTGGAAGTCCGGAAGAGTCGTAGATGTGAGAGTGCTGCCCATCAGGACGCATTATCCTTGATGTTTAATCATTCCTTACAAGTAACTTTACTTGGGTTTGCAGTCAGTGTTACATCTGCCAGCGGATGGCTAGACACTACCAATTAATTAGCTAAATCCCCTGTAAGTTACAGCTCTGCATTTCAAGCCTCTGCCTGTGACTCCAAAGGCAGCCTCCCCCTCACCTTCCCCTGCCAAGCCAAGACAGAAGCATCTCTGTGAAGGTTGTGTCAGCTGGAAATCACTCTCTGCATATCTTAAAGCACCACATAGATAAAAGAGCTGCAGGGAACCTGTTGTTGCTGTCTTTATTAAATAATCCAGGTAATAGCATTAATTTGAAATTCAGTAGGAACAAAATGCACTGATCAAGTGGTGTGGTGTAAGGGATTAGTCAGGAGGCTGGTGCTCCGAATTCCAGTGCCTGCTGTGCACTGGCCAACCCTGGGCACGTTACCTGCCTCCACCTGTAATCCCCCTCCATGCTCTGAGGATCAGGTTTGAGGATATCTCAGCAAAGCACCTTGAAAACCAGGTTTTGCACAGCCATGCAGAACTTGAATACAGCACAGCTTGTCCTTCCCAACAAGCCCCATCCGTAGGCTGCTCCATGAGCTGCAGCTTCATGTCTGTCTTCTGGTGCCCAAATCTGTGATGAATCCAGGAGTGTTTTTGGGAACGGAGACCACTGGATATCTGAGAAGATGCTGATGGCAGCTGGGCTGTGAACACCCCCACGTCACAGGGAAGCTGGGGGAGGCTGCAGAGAAAAGGTGATGAGGAGAAGAGACAAACTGCTCAATGACTTTGGTTGGCAGTGGGCAGGTTCTCTGCAGAGGCAAGTTTTGGCAATATGGGGAGGTTTCATCCCTCAGCCTTATTTTTTACTTTCCACAGTTTGAACCCTTTCACCTCTTACAAACTGAGAGTGAAGGCAACCAACGACATCGGGGACAGCGACTTCAGTGCGGAGACAGAGGCGGTCACGACTCTGCAGGATGGTAAGGCAGGAGGAGCACCACAGGGTGGGCACTTCCCAGGGCTCCTGGGTCTGCTGGACCCACTGCCATGTGATTTCCACTGGGACTGTGCAGTGAAAATCAACAGGCGGTGCAGATTTGTTCACAGGAAGTTGATACAGTGGGATATGGCTGAATGAACAGGCAGCCTCAAGTGTCCTGCTGTGCCCTCTGATAATGAATCATACTTTCAGGAGTCTCAAAATGGAATTAAACTTCGTTTGATTGGCTTCCAAACTCTGCACTAACCATTATCTTTGCAGAAATTGAATAATTTACAAGAGATCATTAAAAATAAATGTAGAATCTTGCATACATTTGAAGAAGTTTCTTCAGTTGTTTTCCCTCACAATCCACATCAGTCTGCAATATGGCAAAATTGCTGAGATATAAGTAAGAAAAGAGTATGAAGCTCCTGGAAACATGAGCATTTAATCCTGCAGATCAGGACTAATAAACTGTGAATGACATTGACAAGGCTTTTATTTTTAGCCTTAGAGATCAGCTTCTAATTCCTTGATTGTGTAAAGTCGATGCCTGAATGCAGAAGTAGCTCTGATGGCTTAAATGGAGAAAGGAACTCTGCAAAGTATGAAAAAACATCAGTATGTACTGTTACCCTGGAAAATTGGGTAATATTGGGATACATACCTATATAAATATATATATGGGAGTTGTGAGGTGGGGGTCGATCTCTTCTGCCGAGTAACAAGTGACAGGACTTGAGGAAATGGCCTCAGGTTGCACCAGAGGAGGCTTAGATTGGATATTAGGGAAAGTTCTTCACTGAAGGGGTTGTCAAGCACCGCAATAGGCTGCCTGGGGCAGTGGTGGAATCACCATCCCTGGGAAGATTTAAAAGACGTGTAGATGTGGCACTTGGGAACATGGTTCAGTGGTGAACTTGGAAGTGCTGACTTAATAGTTGGACTCGATCTTAGAGGCCTTTTCCAACCTGAGTGATTTTATGATTCTATATACATGGTGCTAGGAGTTCTTCAGGATTTGTTACAGAGCAAGAAATGGCCAGTTAAGTAGGGCACCGAGATATAAAAGCAGGAAACCATTTTGCTAAGGAGCATTTAAAGACTGTGATCTCAAAATCAGAAAACCAGAGGACATCGCTCAGGAGTATCCAAAGCTAAACAAGAACCCATGTAATACCTGAGGAATGTGCCTTTTTATGGCATCCTGACTCTCCACCTTCCTGCGCAGCCGCTGCGGGATCGGTGCAGGCTGTAACTGCACTAATGAGGCAGCACTGACTCACTGTTTCGGAATTTAAAGTTTTATTTTAAATTCACTTTGAATTTAGCCACAGTGAATCCAGAGTTTGCTTGGCCTCCTCACAATACAATGGGGAAACACTGTGAAAGCTTCTCACCTTCTCAACAAACTGAACGTTTATTCTGCTGAGCAGACCCGGTGCTGCCACCAGAGCATTGTGCTGTGGAGGGCTGTCAGCTCCTGATAAGCCTTTGCCTCGTGTTTGAGCTGCTGTGGTGTCTGTATGTGCTACAGGGCAAGGGCACAGGAAGGGGTTAACCCTTGTTAAATCAAGCTACCCTAAAAACAGACTCCTAAATGTGAGGTAGGCTTGCCCCAGCTGTGGCAAAAATCTCACAAAGGANTCTGGTAAATCAAGCTGCCCTAAAATACTATGTGGCGGTTTAACACAGACTCCTAAATGTGAGGTGGCCTTTCCCCAACTGTGGCAAAAATCTCACAAAGGATCTGGGAGTAGTTTGCTCACACTTTGGAGCCCTCACACATTTAACTTCCTTTCAAATGGGCACCCAGTGGTTTGTAAGCACTGGTTGCTGCAGTTTCCTTCAGGTTTATGCCCTCAGCTTTTCTTGTTCCTGCTGAAGTTGTAAAGGCCACAGGTAGAGCAAGGGATGTAGGAGAAGTGCCTGGCTGCTGCCCACGTTCCAATATCCATATCCACCACACTGCTTTTGAGACCCACCTACATAGTAGTTGGGATGGAGGATTTTCTTCAGCAGTTAAGAAGGAGAATCTGAGAAATAAAAGCTGCCTCTTTTCCACCCTCTTGCTTTAACTGTTTTTGTTTCCTTTGTCTCTCGTTTAGTTCCAGATGAACCACCCAGTTCTGTGTTAGTGACTCCCCACACAACTTCCTCTGTCCTTGTGCAGTGGCAGGTAGGTAAAATGAAAAAATGTGATGTTTCTGGAAGAATTTTTTGGTTCCTCTGACTTGCTGACCTTCATGGTACATTGCCAGGGACATTTTCCTGAGCTGGAACTATTGTAGTAAAGTTTAAGGACTGCAGCTGCTTCCTTATTTTCCTGACCTAGCGTAGATTTTAGTGATGGACGGAAATTTCTGGCAGTTGCTTTTACTTTTTGCCCCATGAGAAGTTTGGGAGGTAAAGGAGTTTCTGTAGCCGTGTCCAAGATCATTACTTGTCAGATTCTCCTGCCCTTTTGTTGATATTGATAGATGTGCATCTATGGAAAACATTCCTTGGAGTGCAACGGCGGTAAAATCAGGTAATCAAAAGCTCCCTTTGGTTCACATCATCTCTGGCCTCCTTCTGCTGCAGAAATGATCAGAAGCCTGAGATCAGTGCCTGAGATCCCATTCATACCTCTGAGGAACTCCAGGTGCCCTTTTGGCTCTTTGAGAGAGAAAAATCGAGACTTCTTCAGAGAAAAGAAAGAAAGTTTGAGCTCTCTGTGATCCCTCTGAGCTGGATGGGGAACTGTTCTTGCCAAGTCTGCATTTTATATTGGCATTTCCTCTGCCTCCCTTTATCTCTCAATCCTGGCCTCCTGGGAGATTCAGGAACATTTTGTGACCCAGTGCCTGAAGCTTATTTTTGCAGAGTGGGCATTAACAGAGGGAACCCAGTGGGGTACTGCACGTTATCCATAACCTATCCTGGAAAGCCTCTGCCCGCCTTGCTCCCAAGACAATGTCCCCCACACATAACAAGGATAACTTTGGACAGATTGCATTATAGTGAAAAATGTACATATGCGTTTACAGTACAGATGGGACTCCTTTCATTTTTGGAAGAAAAATATATGTATGAGGGTCTGTTTATTGCTGTGCAGCAGCACTTTAAAAATATGCCTGACTGTGCTGCTGGGTGACTGGCCCGAGTTCACCAGCATAATCCTGAGCAACAACATTGCTTACAGCATGTTGAGCAAATAAGAGACATGTTGAGCAGTTTTACCAAAGGAATTATGGAGAGATGTGAATCTACCTCCCCATCTACAACTACAACCCACAGTGAAGGAAAAAAAGGTATAGAAAAAGAGAGGACAAAGAGGATGGGCTGGGGAAATAAACCTTCCCCGAACTGACTGATTGTTGGTGTGTAGTTAATGTGAAATAGGTGGTTGTTTAGGTAATTGGATGCTTTTTATTTCATGAAAATGAAATGGGGTTGTTGTGCCAGAGCCATCTCAAGGGAGTTGTGGGCGATTACATGTCATTACTACATGTGTATTAATAGGTCCTGGTAATTCAACCGTACTATATTTTTCGAATAAACAAAAATCTTCAAGTCCCACAATAGCCTCCAATTAAGAGGAAGTTTCACAGCAGTGTCAAGGAAATAATGTAAACTGCAAACAGCAGTCAAGCTTAATGGGAGAGTGGGTTTCCAAGCAAAGCTAAATTTTTAACTTCGAGCCGTGTTAATAATTCACAAAACAAACTCTAGATGCACTATCTGGGCTTTCAGCTGCTTGGTCCAATCAGTCCATTATTTTTAAATTTAAAGGAGGAAGAAAATAAGTAATTTCCATGGAGGTCTGTTGTATCAATAATGCAAGGTTATTTCAAATGTTCTGGAGGATGTTACACTTAACATCAGGATCATGTACTGTTCTGCTTCTACCTTAGAGAGAACAATTATTCAAACTTACATTTTGGTTGTGGGGGTTTTTTTTATTTATTTTTAAACAGCACAAAAATGTTTCTCTTACTTCTGTACAACATTATGGGCTGCCACTCATAATCATTTTACCTATTTCAGCAGATCCCTCAGGCCTCCCTACAAAATCCTAAATAATCCATTACATCAAAAGCAGAGTTTTGTCCATAGAAGACAGATAGGAAGGGGAAGACCTGACCTTTTAGCAGAGTACCCTTTTCAGGAAAGAATCTTCATTTCCATGCAAGGAGAAAGACAGTTTGCAAGCCATTTATTTTCTAAGCTTTCCTGTCTCAGATTTCAAGGAAGTTAAAAATGGAGAATCACATGATAGCATAAAAACCCACTGTTTGCTATCAACAAATCAGTGTCAGACCGTAACGAGAAATTAAGCTTTACCTGTTAGGCAGTTACATTTTACTTACAATTACTAATAATTTCCATAAACCCACATCTCATCTCCTTGCACAGGAGAGCATTTCAGCTGGTCCATGAGCAGTAACATCATCAGGCAGCTCTGGAGAAGGCACTTTGCTCTGTTTGCTTAGTCCCTTGGACAAGGGGCTCAGTCTGAGACTGGGAAGGGCTGTTGTACAAGAGCTTGATTTATTTGCCTTGTAAAATGTAGTCGTAGAGGGAATATGATTGCCCTTTCTGAAATACATCACAGGAGTAAACACCCCACAGGGAGAAGAACAATTTAACCCAAAAGGCAGTGTTAGCACAGGAACAAATGGTTAGAAACTAGCTATGAATTATTTAGATTAGAAATTAAATGAGGGTTTCTAACCACCCAAGTAGTGAGGCTTGAAACAGCTTTCCAACAGGAGTACTGGGAAACAGAAAAATCAGCCTGTTTTCAGGTGGAGATTGTTCTCTTGGTGGAAGAGACTTTAAACAGGTGGGTTTCTGCAGTGGTGAGGTCCCAGTCCTGATGATTCCTGAGTTCCCTCACAGTCCTATATTCACAGAATCATTCTGTAATGCAGATGCTAAATAGTAGTGAAAGGTGGTCAGAGCTTCTCCAAAGGATGGAGCAGAATAACAAGCATGAAACAATGATGAATAAAAGATCTCCAACCATGCAGAGGAAGAACAGTGAAGTCTTGGGATGATTTGGGTTGCTTTCAGCAACTCTGCAGGACAACTGCAAAAAAAGGTGGCTTCTTGCAGGAGCAGCTTCTGCTCCTTTTTCTGGTAGCTATGTATGTTCCTTATACTCTGATTCACATAATTTTCATTTTTCATTTCCATAAACTGCAGTCTGTGTACTTCAGTCCTTCAGCCCTCGCCCAAAGCAAAGCCCTTTGCTCTGAGACAGGACAGTTGTCTCTCCCCTCTTGCCACTGTAATGGAGTAATGGAAAATTCTTGTCATCTCTGGAAGCAGAATGCCAACTTATTACCAAATATCTTCCTCCTTTCCTGTAAAAATGTCCTTACTTTCTTCATTAAAATTACATGTGGTATTACCTTCTATTGTCACAGCATTTCATACCAGCGGTTAATTTTCACACAATGGGCAGAAGGCTTTTCCTAGTAAAGTCCTCAAGGCTGGCAGGGATCTTTCTGGATTAAAGGCAAGATCATCATTAAAATCCTTTTCATTTATAGTTTCAGCCCCTTAAATTTCAGTACAAGAATCTTTAGAAGATAAATGGCTCAGGGCATCTTTTCTTCTCTGCAGTTCTTAGCCTGTATTAGGCTCATGAAAGTAATTTTTTCCCCAAACATGAAGAATCCCTTTGCTTGTCTCTATTTAAGCAAGCCACTCAGACAAAAATCTCCTTTTCAGTGTTCTGGCTGTGTATCTGTATCTGAAGGGGGGATGTGAGGGGCTGCTGAAGAAGCCTTGCTGAGGTATTATGTCTTTGAGCATCTCCCAGCATGTTGCTGGAGGAAAAAAAAATCTCATGTCTGAGCCAGCCTGTGGCCAAATTGCTCAGAGCTGTTGTGGAGGAGACCTGGGTTTTCCTGTGGGAGTGACCATGTGTGACACACCAGAGCCCATCACACTGTGACTGCTCTCTAAATGCCTTTACGAGGTTATTATTAGAACTAATTTCATCTTTCTAATTAAAGCCAGAACACACCAATTCCTTTTTATTTTCTCATCAATCTTTCAGTAAAAATAATGCCAAATGAAGAATGTCCTGTGATCAGTTCCCCAAGGAAAATACCTGCTAAAGGAATTCTGTCTTTAACAAAACAATCTGCTTCTTTTCATCTCAGAAGAAGTGAAATACTGTTTGCCTGTTCCACTGTTGGGGGCTGACAACCTGCATTCCCAGGAACATGCTTATTTATACTCTTCATCAGACACAGGTGTCAGTGGAACAAGAAGGAAAGGAGCTTGGCTCTTGGTGGAGTACATCAGGTGTGGATTTTGTAATGGCCACAGCTGAGGGAAGTCATCACAGTTGCCTTTAACTGGTGTTTTTCAAATTACACAACCTTCCACCCCACACATTATTAATGTCTGTTTTCACCAGAGCACTGTCCCCCTTCACACAGGGCCTGTGTCAGCTGCTGCCTGTGGTGATGGATGTTTGTTGCAATGCACATCTTAACAAGCCTGTTCTGAACATGAATGTTTTTCAGCCCCCCAAAGTGGAGAGTCTGAATGGTTTGCTCTTGGGATACCGGATCTACTATCGGGAGCTGGATTATGACACCGGACCTGGAACAGAATCCAAAAACATCCAGAACCCTTCAGCTTTAAGAGCAGAGCTCACACGTAAGCCTACTGTAATTTGGACCCTAAAATATCCCTGAATGGTAATCTGTCATTACACCAGACACTATAAACCCTCTTGCCCCATGGAAGTAACACATAGGTCTAAGAGTGCTGGGGGTAATTTAGGATTTACACAATCAGGGTGAAGATGCTGAAAAATGCAAGTAACTCCTGTGTGATCAGCACTGTAATGGTTCATTCTAATCTCTGCCAGCATACTGGAATTGATGGTCTGTCCCCCAGATATCCTCTGAGTTCCTGCTTTTCACTACCTCCAGTTCATGATTGCTTTGGTATCCTTTGTTCTGCCATTAGACAAAAGAAAGACACTTCATTTTCCTCAGCTGGCAACTTTTTTCTTTCGTGCTATTTTTCCAATGGTTTTTATAATTGGCATTTTGTTTTTCTTTTTACTGCGTAAGGAAACAGCTGAGGAGAATTTTTAATTAGAATTTTTACAATTTCGAAGCTCTTGTCCATATTTTAGAAGAAAACAGCAAAGATGAGCAAGAATTTTTAGGTGCATGCTTTCCATGTTAGTCACTAGGATTTATGGCTCACGTGGAAAGAAGGTGGAGAGGGAGAGGAATAATAGAAAAATGAAAAGACTTTTTAGACAAAGACTAAAAAAGGAAATCAGAGAGAAGAATAGGCAGAATAAGGTGATGGAAGGCAGAGATGTGAGCACTCAGGAGCCTGAAAGATATGGTCCAGCAATGAGATGTGCTCATGGAGGGACCAGCTTTTGATGTCAGTGGAATATTCACAATAAGATAATACTCCAAGAGCAGCAGAATAGGGCTGAGTGAGACTATTTCAATATCTTACATCATCTTCCATGAACCCTGAATCCATAAAAGTGATTTCTACAAAAGCAAGAGTGAATTTTTGTGAGGGTGTGGGAGAAGTGGATGCTTTAAATATAACGTAAGCACCTAACTGTGACCTCACTTACATGGTCAGTGCTAATGAGATTTCTCAGACTGTGCAGTTTTAACCAGGACAGAGTAGAGATGTAAAGCTCTTATAGGTGCATAAGGGATTTTCCCAGACAAAAGCTGAATGACTGACTATGTACATTATCATGAAGTAATGATTTTGGATGCTCTCACAAGCCAGGGAGCCTGTGAAACCAACCAGTTTCCTCTTTTCCCTCTTTTCTCCTGGCCCTGCAGCAATGTTCCTAATAGCTGTAGAGTAGAAAAAACGAGCTGTACCTCTCCAGGGAGTCAAAAGAGAGAGAGAAAGGGGTAGGGACAAGTGTATTTTCAGATAAATTTCCCTCTTTCTCCTCATAATTCTCACCTTAGAACACCTCTGTTCCTCACTGACCCGCAGTTTTGCACAGCTTAGCATATTATTACAATTCACTCACAGCAGGAATATTGAATTCTTTAAGTGAAACTGTGGGAAATCTAACTCACACTTAAAGAAACAGGTCCTGTCCTGATGTAAGTGTTCACTCTCTGGCCCACGTTCCAGGTCTTTCCCCTGCAGCTCTTCAGGTTTTGAATTTTGCATGTAGAGAAATCAGGATGTAATGCCCCGTTGAGAGTTTTCCCCCCTAGAAATCCTTTCGTTTTTCCTCATTTGTTCTATTTAATCTGCAAGTCAGAACATTTTTGTGTTGTGTATTTGTGAGTTCCTCTGTTTGAGGAGGAAATGAAACAGCCCCATGTGAGCGAGACGCTTTTGATGTGTTACGAGAGAGTGATGTGATTTTATTGCCCTTCAAGGTATAGTCCTGCAGCCTAAACTGTGTATGGGTGTGCTGCCTCATTTGCCTCTGTCTCTGCTGTACATCATTTGCAATAACTATTTCCTTGCACTGTAACAAGCTTTCTGCTTTGCTTACCCTGAATAGCCCAGAGCAGCTTCAAGACAGTGAACAGCAGCTCTGCATTAACGACGTATGAATTAACACGTAAGTGCACATTGCCTTTAGAAGAGACTCTTTGTAATGGTTCAAAATACACTATAGGCAAACTCCTATGGCTCTCCTCAGTGGATCCAGCAGAAATCAACACAGATTAATGATTCTGCTTTCTCCAGTTTCTTTTTCCTTAAGCCTTTGCTTTCCCTACACCAGGAGACATCGATGATGCAAGTAGGTAGATGTTGTAAAAATGTGGCTGCTGGGAAGGTAAAACATTATTGACTGTAACAAGCCAGTATTGCTGATGCTAAATGAATTTTGATTTGCTTGCTACATATTTTGCAGTCCATGTGAGCTTAGCTGTATCACATCATTAGTCCTATGATTCAAGCACTGCAATGCTCAGGCATTCCATGGAGTATGAGGCCAGTTTAGAGAGGGCCCAATGAATTTATGTGCATCTCGAGAGGTGTTTTCAATTGGAAATGAATAAAATAGCATTCGACAGAGTTAAAAGGCAAGTTGCTTTGTGGTGATGATGGTTCACTAGATCGGTTTTGCCCAAGGCTTTTGAGTCACAGATTGTGATGGGCTAAAAAAAAAACCCAAAAACATGAAGCCCTATCCCCACTGAAAGTTGCATGCATGAACTCTCATGTGTTCCATTTTCTTCCACATCCAGTTAACGCTAAAATCTCCCTTGTGGCTTTTCATGGCCAAAAAAAATAAATAAATAAAAATAAAGTTTCCCTGCACAGGCTGCCCACTACTATATCCTTTATATATCTTACTGTGCTTTGTTTCTTTATAAATTTAGCACCATTACTGCTCATTTCCTTGCTCCATGTTTTGTAGTCCATCTGAGTTTAGTGGTACCACATCAAAAAATAAGGGATAGATATCATTTACAATATTCCTGAGACTGGGGAATGATGCTGGACTCCGAGTCAGATATGGGAGCACAACAGTTGTAAACACTTCCATGAAACTGAAATTAGACAAACTTATATAATTAGGCTCATTGAACCTTACCAAACCAATGGCATCCTGTCAGCCACCAAGTTAAGGGGACTATCTGATTCATAGATAGCAGGGAAAATTATTGGCAAAAGGAGAAATTTGGACCCCTGGCCATGCGTGTCTTAATTCAAATCTCATTTAAATAGAGCAATTTATATTATTGATCGCTCTCTTACTCTAATTTCCCTGTTAAATATTGTAGATGATAAATATATCTGTTAGGATTGATTCTTTCATCCTGAAAATGCAAAAATCTGAAACTGCTCAGGCGCTGCCTCCCCTAACGACGTTGACGTGATTCTACTCCACCCTCGTTTGCATCAGTTAATTACCCGCATACAATTGGGTTTTCTAGATTTTTTCACGCTTCTCTCACTCCCCTGCCTCATCTGGCAGAGTAGTTTCTCTGTGTCAGCAAAGACATTTGGTGCCTGGTGGCCAAATGGAGTCCGACCTTCAAATTCTTCTTTCTTTTTGTGGTTAATAGTGAGGCCGTGGTCACGCTGAAGGAGAAAGATTCCCTTGGAGTACTTGGAATGGGACTCCAGATGCCCCACTGCAGTTGTTCCTCTGCACCCTGCTTCACCTGGGGCATTCCTGAGCAGCACAGTTGCAAATGCCTCCCTAGAAGAACATCCCTGGGATTAGGCAAAGGCTTGCAGCTCTTTCCTACCAGTAGAGATGGAAAGCAGCCCACATGTTGACATTCAAAGCTATTTTCTGTCCTTAAGAATGACCTAGAGATGTTCCTCTAGCTAGATGTTTGTCAGGAATGGGTATATTCCAGGAGGAATCCTTATGCCTCTTACTGGAGCAACACTGTGAGGAAGCACTGGAAAATCCTACCTTTTCAACACAAATATTTCTCATAATTATGCAAATCCTGCTGTGAATTAAGGAAGGATGGAGTACGTTGCACCTCTGTACTGCTCTGTTGCTGTGTTTCTCAAGAGAGAAGTATAGTGATAAAGAGGTGTTGGAGTCTAAAAGTATAAATGGTAAGATAGAATATTGATATATAATATTTTACTTTTTCAGAGCTGAAAAAATACAAGAGATATGAAGTACTAATGACAGCATACAATGTCATTGGTGAGAGCCCTACCAGCACACCAGTGGAAGTGTTTGTGGGTGAAGCAGGTAAGTAGAAGGAAAATTATTTGATTTCTTTTTTCTAAAGTACCAGCATGTTTTAGTATTCTCCAGATAGTATTTAATATTTGCCCATGAAGGGGATGCTTTGAAAACACACACAGTTTTTGTAGCCTCCTCTCCTGGAACAGGTTGGCACTGACAGTTTCTTGCCATTGGAAAGCCAGTTGGTCTGCACGAACAAGGGGAGAAAGGGCATCTGAAAGAAAGAAAAGAAAATATTTTTGGAGTTGCAGGAGGATGGCTGTTCATACCAAATTAGCTTGAGGGAAAAATTGACTCAAGTTAAAGAAGTGAAAAGTGGAGCACAGGAAAGCCACAAGGGAAAAGAAACAAAACTACAAAACAAGGGAGACTTGGAAAGCTGGTTCTTTTATTTTATAACTCGCCGTGTAGAGACATTGCCTGGCACCACACCTGGCTGTATTTTTATGCTCTTGAAGCAAGAAGACACCATGTCCAGTTTAATGCTGGCTTTGGAGGCACAGGTAAAGGTTGCTCTCAGGAACATGCAGACTCTGTTGTACCATCCAGCCCCTTCAGACCCTGGTGGTCAGTGGCTGAGGGTCACTGGTCGTGGTCTGTTCATGCCTTTGCTCACTGTGGATTTAGTGCACGAGTCCATTACGAAATGTAACTTGTTCATTTTAAAATCCCTCCAGTGGAAGGCTGGAGTGGAAATCAGTGGAAATCAGGATGACACAGTTAAGTAGACATTTCTCTGGGTGCTTAGTGGAACAGCTGAGTCTGTTCTCTCAGTAACTCCGGCTGGGCAGGGCAGGACTGCAATAGCTGATGTCTTCCTCACAGCCCCGGCAGTGGGGCTGTATTTATGGTGACCCCAGCTGGAATAGTTGTTAGTTATGGCATCAGCTTCTGCAGCAGCATCTTTTGAAGCTCAGGACAAGAAGAGGCAGCACACACCCTCCTGTTGTTAGCCAGCTGCCGAGAATGGGTCTGATTACACTTCTGTTCCTCTGTCTCAGGGCTGTGGGATGTAGAAGCTATCAAACCCAGCACTAATTCATTTCATTGTTATTCATTAAATATTCTATTGCTCCAAACTAAGTAAAGCACATTTTTTTTTAAAACTCCGTTGCGTATTTTTTTAAAACTCTACTTAACCTTTTCTTTTCAAATGTGGTGTAACATTCACCATCTTTCTTTGAAAACATCATAAATTAATCAGAGCAGCATGGTTCTGGAGAGACAGCTGGCAATATTTACATTTTTTTCTAGTTTGCTGCTGCTCCAACTTACTTCTGCAACTGCAGCAAAGAAAGTCCCAAGTGGAGCCAACTGTATCTGGCTTCAAAATACATTTTTGTTTCAGAGCTGCTGCAAATGGAGCCAGTGCCTGCACTTAAACACATGTACACAGCACGGAAAAGCAGCTGGGGAACACAAGGAAATGCTGTTATATTGTGGCTTTTAATCCCACTGTCTGGGTCTTCCTTATCATAACTCAGACAGGGAACAGGGCAATGGGAGGAGATAAACTTGAGAGGAAAGAGAGATATTTACACGACTCCCAAGTGTCCAAAGGAAAGTGCCCCTGCCCGTGGCAGNCTGAGATATTTACACAACTCCCAAGTGTCCAAGGGGTTTGGAACTAGATGGGCTTTAAGGTCCCTTCCAACCCAAACCATTCCATGATATCCAGGAGACCTCCTTTCACAGGCAGGACTGGTGTATCTGAGGTTGTAGCATGAGTTGGATGGTTTTTTTAGAGTTACTGGATTTACCTCTGGTGAGGGACAATCCAGGTTCATGTGGTAAAAATGATGAATGTAGGATCTTCCTGCCGATTTTCACTCCTGTTGTGTGAAGTTATTACGCTTTGTTATATAACTGCCTCTTCCACCTCCAGAACAGGCTGTGATTTATCCTGTGAGTAAAGTGATTGGAGCTGGTATTGCAATTTAAGTTTTAAATTGATTTGTGACACCTTTGAGTCGAAGTGTGCTGTGGAAATACAAGTTTTTGTTGTTATTGTTTGCTCAGTGTTCTTACCCATGGTAAAGGCAGTTAAGCAGCAAGCTGGGGAAAAAAATGGGTCTGCTCAGCTCCAGCAATGGGGCATCCAGGTTAAAAATAGAGAAAAGCTTCCCAATAAACAACAAGTGCTGACACAGGCATAGCACTGGGCACAAAGTGACTGAAGGTGACCAGTCCCTGGTCTGAAGCTCCCAGATAACTGATGTCCCAGAGCTGTTAAATGGTGCTTCATTCTGCCATAGGAGTTGCAGTAATTCTGGAAGGTGCAAGAACATTCCTCTCTTGGTTGTAAAATGGAATATACAGCACATGCCCTTGGGGAAATGCCCTGGGCTTAGGCCAGCTCAGTCAAAATACCCATTTCTCTTGAGTATTGGTGTTGCTGGTGGTTGATGTGCCGTTCAGCTTCTATGTCTGGTGCAGCCAGATGAGCAATGCAGAAGGAGAAGTATCTGTGATTCTTTCCTTCCTTCTTGTGCTCTCCTCTGTTAGATTTGAAGATTTTCTTATAATTGTGTCTGGATTTTTATAAGAGTTCCAGTAGGCAATGGATCCACCTGAAAAACTTGGAGAATAAAAAGCCATTAAAACCAACCTTCTGCAAATTTTTCCAATTAGATGAGCAAAAGATGCCCAAATGGGGAGTTTCTCTCCAGCCCTTAAGTGCTGTTGAGCTGTACCCCAGCCAAAAGAACATCCTCTTTGGGCAGCCTGAGTGCTCAGTTCTTCCTTGCCTCTGACTGATGGGTGGGTAGAAATTTTGGGAGAGAACAACCTGCAATGGGCCAGATACAATAACAGACCTCTGTATCCTGACTTGCCTGGTGAGTAGGGAAGCTGAACGCAAGTGGTTTGGATCTTTTGGGGAGTTTTTAAGTGGTGCTTTTGGTTTTTTATGCTACAGGTGGAACAAAACCTTTTCATAGCAGCCCACAAGATCGAAGCCCCATCAAAGGCTCCATTTTGAGGTCTGCCTGGGTGTTGGCAAAGCTCACTGGTGTGAGTGGAGACCAGTGTGGTGTGGAGAGCAGTTCTTCCCCATGCTGGGAGAGCAGGCTGCGAGTCCTTGAGCTCAGTGCAGCTGGAAGGACGTGCTGCCTGTTCAGTCTGAACAGAGCCTGTGTCCTTCCCCCACCTGCCTCAAGCATCTGGCTCCCTCTCCTCCACGGACCAGAAGATCCTCTAACACTGCCTTTTTCGAGCTGGCTGCAGCTCTGCCCTGCTCATTAGGGAACCATGTGCATCTCCTGACAAATGACAGAAAAATTGAAAGCCACCACTTGCAGAAATTAGGAAGGGAGTCGCAGCCCCGCTGGCAAGCCCCCTTTTTGCCTTGTTAATTCATTTAACAGTTCAGCTGTCAGGGATGCTGGCTTTGATTGGGAAGGCAGTGAGTGTTCAGCGAGAGGCTGGGTACTGATATTCATCCCAGCCCGAAACGCAGCTGCTACCAGAGGTGCTGTTCTGCTCGACTGAAATTAAGACTCTGTTAGAGCAGCCACTATATCAAGAGCATTATTCTACCAGGTCGCTGTCACTACCTGATTGTGTGGTGGGCTCTGGAGTTCTGGAGCCTCCACTACCTGCACTTTAATTAAACAGAAATCACAGGTTTGGGGCAGCTGTGCTTCACCTAATTTGGGAAGGTGAATAAAATAAAAGGTGGCAATACAAATCCTGTGCTAATGAGCCTGCAGCCTTCAGTGCTTCTCCCATATACTGCAAAGATGTTTTGGATGAGAAATAATGGAATTCATCATTTCTTCCAGCAGCTACTGCTGGAGTAGAATACGTGTGTGGAGAGAGGAGGTGGCAGAAGGGGTGAAGTACTCCAAGAGGCATTAGCCTTTAAACAGGTTGTAAATCCATTTGTGTGAAGAGAGGAATGATGTGTGTCATTATAACTGATGGTGACATTGGTGACCTTCAGAATTCACAAGAACTGATGGGGCTGGGTTGTTATTGTTGTTCTTTTTAATGATGATCTCTGAGAGTTGGTCCTGTAATGAAAAAGGCAAGGAGTAAAAAGAGCTGGGAGACAGATCTCTTTCTTTATAAATCTTCCATTGCAGTGCTGCCTTGGTTGTACCATCATCTTTCAGAGAAGTCTCCTGGCCTTCTCACTTTCTTCCAAGTGAAACTGTAGCTTGGAAAGGAACAAGAATGGGAGAAAGGGATGACTGCTTCTTACTTGTGTCTTCAAAAGCTGAATCTACCTCTTGGTGCAAAGCTGGCAGACACCAAAGCAAATTTCTTTCTGTTATCTGCAATTATTTTCATGTGCTCTCTTGTCTGCAGCTCCACAGGTGTTCATGAACTTCACAAAATTCATTTTGTTCACTCGTAGCTGACACGGGGAGGGAAGATCTGCTCTGCCAGTAATGTCAGGGGAAGCACTTGGAGCTGCCTGACAGTCTCCAGCATTTTGCAGGCAAGAAACAGAGACCATCTGGAAAGCTCCAAGACTAAAAATAGTGAACTAGGTTTGGGAAAGAGAAGGCTAAATTGAGGGAGGAAGCCATCATAAAGAACAAAGAAACCCTTGTAAGGAAGCAAAGACTTGACTCCAGGTACTTGGCTCCCCTTCCTAAACTGCTTCTAGCACAGAGCTCTTGTCCCTCCTTACCTGGTTATCTGTGCTGGGGCAGTGCCCCTCTGTCTCTTGTGCTAATGGCAGAGAAGGTTGGCAGAACAAGGCTGCCTTGTCTTTGGGTATTTCCATCTCTGCCAGCCTCACTCTTTGATGTGTTCACTCAAAATACCCCATGTGGTGCCACCTCCCCATCAGAGGTCCCTTTCTGCAGAAGGGGGTCCCCCAGCACTACCTTGGGCCCCCCTTTCTCTTACAGCACAGCAGCTTTATCTCCCTCCCTGCCCCAAACACAGCAGAGGAGATTCTGTGCAGAGCAGTCCCCTGTGCCTCCTTGTTACCAGCCTGGGAGAGGAGTGACAACGTTTCAGTGCATTAGAGCTGGCAGCTTCAATCAGCCGCCGTGGCCCCGTGGCTGTTTTCTCCTATCTGTGTGGGACACGTGGGCTGACTGTGCCTATGCAGATATGGAGCACGGTGCTGCTGGCACAGCTGCAAGAGCTGGGTGGGCAGTTCCATCCCAGATGCCACTGGAGGAGGGAAGGGAAGGATTATCGTGGCCATTTCACATTGCAGCAGTGTAAAACCTGTCAGCCCAGGGACACTATCTTCCCTTGATAAACAAAAGGGGATAGAGGGAAGCTATTGGGAAGTAGCATAGTAAATAAATTACTGGTTTCACTTGCTCGAACTTTAAACAAAGGGCTTGAACTTCCTTGGCACTTTAAAAGCACTGAGCCTTTGAAATGTTACAGTATTTGCCTTTTAATTGTGACACCTCTGGACATGGCAAAAGGCTACTTTTAGGGGGTGGCAGGGTGTTTGATTGTCCTTTTCTCCTCCCTTTAAGCTTAAAGAACCTGCAGAGCTTTTCCAGTGTCATGCTCAGTTCTGAGTGAGCTTTACCCAAGTGGTTCTGGGGATGCCCTGCTCCAGGAGCAGCGTGGGTTGTCATCCTGTTCCCGCTGTCTTTCTCCCTAAGGAAGGAGAAGGTCTCATCTGAGCTTGGAGTTAAAGATCCAAGCCATGTTCTCCAACAGTGGGCTAAAAGAGAGAGCAAAGTCAGAGCGGAGCAGAAAGGAAACTGTAGGAAAATGGGGATGGAAAAAAAAAGTGGTGAGACATTTCCAGTTTGGATTGGGGAAGTAACCTCTTTCCAGTTTCTCTTGGAAACCCATATGCCTGTATCCCAACAGTGTTCCATTTCTGAGAGCAGGATACATCTCATCAGTATTTTTTGGTGGATTTTAAACTTCTCCAGGTTCAGTCTGTGTATGGGGGTTCCACTGGGATTTGTTGTTCCCATCAATGCAGCTCCACTGGAGGCAACAGCATTGTAGATAGCACGTGGCTGCAGGTTCTAATCCTGCAGGGCTGTGACAGGACAGTAAACATTAACAAACTAAAGTGTGCCCACATTAGAGCATTGCTTGTGTGTTACTGGTATTGCTGCAATGCTGGGGAGTTACAGAGATGAATTTTCCCCATAAACCTTGGCTCCCTTTCCTACTCAAACTGGCTATTTTTTTAAGGGTAATTTTATGTTCTTAATCTGTTTACTGGTGATTGCAAAGGTTTCCTAATTAGACCTCCAGATTTGATAGCTTAGCTCAGTCGCTGCTCTTACAATGGCAAGACAAAAAGAAAACCATGCCAGTGTGAGTCTGTGGAAGAAGTGTCCTTAATGTCAGCATGTCAAAAAGACATCCCTGCAGCTCTCTGGAGACTGAAATCTAATGTCAAGGCAGAAGGAAGCAAAGTCTGAGAGTCGTACTGCTGTCAAAGCAAGTTATTCTACCATATAGGAGAAGGAATTTTAAGTGAATGCACTGGAAAGCAGTGTCCAGATTGAGACATAGATTTGATGGGCTTATTTGACATCTTTAATTCTCCATTGACAATCCAGAAGCTCCCTCAAATGATTTGCAATGTTTTCATGCTGCAAGTAAAAGCTGAATGCGTGCCTCATTAACAGCTCATTAAGTTGTTAATATTGGTCATAAGCAGCCTTTGGTACAGCACAGTGCTTTATGCAGTGCGGCAGCTCCTGCTTAGCTCGGGTCTAATTGCCTCAATGTAGGAAAGATGTTTCTGTCCAAGCAAAAACACCACCAGTTTTTGATCAGCTGCACCTGCTTGTCCCCACCACGCCGGTCCCTGGGGTGGGAGGCGCTGGGCTGCGGTTGCCATGCGGTGCTTTGCTCAGATGATGAACTTTCCTCTCACAACCCCAACAATCTGATGTGGATTTTCACTGCTGACCGTAGCCCCAGACAGACAGACTGTCCATACCCAAATCCATCACGAGGGCTCCTGGCTTAGTGCTGCAGTTGGTGGGAGCAGCAGTGGGAGGGGAAGGACAAATTAGCTGTTCTGCTGCAGTGTTATATGGCCTGTGAAGAGCCGAGAGCAGGGACATCCCTGCACAGTGCACAGAGGGTGGAGGGAGGAGAAGCCTGATCGTGTATGCAAAGCTTTACTGAACTAACAGCAGAGCTACTCCATTAAAAGCAAAGGAATTAACCTTCCTTTCAAAAACAGAAGCAATCAGTAGTAAAGTCAAACGAACCATAAATTGCTCCGGTAAAGAAGTAGGGAAGCCCCTGGCTGATAACCCCTATTCCAGCAGACACGGGCTGGAGTTTGAGTGCTTTCAACTAAAGGGTTGTATTTGCAGCCAAATTTCTATTTCCTCTAATTGTGCAGTCCTGCTCTGCTTGTTTGCAGTCATCCTGGGATATGTGAGCAAAATGTTGTAAGTATTTTCATATGGGTCTCAACTCCTGTGGCTTTGCCTCCTCTGTACAGCTTTGCTGTGAAGCCAGCTGTGGAGAAACACAGTTGGTTTTCTTTTCTGACATCTGTTTGCTGTATCCGTCGTCAGTCACAGAACTGGAAGCTTTTCAGGTTGTCTGTTGTAGACCGAAAACAAACAAACAAAAAAGTTGCAATTTTTTTTTGTTATGAAAGTATGAATTAGCAATAGCCTAAAATATTTTGGTCTCAGCAGTCCAGACACTGAGACGACATGGGGGTGTAGGACTGCAGTTATGAGCTGCAGCTCTCAGGGATGAAAAATCAACAAAGAGAAAACTCTCAGTGAGAGTCAAGAAAATTTAAATTTAATCTCTCTCTCCCCAGGAGCACAAGAACACAGTCCTTTGTGGGCTTCCTGGTGTTCTCTGACCGTTGCAATTTGTAAATCCTAACTTAATCCCTTGTGGGGGTCATACCCAAACTCGCATTAAAGCCACAGCAAAAGGTTATTGCAGGGGCAGATCTCACCTGTGCCCTCTTGACTTTTTTCTGATATGGCTTTTGACATTTGGTATATGGCAAACCCAGTGGAGATTCACCCTAATTATTTGATAGGCTCTCTTGGCTTCAGTGGAGCATAAGGAGTTGTTGGTGCTGATTAGTCTTTAGTAGGTGCTGCCATTGCTTTTAGTGACCATGAAGTGGGTGCTTTTGTCAGCTGCCATGAACTTGTGGTTTTATGACATTTAAATGTGGGATTAACAAATTGTAATAAGTGGAACGTGGCTATAAATGGAGGAGGAGGAATCCTGGGAACCGGAGAGCCTGAGGAAATAGCCTGAAATGGGTAATTTTGCCTCTGCAATGGGCAGAGCTTTTTAAGAGAGTGGAGGACAGTACTTTCCCTCCGGAACTGCTCCCAGTCCTCCCAGAGCACACGTGAGAGGATCAGGTCAGAGTATCAAACACTCAGGAGTTCTTCACCACCCCTTGAACAACCTTCAGTACCTCCTGGGGGGCAAATCCTGGCTCATCAGAGCTGACACTGCTCTCCAATACCAAACATTCATGTTGGGTTTGCTCTCAGAGTTGTAGCACAGCAAACCCCTAATTTGCATGCGAGTGAGAGGGGATTTTAGGAGCCAACCCTAATTTGCATGAATGTAAGTGGTGTGGGGGGGTGGGGGTTTAGCTGTAGGTTCGTGCCTGTGTGTTTGTTTGTGCATACCTAATGCTGTCAGACTCTTGCTGTTCCTGCTCCTGGCCCTGTCTCTGCTGACTGATGGGCTGCCTGCCTGCATGGGATCATATCCTTGTTGACATGAAAGAAATAGAGGAAAAAGCTCCTTTCATTATTTCCCCCCCTTCTTGCTTTAACCACCTGTATGCCCTTCCCAGAGGCAGCCTGACAGTTCTGTAAGGGCTTTACTTTTGGGCCAGGCACTCTCACTGCCTTGATGGATAATCTCAGTATGCAATGTGATAGCCTATTTTAGGCTTGTGTTAGCTAAGTAGGATGTGGGCTTCAGCAAGAGGAGAGCGTGTAGTTTTGTTTGCAAGCTCTAACTCTTTCCCAGCACTGCTCCCTGAGGTTCACCGTGGTTCCAATCACAGTAACTGCTTCTGTACCAATCAGATCATGTCTCTCCCGTGAAAATCCCAGATTGCACAAGGCTTGTTGGGAAATCCAAACCCCTCTTGAAAAGATTAGGGATCACAGAAACAGTATTTTCACCACAGGATGAGAATGCCTCCTCTGTTCAAAAAAGGCACTGGCAGGTGACCTCCTAGGTCTGTGTCTATGGAAAGGATACTCCATTTATAGTCCCTGCTTCATTTCAATTTCCCCAATACATGCAAGAACATCATCTTGCCCTCTTTTCTCCCTCCACTCCCATTTCCCTCCTGTATCTCTGCAGGTGCTGAAGACCTGCCTAGCCAATGTTGGGAAGCTTCCCAGCGCTAAGCAAAGAAGCTGGGGATGTTACATTTGGGTATCATTTGCAGCTGCTTTAATTTATGCTTTTTCATGACTTAATTACCCTTAAAAATTTGATGTGGCAAAACACACCTACTGTACTGAGTGTGGTATACACAGAGAGAGAGCCAAGTGTTTGCCTACTCAGATAATATGGAGTAAAGCAACTGTGGGTGTGTGAGACTCCCAAAGTCCTCATCCTGACAGCTGTTCTCTATCTCCTCTCCACCCCTTCTTTTCCACTAAAAGAGGTTTGTCTTTCTATTTTTGCAGTGATTAGATTGTGCTCTCTCTTCATCAGCGTTCATGAAGGTGAAAGAGGCATTGTTCAAGTTCCTCAGTGTTGACTTACACTGCTATGATAAGAAATGTTTCAATTTCTCTTACGCTGATCTATGCAACTGTGTAAATCAACACATTCATAACATAGATCAACATCCCTTGAAAAGGGCTATTTCCAGCTAAAACCTGGTTTTCCAGCTGCTTCAACCTCCTCCTCCACCCAGTAGCAGGTTGGGCTTCTCAGAGAGTTACAAAATATTCTGAGTTGGAAGGGACCCACAAGGATCGTCGAGTCCAGCTCTTAAGTGAATGGCCTGTACTTCTTAAAGACGGGGAGGCCAGACTGCTCCTTTGCTGAGACTCACTTCATGTCACAGGGTGACACAAGCCTGACAAAGTTAATGACTGGCAGAGCACTGGGTTTTGGTGCCAAATTGCCATTCCTGAGTAAGAGGGTGGGAGCACTCAGGTCCAGTGTTAGCAAATGGAATGTGTTGGAGGGGTTAAGACCCACACGCTTTGTGTGTGGCTCTGCCTCTCTTAGAGCCTCTGAAATACCATCTGAGTAACTGCAGAAAGCACAGTCCCTGGAAAAAGCACAGGCTTCCATCACAAGATGTAGCCTGGCTTAAAACAGCCAGAAATTAGTGGGAAACATGTTTTACATTCTAAATATAGCTTGTGCTGCTTTGTCACAGTGGAAAGCAGCTTCGCAGTAGCTGGTTTTGAAGCACAATTAACTAATTGTTATTGAACTAATCAGCATCGCTCCCGCAGCATTCCTGATGGCAGCATTCCTGATGGCACGAGGTTCTGCTGCACAGGGGAAGCTCCTTTCCTTGCTCCCGCTGCTCTTTCACAGGCACTGTAAGAAAATGACCAATAAACACCGAACATTTTTCTCTCGTGCTGCTTTTCCTTCATGCAAGGAATGACTGCAAACATCTGCAGATCCACCTTTTTGGCCTGGAGAGGTACCATCCTTGCATTCCTTCTCTAAGCCCTTACTGCAGGAAAACCCTTTGTGTTCCACTTTGCCTGTTCTGCAGATCAGTCTCACTGTTTTATCTCGTGACCTTCTGTTTGTTGTGTTGTGTTTGGCTTTCAAATCCACTTAACTGTTGCTTATCTACTTGAGGGCAGTGGCCACAGCTGAAGAAGAAACAATCTGTTCTCTGTGCCACTGCAGGGATATAACTTAAATACATTGAAGATGGTTTAGGCTAGGCATAAAAAAATCATAATTATGAGAGTTATGAGTTGTTATATATATCATATATATATGCCTATCTTATTTATTTTTATTTTTAAAATAGGGGTATTATACATATCCCTGCTTTAAGAGTTCTTAAAATAGAGATGTGCTGGCAGAGCTTGTGTGGGAATGGCAGGGCAATCTGGAAAGTCAGTGATGGAAATGACATGAACATCTGACCAGCAAGCTGATCCTGGTGTGACACAGGAGGGTGATGTCTGAGCCCTCTCCAAACCCTTCCCAGCCCTATTTTCCAGGACTGTGTGTGTGCCAGGAACCAGTGAGTAAACTTTGGAGGCATTGGTGTGCAAGATTTAACCATCAGCATGTGCTCCACTGAATGTTGCTGTGCCTTCTCCCTGTTTTTACTCACTAGTTTGATAACATTACAGCTGATACTCAGAGCATGCTGCAAACGCCCCTCCATTGTAATGTGGAGACTGTACAGATTGGAGGATTTTGGGGCCTGGAGCTGTCTCTTTGTTCTGTGTTTATGCAACACATTGTGCAATGAGATTCTGGCCTCTAGGTGCTAACACCAAAATGCAAATATATTGATTACTAGGGAATAAAGGCAGATATGTTCAGCAAGGCATGCTTTGATGAACTGGGGGAAAGGCTTCCTAGATAGAAAAGGATCAGAGGTCTTTACAAAACAGAAAGTTGCTTGGGATTATTTGGGATCAAGGCGATGCACAGGAAATCTTCAGCCTCTTTCACTGCATTTTTCTCCTCATTTTTGCCCTGCATGTTCATTCAAATGGCATGTGAGTATCAGGGAATCTTGTCCCAGACTTGTCAGTGAATTTCCTGGTATAATGCTGTCATTACAGAAACAATTAGAAAACCAGCAGAGGATTTCTCAATCCTGTACTACCCAGAAACTGGAGCAGATGTAAGAACAGCAAGGAATGCTTCATAAAACTAGTTATTAAGTTTACCCAATGAATCACAAGGATTTGTAGCCTACCTGTGCCACAGAGCATCGTGGTGACTGTCACTGAGAAAAGGAATAGTAGTTTCATATTGATGAAAAGCTCTCAGTGCCACACAGCCCAGAGAGAAAATACCCCAAGTGAGAAAAGCTGAGGTGAACCCTCTGCAGTGCACGGAGCTCTGGAGCAGGCAGGCCACCAGGGATTTTAAACACCTTCTCTTTAAAGGTTATAAGCATTTGCAAGCTCAAATTGCCTGCAGTGTGAGCAGAGGCTGCTCAGTATGGCTGGAAAATGAGGGCACTGATATGTTTGAATGTGGATTTAGATGTATAACTTTATTTATGGGCTCATTTTGACACTCTCACCACGTTTCTAGATAGATTTGTTGTCTTTATGTGATCCTGCCAACATCAGCCCAGCACATATTTGTTATTATTTTCTGCTAATTACTGTACAACCTGCTCAGTCTTTCTCCTTACATTTTGGCTGAGGGAGAATTTCAAGGAGAGAATCTCAAAGGTAAATTGAAATCAGATAAGAAAAGAGATGTTTACAAATATCTGCCTGAGATTCCAAGGCAGGGTACGTGCACCGAATTAGACTCCGCGAATACATAGATATTATTTTCGGGGAAAGTGAAATACTTTCCACCTGCCAAGAGCTGTGTTTGGACTCTTGGGGGTCCGTGTCGCTCCTGCTCTAGTTGATAATGTCACTAACACCTAAAGCAGTGTGAGGAATGCAGCTTTAACCTTGCTTTTTATGTCTGGGAGATTTCAACAGCCATGAAAAATTCCGAGCTCAGTAATCTTGAACTGCATTCCTAGAAGGTAAAAAGCCTTTTGAATTCACCTTTAAAATGCACTTGCTTTTATTGGCACAGGCTGTCCATATATTCGGGGAATGGTTGGGGATTGCAAACAGGTAGGATCTTTAGGGATGTGTTTTCTTCTTTTTGAAGTATTTCATTTCACCCTTAATGGGACGTGCTGTCTGCACAGAGCCACATCAAGCAGCAGCAGCACTTTGCTGCTGTCCCTTGCTGTCAACAAGAAATCTGTGCTTAGAAGAGGAGGGACACATCAGCCTTTGAAAGTTGAACAGAGGGACAGACTCAAAGGGCACAAAACCAAACAATTTGCATCTCGTGGAGGCGCCGGGGTAGCAAAGAGAAATGTCTTTTTCCACACTGTATTTTCTTTTCTTCCTCCCATCAAATTTTCTTGCCAACAAAAGTGCAGCTCCCGCAGCAAACGTGTCAGTGCAGAGTTATCACTGGCAGTTTTTAACCACTGTGTTTCTCAGCTGTGCTCCAGGAAGGGTTTGAGGAAAAGCAGTGTTTTTCTGGCAGTGGGTTGCAAACGCCGTCTCTTCTGATGGTCACATCTTGGAAGCAGCGTTTGTTCCAGGCTGGCACATGGCATCCAAACAAAAATGCTGCTTCAGACTTGGGTGTTGAGAGCACTTTGAAGCTGTCAGCTCAGGACAGACAGTAGTGTCAGTCCTTAGAAAGAAAGTGCACTGCTAAAGTGTTCCATTTTCTTCTGTGATTGTACATATTCCTGTTTCCCTGAGTGTGTCATCTTACAAATCTCCCAGATGTGTCTCAGGTTTGTGCTCTGTGATCAGTTTGGCCTCACACTATGGTTTGTGCTGTGCAAGTCTCAAAATCTTGAGGTTTTTGGTCCTTAGCAGCACTCAGTTGCACTGAGGGCAGCCAGCCAGCCAGATGCTGCTGCCTGTGCTCCTCCACCGAGCGCTGAAGACAGGGCAGCAATTAGATAAGTGCACCCCTGGGAACAAGCTGGGCTTTACTGATGGTCACTGTCACCTCATGCATTCACCATCCAGACAAAAAGGAAACAAAAAAACCCCATCATAAACAAATAGTTTTAAAGGAAGCCTGGGATAAAGGCTATTTTCAATTTTACCTTCCACATTTTAATTGTATAGCAATAATTTTGCAATAGAGTTGCCGATGGCAAACATGCAGAAGACATTAACTTTATTTATGTTTTGGATTATTAATGTGGCTGTTAAAATTCCTCCAGTTAGTTTTGATTGAATTGTTTTTTTGTGCGATTCTGTCGTTTAATGGAGCGGTAAATAAGAATTTCTGATAATGAGCCCAAGCATCTGTCACAACAACCTGGCGCTGGTTATTAACATTTCCATTAACGGCAGGGTGGGCAGTGATAATATGGAAACCACACAGTTAGAACAAAATAAATAGTTGGTGTCAGGCTGAGTGGGTGTTAATTACTTTTTTATTTTATAACTCTGGGGGGAGGGAATATTGGTGGAAAAGTGTGACTTATGAAGGTCATTCTCTCTTAAGAAAGAAGTCTCCAGAGGGACAGCTAACCCGGGCTATCCAGCTCGAGTGGTGAATATTTTATCACTTCTATTTATGGCCCATAAAGGGGCAGAGAGAAAAGAGACAACTGTCTCAGGTGGGCAGGGTGAGGGCTACAGCACCGTGAACATAGAGGAAGGAGGAATGTACCCTTTGACCTGCCTTTCTCTCCCTGCTTCTGGAGTTTGAACAGGACACGCTTCGGCACCTTTTCTGTGAGCAGAACATGAGCTGTTTTGTTAAAACCTGCTGGAGGCAGAGACAGCAGGTCAGGAAAACAGCATCCTCTCTAGCCACTGGGGAGGAAAATCCACCTGCACCAAGTTGGATCCTGACAGAGGGGAGGATGGAGTGACCCAGGTGCACTCAAAGATTAGTTTTCTAGTACAGCACAATGCAAAGAACAAATGCCATCAGGAGCCAAAGAGAGCCAGTATGTGCATGTGAAGGTATAATCAAAGCAGAGCTAACAAGCAGCAAACTAGAAGTCGTTTTGTCATACATAAAATATTAGTGAGTTGATTAGTGTCTGACTGGGTTTGGAGGTAATTTTAGGCAGTATTTTGGCCCTTAGAGTTGGAGCCTTGGGAGCAAGCTGTTGTAAGAACTGCTGCTGAGTGAGAGCCCATGGTGATGGTGGCAGGGGCTGCCTCGCTCACAGTGACTTGCAGGAGCAGATGATCAGGAGCATCAACCACTGACAAAGGCAAGCCCCAAACAGCACCAGAGAACCAAGACAAAATTCTCCTTTCTTTTCCAAAGCTGCTGGAAGGACTGAATTGATTCAGTGTGTAACTCAGCCTGCATGGAACAGAGCACAACCACATCCCGAGGCTCAGCTGCTCCCCACTCCACGTGTGCCGAGACATCCCGGTGATTCAGATACCCTGGGGCTGACTCCCTGTGCTGACTTGTGGCATAAACACAGTCCATCCTGGGTCCTTCTGCAAATAGAAAACTGCAGCCTGGATATGAACTAGTTCTGCTTGTCACTATTAATTCTTCTGCCCTCCTTTCTCTCTAGCACCGGCGCTGGCCCCACAGAACATCCAAGTAAACTCCCTTTCTGCAAGCCAGCTGGAGCTCACCTGGGACCCCCCTCCTGCCGACAGCCAAAATGGGAACATCCAAGGCTACAAGGCAATCCTCCCATTTCTACTGTTTTCATTTATCTTGCTTGGCATTGCTATTTACTTGTGAGATAGCTCTACAAACTGCAGTTGCCCTCGCCGCATAAGGCAAATTAAAACAGCGTTCAGGCTGCAGTACAGAAACAGCACTAAGTCCCAAAACCAAAAGAAAGAGAATGAGCTTGGGAGGAGGGGGAGGAGAGAAAAGGGAAAGTGTGTTGTTATTTATGGACAAATAGAGTATGGAGAAACAGGGCATGCAGATAAGGAGGTAGTTCCACTTACACAGGCAACATATCTGCTCCAAAAAGCAACACAGTCACATAAGAGCTGGGGGCAAGAAATGTACTGAAGAAAATTAACTGAGCTTTCTAGCTATCAAATGGTACAAGCCTTTAGGAAGAGCAGAACTTTCTCCCAGCTACAAGCCTGAGCCAGGTCAGATTTTGGAAGAATTACTTCATTTCCTTAAGTCTAACAAAATTAAGTCAGAGTATTAATTGCATTTGGTTCATAGGAGATGAGCATGTTGCAGAGGCACGTTGCTCAGCATCTCCAGCATGAGAATGGACCCTCAGAGAGTGGAAATGGGCAAGTCTACAAACACTGGAGCTTGGCTTGTGTTCAGTGTCTGGCTCTGCCTCTCTCCATGAATTTAGATCCATAAGTGAAGGAAAGCCAAGCCAATGTGAATAATCTGGCATCCCTTCTTGGCAGTAACAAGCATCCTTATATATCAATTCCTGTCCTTTCCCTTTTGTACATATATAGATGGCTTTAGCAGCTTGGCTTGGAGAGCCAAGGTGGAGTCTTGCCTTGGCTTGTTCTCTCAACTCTCTGGCTTGCTTTGGCCTGTTGTAAGGCTCTTGCTGCCAGGCCTGTCCAATAAGTAGGGCTGGCACCACTTTTCCTCTTGGAAACAACTTCTCCAAAGCCTAATTTTACGGCATCGGGATAAAAATTATGTAAGGGAAGAACAGGGGAAAGCATCTCGAGGAGCTTTAGGGAAAAACTTTATTACCCTCTTCAGGGAGGCATTTTTGTCTGGCTGCCCTGTGAACACCAGTGATGTAACCATTGTGTGTGTAGAGAGGTGAGTTGTGGGCCATCGTATCAGGATGCCAGTGCTGACAGGCAGCTTGCATTGCACGGAGAACTGAAAACTGACCTCTCCTCGCTGAACTCTGGCAGCTCATATCTGCTGTCACTAGGCCATATTCTTCAGCTTCTGCTCTATTTTTGAGTGATGTACTCAGCTGCATGGGCACTGGACCCAGGGGAATTTACCAAAGGAAAAGGTTTGGCACATGCTGAACAACCTTAGTATCCCATTTAACAGAGGAGTTCAGAGCAAGACCTGCACCATCTTTCTGGTCTTTTATAGCTGCAATGCACAGATATTTTCTAGGTGTAGGATCCACTGGAACATTTGACAGGATGGGAGAAAATGGCCTCAAGTTGTGGCAGGGGAGGTTTAGATTAGATAATTAAGAAAAATTTCTTCACTGAAAGAGTGGTCAGGCATTGGAACAGGCTGCCCTGGGAAGTGGTGGAATTGCAATCCCTGGAAGTGTTCAGAAGTGTTGATGTGGCCCTCGGGTCCGTGGTTTAGTGGTGCTGGGTTAGTGTGGGGCTGGGTTAATGGGTCAGCTCGTGATCTTAGAGGGCTTTTCCAGCCTTAGTGATTCTCTCTTACTGTCCCAACAGATTTATTACTGGGAGAGCGACACCCAGAACGACACGGAGAAAGTGAAGGTCCTTTTCCTCCCGGAGACAACGGTGCGGCTGAAGAACCTGACGAGCCACACGCGGTACATGATCTGCATCTCCGCCTTCAACGCCGCCGGGGACGGCCCCCGGAGCAGCCCCTCGCAGGGCAGGACGCACCAGGCGGGTACGGGAGCGCTGTCCTGGCCCACAGCTCAGACCTGGGGACGACCAGCGTGGACTTGGGCAGTGGCCACGGGAAATGGGGGAATGCAGGAGGGCACCGGTGTTTGGGTTTACGTCGTAATGGTCTTGAAGGAGGGGGGAAAGAAGCATCCAAAAAGTGTGGAAAGGGAGGGATAGAGCAGAAATGAGAATGGAGTGGCAGAAGGACCAGTCCCTTCACAAGCTGGCCTAGGAGGAACCAGTCATTGGGGCTGTTTCTGGTTTCTGCTGTCACACCTGGAAATGTCAAGGAACTTGTCTCCAGTGCCTGGAAGTTTCCCAGACATTCCTGTGAGACAATTAGCATGCTTTTTAGAATTCCTTCTTACTGTTTTTAGAACTGGATCAGCAGCCACCCAGTCAGGCTGAGCAGTGCCTGTACTGGACATTCTGTGGTGGGAGTGCCCTGGTGCAGGGTGAAGGCAGTGCCCTTGGTGGTGGTTGTGAAGACGAGCTGTGTATTCAGGCTGTATGCTCTCATAGCACCCTTTCAAGGGTCCTTCCCTTCTGTGTCCTATCTCCTTGTTTGCTTTTGAGGTTCAGTTTTGCATGAGTGCCTATATTTTTAGGACAGGCTGGGTTTCTGACTGATTACGGGACACTAGCAGACAGTTGCCAAACCCTTTCTCAGCTTGTTTCCTTTAGATTTAGGCTGGGCAAACAAACCAATGTTTTATAATATATATGTATATCAGCTTGACTGCCTCTCCTGCAATTCAATCTGTGTGTAATCCTTTCAGCACCCAGTGCTCCCAGCTTCTTGGCGTTCTCTGAAATCACTTGCACTACACTCAATGTGTCTTGGGGCGAGCCGACAGCAGCAAATGGAGTCCTGCAGGGTTATCGAGTAGTCTATGAGCCTCTGGCTCCCGTCCAGGGTAAGAAAGACCTCTGATCATACATATTCATGGAGAAGTGACAGAATAGTACTGTAGTATCTTTCATCTCTGCCCAATTTCCCACTTGCTCTCTGCCGTTTTCCAAGAGAAGCCAGGTGGCAAAGGGTAAGTAAAACAATTCCACTTTTGCCAAAACCGTTCAGCGAGCCATAATATTGTGGAATACGGCTTTTGTCTGTCCTCTCTCATTTTCTTGCACAAACTGTAGCCTGTGTGATTTGAAAAGTCGTTTTATGGCCGTCATTACCTGGTCTGGGCGAAGAGGAAGCTCAGCCTGAGAGTGCCTGATTGTCTCCCCGCTGAGTGAAAGTGCTGAGTAGGCTCCATCCCAGAATAGTGGTCAGACACATTTGTGTTGCTTATCACATCGTGTGTCACTTCTGCTATCGCAGGGATTGCCTGGGCATCAAGTGTGCTCGTCATCACTGGCACTGCTGCTGGCTGACAGGGGGGGGTGACTGCAGTGGAGACGGAGTTGTGTCTTTGCAAAGAGTTTTCCAAGCAGCATTTTTAACCCAGCACGGGATTTAAAGTTAGACCACCACAATGTGGTGGCCACAAATTTTTCATTAATTTGCCAGAGCAGCAACAGAGGAGGATTTGGCAATTCCTCTGGAAACAAATGTAAATTCACTCCAAAGGTGAATTAGAAAAATGACAAAGTTTGTGGATGGTCTTATTAATATTTTTATATTCCTGGCAGATTGCCAATCATTCAGTAGGATGTCCAGCTTTGGCAGGGTGACAGCAGGGAGAGTAATTTCAGCCATTGTCAATCCATTTTAAACTCTTTTCCAATGAAATAAGGATATCAATCACTTGTATTTGCTTCTTCTGTAAGGAATTATGGTCTCTACTGTCTGAATATCCATGTCTTATGCACAGAGAAAGTTATACTGAGGATTGAAAACACAAGAATAAAAGCACTGTCAGCCTTTACAGTTGGCAGGTCTAACCACAAAGAGCTAATGCAGAAAGCATTTCTAATTCTGACCAAGAAATGTGCACAGGGTATGCAGGAGGTTCAGGCTGTTTGGGCATTTCCTGCCTTTTATTCATTCCTACACAATGTTTAAGAATACATTTTTTCCCCTGAAAATATGGACGTGTCAGATCATGTTTTGTCTTTATGCATTTGACTTAACATCCTCAGAATCTTTGTTTTCTTTTCTTCCCTTGCCTACCTCTGCTTGTGCTGCCTCTGATTCCAGCTTGTCTCTCCTTCCCCTGCTGTGAGCAGGGAGGTTATGGAGGCCCCTTCCTCAGATTCGAAATTTTTGCCTAAATTTATTTTCCAGTCTCTACCCATTTGCTCTTGTGCCAACATTTTTCTTTCAGCAAACATATTTATTCTCCTGCCATGGTAAGGAATCCCTCCCTTGATGCCATCATTTTCCTCTGATACAAAAGCCATGCTCCTTTATTTAGAGAGCAAGGTAGAGCCAAATGTGAAGATGGAGCAGGTGACAGTGCCGAATGCAGCACAAGGCTTGTGGGGCCAGCACTGATGGATCCTGTGATCCCAGAGGATCATTCCAGCCCCAGCTCTCATGTTCCTCCACACCAGCACTACAGTGCAACAATAAGGATGGACCAGACCCTCTGGAGCTTTTCCTGCATCTTTTGACTTTCCACCCATTCATGATTTTTGGCTGAGCATCCTTGTCATGGTGACCCCTCCTGCCATCCCACTCCCTCTCCCAACATTCACCTGCCCATTTTTCCAGGCTTTCCAACAGCAACCTGTTCTTTAGCACAGTTTTCTCCCTGCTTGACCTTTTATTGTTTAAGCTTTACACTGTTATGTTTTACACAATAATAGACAACAGAATTGCCCTGGAGCCTTTTTTAGCAGTTCTTTTTTTTTTTTTTTTTGAACATAACTTCAAACTGACAAATGCCTCCTGATTTGTCTCAGAGAAATGAAATAGTTCACCTACAGAAGGAGCGAGCACTTTTACTGCTTCCTCGTTAGCCAAGGAAAGATTCCCTGAGTTATAAATTGTGTCTGGGAGAAAACTTGGAACAGAAATCGCTTAGACATTATTCTTTAATTAACTGGTAAAAACTGAAGGCATCATCTTGATTTGCATAAAATAAGCATCTGGATTGAAAAACATCTTCCTTCTGCATTTTTCTGGAAAGATAAACTAGCAAGCAGCCATTTCTAGTGGGGAAAAACCTTCTCCCGCTTCCTATCTTCTTGGTTTGAAATGAGTTATGTACATCTACAGAACCAGAAAAATGCCAGAAGGACTCTCTAAATTCGAACCTTCTGTTCCGTAAAATACTTTATAAATCAACTTCTTTTCATTGACTTACTTTTAGAAAATTTCAGTGAAAACTAGATTTTTTTTCCTCTCAAAGAACTCATTGCCCCTCTGCCCTTTATGCAGCATTAAGAACCTAAAGGTGAAACTACTATGAACCTTGATGAAGGAAACCCCTCTGATTTTAATTCCTTCCTGTAAGAAAAGTTATGAGGGAGTGAGAAGAGTGAGACACAAGTCACAACTCCAGCCTTTTTAAGCTCACAGTGCTTTGATTGCATCTCCTATTGCGGTGGCATTTCTAGCCCCCAGGTCCCTGTGAGGTGCACACATCCCTTATTCTGCATCCACATGGTGATGGTAGACGTGACAGGATGGCAGGATGAGGTGAATGGAACCAACCTGGCCCTTGTTTCCTCCTGCAGGCTGTGTTGCAGGTTATTTGGCGAAGCACCAATGGAGAAATGCTTGCTTAGGAAGCAACCTACAACGTGCACTCCTCTTCGTTTACCTCCCTCTTTCTTCCCAGAGTAATTAGTGAAGTTACATGTAGTCTCTTGGTAATTTCCCAGTTGTGTTGTAAGGTTTTTTCCTTGTCAGTACCCACTTATCAAGCTTAAACTCTAATTATACTTATCAGTGCTGAAAATTGGCTATTATCACTACTTAAACTCCTGCTAATTGTAAGAAATACTTTCTTAGCAAACTGTTGGATAATTTTACTTACCATCTAGATGGAATAAGCTCCACTTGATTTCTATTTTGGCATTGCAACCTTCCCTTATTTTTTGTTCTGTGTGGCTGTTCCAGGGGTGAGCAAGGTGGTGACTGTAGACATTAAAGGGAACTGGCAGCGCTGGTTGAAAGTCCGTGATCTCACCAAGGGCATGACCTATTTATTCCGAGTGCAAGCCCGAACCATTGCCTATGGACCTGAACTGCAAGCCAACATCACAGCTGGGCCAGCAGAAGGTAAGTGGAACCATAAAAGCAAATCACAGGTCAGTTATACAGACATAGGGGAATAGTGCACTCAGGGCTTCACAGGAATTTCCGAGCCAAGGAGGTGCTGAGTCACCAGAGCTCAGGATGTGAATCAGTGGGTTTCACAACCGCCCACGAAAAACACGTTTCATTTTTCCTGAAATCCATAAGTCTGATGTGAATAAACAAAACAGTGTAAATAAATCATAATGCAGACACGGCTAGCCAGGGATTTCAGAGCTGCAGCCTGACAGCATTGTGCATAATTCTGACTGTACTGCTCTGCGGTGGGAGTCAGAACTGGAATAACTGCCGAAACCAGCAGAGGTTCCTGGGTGTAAAACCAGAAGGAATTTACAATTATTCTCTCCTGACACGTTGGCTTATTCAGACGGAGAGATCTGTGGATTTCTTGATGTATGAAGAGCAGCTACAGGCTGTGCAGCAGCGCTCCCCACTTAGGTCAGTGTCTGTACCTGGAGAGCTGGTTTTCTTATTTGGTCAGTGATTTTGATAAACACATAATCTAACAAGGTAAATGCCCTCCAATGATACCAGCCTGTCAGGTGAGTCACAGAACATCAGTGCAATGGTCACAGCTCCTATTTTCGGTTGTTTTCCACATCCACAGTCTAACTCTCCCACCACACCACAGAGAGTACAAAGCAAGAATCTTTTCTGATGTGACCACGGCATCCTCCCAAGCCAGTGGGCAGTGGTGTCCCCACAACCCTCTCCCCAGAACTCAGGAGGCTGGTTTCACCTCTGAAGTCAGAAATAGCAGTGGCAATGTGCAAATTTGGTAGTGCTAATGGGTAAAATGAGAGTGCTTTTCCCTGTTGCCTTCTTCACATAGGTACCTTATTCTTGGGACTGTCTGTGTAGGGCCAGGAGTTGGACTGTGATGATCCTAGTGGGTCCCTTCCAACTCAAGATATTCTAGGATACTGTGATTCCATGACCTGTAAACCCCAGCCATTGATATGTAACTGCTGTTACTCGAACTAGTGAAAAAATTTGGACAGTAACATATTGAGCTGGTTTATGTTGTGTATTTGTTAACCAGCATTGCCAGATAATTTTTTCTCCTAAATCAATAGAAGAAGTTCATACTGCAGTCTGTCTCTGATGCCACCCCCATTTCCCATTCTCTTTCCATCCTTCAGGGTCTCCTGGCTCCCCTCAGGAAATTCTGGTGACAAAATCTGCTTCTGGGCTGACGCTACGATGGACTGAGGGAGATTCAGGAGAAAAACCCACAACTGGTTACATTATAGAGGCACGACCCTCAGGTAAGCCATGGGAAACTCAGAGAGCTTGGTGTCATGAGTTCCCTTCCTTCAGTCTATGCTGGAAGCCATCCACAGTGGAGAGGTTGTTTGTCATCCCAGTAAGGTAATGGGATTTTGTGAGAGAACATGTTTCCAGACACTATTAAGCTGTTACTGGTTTATTATGTGGCTTAGCATATTTTCTCCTCTTTAGGAGCAGTCACAGAAAATTACCCCGACTGCTCTGGCTTTCACTGTGCTACATCACTGGAAAATCATCCAACAGATGAACTAATATAGTTAATAATTAAAAGTAATTTAAATGCTTACAGCATCTTTCATGCACAAGGACTAATAAGTATTTGCAAGCTGTATTTTGAGGACCACAGATAGAAATCTGTCCTCTTCTGCAGCAGAGCACAGCAGCTAATTACTGTTTTACTGTTAATAATGGGGCCAGGACTTCAGCACCGTGAACACGTCGCTTTCCCCATTTGTTCTGCAGGGAGGGCACTGAGTGGGGGGGGAAGGAATCCCCCCCACCACAGCTTTTCTTGGTGCTTTCCCAGAGCTCCTTTGCTTGTGGGATTTGCATTTTACTGAAGCTGTTCTCTGCCTTTTGTGGAATATTTCCCCACTTGGACAAGGTAATTTTAAAAGTCAGCGTGTGCTCCTGCCTGTTCACAGCCGCTCCCAGCTTGGTACCCCTTGCAAATTCAATAAGCACACACTTCCTGGTAACTGAGTCATTAAGGAAAGCCAGAGTGCTGCCAGACCCCTGTGTAATTTCACTTGATAACTTCCCTCCACTCTGACAGTGAATGTTGATAACCCTTCTCCGGGTACAGTTTTCCAGCTGGTGATACATCTACCAGATACTCGTTTCACGTGGGCCGTGTTTGAATGTCACCAAGTCAAAAGCTTTGCTGAAGTCAGGATAGATGATGTCTGCTCTTTCTCCTCTATTGACAAGGTCTGCTACTCTGTCACAGAAGGAAATTAGACATGATTTATACTTGACATATCCGTGTTGGCTACTTGTTCTTTCTTTTTTTATTTCTAGGTGCTTGCACACTGCTTGATTATGTATTGATTAAAGGAATGCTTATCTGTTTGATTATATAAAGGACCCTGTTTCTTATTTGTGTCTTGAGTGTAAGGTTGCATTTAAAACCACTGATTCTAATTACATTTAACCAGACCAGTAACAAAATTATTGCCTGCCTTTCTGAGGTCATCCCTGAAGATGCAGATTTCCATACCTGCATCTGATAGAATTTGCTGTATAGTGAGGCTCTGCTCTGACCCTAACATTTCTTTCTTATTTCTGTCATTTAACTTCACAATTGTTTTCAAAATAAAATCAATGGAAATGTGTATCTTCTCAGTGGAGTTTCCCAGAGTGATCAAGTTTTCTTTCAATTAGAGGCATGGCACTGCTGTGCTTCTGTTTCACTTACATCAGCTTTTTGATTTCTGTCCTTATTTCTTCCTAGGTAGAAAATACTTTCTTATTTGAACAGCACTGTTTAGGTAGCAATTTAAATCAAACCTGTTCATTGAAGTTCACTTACCAGCTTACATTTCCCTCAGACAGATTTTTGTGAGTGTTTTAGGGGCAAACCTGCAGCCTATGTACAAATTTTCTGCAAGCTTGGAAATTCAGCTCATGTGAGTGGTGACACTGCAAACTCATCTGTTTGTCTCACCACTGGATGTGAACAAACATTTCTCAGTTCATGGCTAAGGATGCAGGATTTGTGGCCCACTCTCTTTGAGTAGGAAGAAAATAGTCCCTCCAAGGCAGGTCTGAGCTGCATTAACCCTGGGTCACTTCTGCTGGCCCCACTCCACTGATCCTGGAAACACACAGAAGAGGTCTTATTCTCCTGCTCTTGCAACCTGACTGTTGAGGCATTTAATTCCTCTTCAGATTATTTTAATCCTATTCATGCTGCTGTAGCAAATGAACTCGGCATTTGTATGCTGGATTCTCATCCTTCGTTCTGGTGCAGCTGTAGGAAGCGTGAAATGTGATCCAGGAGAGGAGACAGACTAATTGGAAGATTTGCTTATTCCACCCAAGCATCGGCTTCCTCTCTGTGCTGCTTTTCTTCCTCATCTCTGCACAGGAGACTTTGAAATCTGAATTACGGGCTTAACAAAAGCAGGGAACTAATTCCTCCTGTCAGGGCTGGTCATTCAGAGCAGCTCCTCTTTCAATATCATTCTAAAAATGTGCTTTTGCATGTTGATTTATACGGGTAGTAGAGCATGGATTGGAGCAACCTTTGTTTTTAAGGAGTTGTTGTCCAAAAGAAGATCAGTTGACTTGTGCCCTTCACATAAAATCAAGAGAGGAAAAGATATTCATCCCTCTGAGGTCAAAAAAGGGGCGTTGAGCCGACAAATGAAAAGCTTTAGTTTGTTGCCAATATTTAAATGCAATACCACTACCTTAGTGTTTCACATCTCAAGTGTCATCTATTATAGGCCTCATTACCTCAAACGTTAAATGCTGTATCATCTCATTTTCCCTGCTGTAGTTCCCTGCCAAGACTCTTCCATCAGAGTAGGAGGGTGGCTTTCTGTCAGAAATGGCAAACCCTACTCCCTTTTGTCACTTCCCTTCAAGTTTTTTGGAGTCCTGCTGTGTCTCCCAGGGCTCTGCTGCCCTGCTGGGTTTAGCAATGGTGGCAGCAGGCAGCTGAGACTGTTCATTTGATTTCCCTGTTTCTCTGCTGGGTTTATGGAAGGTGACCAGGCTCACTACCTCCTCTGCATTTTGAGTGTACTCAGACACAGGGATGAAGCAGGTGAACCAATATTTTTTCTAGAGTGATCTGTGCTAGAGGAAGACATTACAGAAAAACAGAAGAGTTTTTCTTTTCCTTCAACTTCTCTGCCTCTGGAGAAATGGATTCCAGTTTAGCTCCTTGTGCATTACAAGAAATGCAATTAAGCAGCCTCTGTCTCTGCCATTGTAAGCGCTCCCTAGACATCAACTAGGCTGGCTGAGGAATGGGTAATAGATCATGTCCTCAGCTCTTACACAGAGGAAAAGACAGAAATGGCACAAAGATGTTAAAGTTCCTGGAAAGAATGGAGAAGCTGGTTTCACCCCTCTTTTCCCAACCCCAGTTCACATCCAAAGCTCCTCTCGCTGTACTGTGCTTTAGTGGTGGGCACGTGGTCTGTGGAGTGCCAGCAGGCTCACACAGACTTGCCTTCCCATTTATCCCCTGCCTCCAAAGGATGAGTTTCTGTGTAATGCCCTGGGGATCCACAGTGCCAGGAGTGCACCTAGATATGTGGCTGTCCCCATGAGACCTTCATCCATGTATTGGCCTGCTGCAGTCATCTTCATGTGCAGGGCAGCTGTGGAGCTGTTCAGTCGATTTGCTTCATAGAATAATTTGGATTGGAAAGGACCTTTAGGATCATCAAGTCCAACTGTAAACTTAACACTGCCAAGTCCACCACTAAACCATGTTTGTGAGTGCCACATCTTCATGGCTCATGTCTGGGCGACCTGTGCCAGTGCCTCACCACCCTCACCACTCACCAGTGCTAAGAATTTCTTCCTAATATCTAACCTAAACCTGCCCTGTCAGTGTGACGCCATTCTCCCTTGTCCTATCACTCCATGCCCTTGTAAAAAGTCCCTCTTCAGCTTCCGAGATGATCAGTTCCATGAAGGCAGCAGACATTTTGGAGAAGAACCCATCTACTTGGAGTGAGGATTGTCCATCTCATAAATGCTGGGTTTTGCTTCCCACGCCCTGAGGGCAGATCTCACTTCAGTTTTCCTTTCTGGTGTCTTGAGTAGTGTTTTTCTGTTTTCCTCCTTTTCTATTTATTTTTAACCAAATGGGGGAGTGCAGTGTCAGACATGGACATAAACCAGCACAAGTCAGTAAATTCAAAGTGAAGGGTGCAGCTGCATCGCCGGCATCTGCCATGGGGCCTTTTTCGCTTCTGCTGGCGAGCGACATGTCAGGGCTGACAGTTTGTCAGCCTTCACTTCCCATTCTTGTCCTTCCACTAGTTTGCATGATAATCCATCCCTTTGCCTCTGACAAACACAGCCACGTTTTAATTGTGTCCTCTGTAGGAGGAACACCACCGCTGTTCAGCCGGGCCTTAACTCTCGGTAGCTTCTCCCCTCATAAACCTCCTAATGTGTAATTAGGAGGGAGCTTTATGGCCGGGCTCTCCTTGTAGGCCGAGGAGAGGGGCAGGCCGGTGTTTGAGACCCAAATAACTGACAGCTCTCCATCTCCCCCGCCGCAGCTCGGCAGTGGGTTGTTAGTGGCTTGAGTTAGCAGAGCCGGGAGCCCTCACCACTGACTGACAGTTTTATTTAGCATGGAGACCCTGATTAATGGCCTGTGCAGCCGGGCTGGCCCACGGGGGCCGTGCGTGGCTGCGGTCGGCAGCGCCGCTCCGACATGGGATGGTCGGCACCCGGCCAGGAGGGCTGGACCTTCTTTAGGTCAGGGGTGGTTTCACCTTCCCCTGTCATTCAGCTCTTCTCCCCATGCCTGTAGCTTAAGAGCAGATGGGATGAAGGTATAAGGGCTGGGAGGTGAAGATCAGACCACCCACCAGTGGGAATAAGGGTAGAGTAGGGGCTGGTGGAGCCTCAAGAACAAAAAGCAAAACAAAATTTATCTTTTTTTGAAGAGCCCTCCCTTCTCCATCACACATTTAGGTTTTTTTAAAGAGGCTGAGTGCTGAGTGAAAGACAGTGGGAAATGAAGACAGGGATTGATGTTACTGAAGGAAAAGCAAGGGCAGCCTCCCTTGGGCTGTTGCCTCGGTCTGGCTGAGCCCTCCACATGAGGGCTCTTCGCATGAGTCTGGTGTTCAAACTTTGCTTTTTTTGCAGTTTCTGTGAGTTAACACCCAGTTGATGTCCCAGACACAGCATGTGCATCTCTCCTCCCTAAACTGAGTGGAAAATGCTGTGTGTGGTGCACTAATGATTTTCTCTTGAACTTAAAGGCCAGTGTTTGCTATCACAGGTGACCTTCTAATGAATTCTCTTTCAGCTGAACTTCTAACATTTAGAGCACACCTAGTTTTGAGGGTTGGGGGAGAGATGCAGTGAATGCATTCAGTGTGTTTAATATTTAATCTTAAAGTTCACCACTGGAATAAAGTGCTTTTTTAGTTTGGATATATCTGACTGTGATCCCCATGTAGAAAGAGGGATCTGAATGTTCCAGATGGAGAAAAGATAAATTAATTGAGGCTCTGGAATTAAAAATCTTGTTGTCCAGGGCTTGGGAAGCCACAGACTATGCTGTGCATACCATTGGCTTGGGGTCAGCAGTGTGGAAGATGTAAGACATCTCTTTTCCCAGGCTGCCACCTTACAGACTTCTGACCACTGTAGCTGCATCAGCACCTCTCTGGGATCCCAAGGATAACAAGCTGGGTCCCATTTAGAATCAAAGGGGAGTGGGCAAGAGAATACATGGCCACCAGCTGGAGCATCTCTGAGTGCCTGTGAAACAGAAATCCCCCTGAAGAAACATCACCAGCATCCTTTGCTGCCCCACAGGATCACCACCATAGCCAAGGGGACAGAGATGTGGAAATGCAACACTGACATCTCAAGTGTGGTTTTCCCAACTTACTGCAAGCCACAGAGTGGTTAAATGTACACGTCTTGGTCTGTTGGATTTTCTGCACTGTGCACCCTGATAGGTTTGAGAAAATGAGTGAGAAAGTGCATGTCTGAACAGTTGTGTTTGTTGTAATGAGTGCTGAACATTCATTTTTATTGTTGCTTTTCTTCTCCCATTTAAGTGGCTTTCAATGCAAACAAATTGCTTTTCAGACAATTCACAATGGGCTCAAATTCTCTTATTGCTGTTTACAAATGTGTTTATGAAAGCTTAGGCAATTCTAGCAATTATGGCAATATTTTATAGTCGTGAGATGCATCTCCCTGGTATCGGTGGTTGCAACAATCCAACTTTGAAAATGCATCCCTCACTTCACCCTCTTCGGAGAAACTAAATCCCAAGCTCCCTTTTTATTGCATTGTAACTCTACATGGTAGAAATAATCTCAGCTTCTATTGCCCTGTAAAAGGGAAGTCAATATTTTATCTCTTGTTTTATAGCCATTGTAATACCCAGCTAATACATAACAATGGTACATTATGATAACTTCATTATACTCTGATCATGCTGGTGAATAACGTATTGGTCTGAATTTTAAGCATGGCAGGAAAATTACCTATTTTTACTGTTCTTTGTTTTTTCTCAAATGCAGCTGGAACAATAACATTTCAGCCTGCTTTTTGCATCCGCTGAGACTGCCAATCCTCATGACCAGAAGAGATGTAGTTTGGGGGTTGTTAGTCATTGTGTGTGTCTCTAGACGTGCAGCACGGTGCAAATTACTGACCCAATACTTACTGATGCCAGAGTTAAAACATTCACATGGAAATGCACCTGCAGTGTTAATCAGTCCATCTTTGCTGCTATTCCCTGTTGCACAGGAGTAGGCTAAGGGCCAAATTTTGCTCTGTTACACCAGCACAGCTCTGGAATCGCTGCGGTGACTCCAATTAGTTTACACTCAGGTGAAGGCAAAGCAAATGAGAACAGATTCCTGCCTTACACTGCAGCAGTGGAACAAGTCACTGAGGATAGTGCTGCTGGCTCCTGCTTTATTGTTACCTTGATAACACCTCAAGCTACAGAAGTCCTGCTGCTGCTCAAGTCTCGCAGTGCAGAGGACTGTCTTTCAAAGCAGGCAGCTCCTGTGCTGGAGTCGTATCTATGCAGAGGTTATCATCCTATTCCCATAGCTGGGGGACATGCAGAGAAACATAGACATTGCTGGAACAGCTTTGATAACTAAAAGTAAGAGCCCAATGGGATGCTTGTGAGGTCAGGTCTGTAAGAACTATGCTGGCGTTTGGCCCCACGCATAGACAGTGACTCGATTTCCTCAGCGAAAGTGCTGGGCACGAGTTGTTGCTGGAAAGCAGTTTGGTTAGATTAATGTCTGATTCCTGCCCTCAAAATTATTGAGTGACATTTTTAATTATAGTTGGTTTTGTTCTTACTGGTACCAGCATCCGTCTTGTTGAAAGTTCATTCCATTGTAGTCAAGTGAGTAGGAGGTTGCAGGAATGGATCAGGGATGGGAATGGTGCCTGGTCTGGGTGTGCATCAGGATCAAAGTCATTAAGACTGTTGAGAACAAAGATTAACCTAGTGAAACACTCCCATCAGAATGGCATTGTGCTTCTAACAACTTTGAGAGGTTTATAATACAAAGAAAAACCTCATCCCTGTTTAAAAATGTACAGCACAGAGTGCAGCTCTCGCTGGCTCACTCTGTAGGCTGTGCCATGAGGAGGACATAACACTGTTGATATCATGGAGCAAGCAGCACTCCAGTGACACCAGTTTACAAAAACTTCCCAAAACTTCCATTAGGCCAAGCCTCACCTCTGCACTTCCATAACGAAGCTGTTTTCACAGTGTAAAAAGTAGGCAGAACCTTTGTGATTAGGACTCGCTAATGCAGCAGTTGCTTTGGGTTTACCTGCTCTGTCAAATGCCAGGCGTGCTGATGAGTGGCCTTACCTGATCAGGAGGGGCCCAGATGGCTGGGCAGCTGCTCTGGCCAGCTCAGGTCACTGTGGGTGCTGCTGCTGATTTTAGAGGAGACCTCTTCCATCTGGGCTATGATAAGACCCCATCATGAGTAAATGCATTTACAGATGGGGCCCGTGCAGGGCACTCTGACATTTGTGTGCATCATGGAGCAGGCTTCAGGTGAGTATGTCCACTGCCTGCAGTTCCAACACACAATTGATGACACCCTCTTTCAGTGAGCAGGAGGAAGTGCCAGGTTGCACAGTTCATGCCATTTCTCTCCGTGCTGCTTTCCTAGATGAAGGACTCTGGGATATGTTTGTGAAGGACATCCCTCGCAGCGCCACCTCCTACACAGTCGGCCTGGACAAACTCAGACAAGGTGTCACCTATGAATTTCGGGTGGTGGCTGTCAATGAATTTGGCTATGGAGAGCCAAGTGTTCCGTCTGTGGCAGTATCAGGTAATCATGGATTTTTTTTACAAAAATACCTTTTTCAATGGAATTTCTTGGGGTTGGGAGAGAAAAGGGGGAAAAAGAAACAACTCAGGTTCTCTAGTTGCAACAAATAATCAAGGGCAGCTTGTTTTGACTTGTTTCAGGATAAAAGTGGAGTAATATAGTGGTGAGTCAAGGTTTGTTACTCTCAAGAGGAAAAACACACGTGTGCCATTTTTAAGCTTGACAAGGAAGCTACTCAGAGAGTTTATCTGTAAGATCTCTTGTCCTAAGACTAATTTACACAGTCTAGAATTTGTTTGCTTTTTCTCCATTCCTAGTCTGTTGTGTTGTTTGCTCTTCTTCCTTCTTTTTTTCCCCAAGATTCTGTGATAAACATTTTCTGTGTAATTCTCTCAAAAACATGAAAGAGTAGTTTCACAAAATTATTTCTGATAATCCTCTGTGCTGGCAGTTCCAGTCCAGTTGTCCTTCATCATAACAACTCGTTGGTGATGCTTTTAGTCTCTTCCCACCCTTGCTGCCTTCTTGTGCTTATTCCCAGTAAACAGGGCTAGGGCCTAAACATGCTTCGAAAATCCCTGTGAGCAGCCCAGAATTCTGGTTTTCTGAAAGAACTTCAATACCTGGAAAAGCAAATTCCCCTCAGCTTGCCAGGGCTGGGAAGCTGGAGTTCAGTGGCCTGTGGTGAGGTGGGAGACCTTGCCCTGGAGATGGCTTTGCTGGGTCTCCTCTCACCCTCCCAGGTTACTTTTGAGCAGCAGATTTCACCCTTGCTGTGTCAGCAAAGACAAGGGGAATAAAAGAACCTGATAAAGCAGCTTTGTGATTCAAAATTCTGGAGAGTCCTGAGAACCTGGCAATGCTCCAGTATCTGGAGTGGCTTTTATCTCTTTGCTGCTCCAGTGAAAAGCATAAACACCATTCAAGAACTACCCAGCAGGCAGGAGTAGCAAACACTGCTATTGCCATCGTGGCTGCGTTTGTCCTGACACAATTAACCACTTAGCCCAGGAGAGCTTCCATGGATTTCAGCGTGAGTGCTACCCCTGCTTTTCTTCTTCAGGACAAGGGCATGGGCAACCCACTTCAAACACCACGAGTCAGTGTTTTTGCTATCTGTGGTTTTGCAGAGGCTGTAACACAATGTAAAGGATCAGCAATCATGTCAGTCTTTCCTTTCCTGGAAGACATTATTCCTCAGAAGCTGGGCATGCATCTCCTTGTGATGCTTTCTATAAATAAACTGCTTGTTTGTAAGTTCTCCACTTGAACAGAACTATTTAATTCACCTCCTTTTGATGCTTCAGTGTTCCTCTCAAATTGCTGCATGAAAGTAAGAGGCTTCTGTTGAGATTCACAGCCATAAAAGTATAAAGCATTTTAGGCTGACCACTTCAGCTGGCACAGGGAGGTATAAATTGCCCTGAATCTGCTCAGCCCAGCATGGCTTGTGCAGTTTGCCTTTAGGACTTTATTGGCCTGGACTGGCCTCCTAGCAAAGAAGAAAAAGGGACTGCTTTTCCCTGCTGTAGAATACCCAGTGATCTGGAACAAATTTAAGCTCATATTGTCAGGCTTACAACAGACTTGTATGCAGATCCAGGCTCAGGACAGTCAGGGAAAGAGAGTGCCTGGGTTTGGGGCTAGTGAGGGGTTGACGTTGGTCTCCTGGCATTGCCCACTCCTGCCAGGTGGTGTTCCACCTTCTGGACTACAGGAGAATTATATACAACTGCTGGCTCATGCTCCAGCAGCTGTGTTTTTTCCCCAGAGCTGAGGGAGCTCAAGAGAAGACAAGGAGAATATCACCACAAGAAAATAACGATACTTATTACTTTAAACCAAGATTGGCAATGTAACTCCAGAAATGGAAAGTTAGTGTCATTTTGTGTCTTAAATTGAGGTCAAATGGGGTGAAATGACCTGAGATTGCACAAAATCCAGGCAACTGAATTGATACCCATGTGCTGCACATCAGGCCTGGCTGAGCGGATGGGAAGTGATATAGAGCAGCAGTGAATGCTGGAAGTTGGAGTTAATGGAGGTACTGAAAGACACTGAACCAAGTGTACTTTTTTCCCTGGCTCTGGCTGTATTTTTCAAAGAGATACTGAGCAGCATCTTGGCAAGGCAAGTCTCTTGAAAAGCAGACTAATCATGGGTCATGACAGATGTGGTAGTGGTTCCTTTGACCCAGGGAGTACTAAGCATAACATGGTAGTCAAGACTTGTGGGTGTGCAGCGCTGTGGGAAGAAACCTGCCTCTCTTCTCTTGGTGATAACTTCTTCTTAGCTAAGGGATCCTGGAGCCCTGCTCCAGGTGCAGGAAAGGTGCTTGTAGAGATGGAACAGGTTGCCCAGAGAAGCTGTGGCTGCCCCATCCCTGGAAGTGTCCAAGGCCAGGTTGGACAGGGCATGGAGCAACTTGGGATAGTGGAAGGCATCCCTGCTCATGGCAGGGAGTTGGAACTGGATGATCTTCATGGTCCCTTCCAGTCTAAAGCATTCTGTGATTCTGTGTTGGAGTTGTGATATGCTCCTGTTCTCTGCCATCTCAGAAGTGTCAAAAAGCCCCTCAGAAGTGTGACTGCCCAGTAGAAAATGTGGCATCCTTTGAACACCTCTCTCTCCTGAGCACAATTATTGATGCATCGTTCACCATGGGGAGGAAGAGAAAATTTTGAAGGGGCATAAAGAGGAACTGTAATTTGTTTTCTGCTCTTTCAGCACAAACAGAAGCCCCTTTCTATGAGGAGTGGTGGTTTCTGCTGGTGATGGCTCTCTCAAGCCTGATCCTCATCCTCCTGGTGGTGTTTGCATTGGTCCTGCATGGCCAGAGCAAGAAGTACAAGAACTGCAACGGAGGTAAGGCTTCTTCTCCATGCTGTGCACACACTCTCAAGAGCTGTGGGAATCAGAAATATCTTCCCTTTGAACTGCTGATTGCATCAGTGTGGGCTGTCTCTATTTTGTTTGTCAGAAGACTCAGATCTTTCTACTGTCTGTTTTGGTAGAAATGGCTTTTGCCCATAATCTGCACTGGGTAGGGGTTGGACACTCACCAGCCATGGGCTCAGACCGGACACCATCTGGAAGTCCCAGGGACTGTTGCAAAAGCCAAGGACTCTGGGTCAAACACGTGGCAAAAGACCACAAATAAGGAATCAGCTGAGACTTCGTTTAGCTTTGTCATCATTACCTGATAGATTGGGAGAAGGACAAAGATTCTGCTCTCCTGTGGCTGCACCCAGTGCAGATATTCTAGATCTGTGTGTGTGAGGTGTATATCACAATTCCTGTATATTTAAAGTGCCCAGCATCTCACATTCCTTCCCTAAACCAAGCTGCATTTCCTGGGCTAGAGGCCAAGAAGCCAGGAGGTGTCTTGGTTATCTGGACCTGTTAGACTTTAACACATAATGAGCATCAAGCTTTGAATTTTCCTTTACTTATGATTTTTACCAGTCTCCTTTCTTGAAAGGAAACAGGAGCTACCTGCTCTATAACAGGAATGTTAAATAGTCCCCCTTTCAAAAAGCCTAGTTCTTGAGCTCTGAATATTGTTTTTACCTTTTCTTCTCCCTACATGATAAAGTCCCAGAAGGGTTGTTCACATGTGTATTTCTCTGATAGGCTCCTTCACCTGCAGCAAGAATTGCTCTGGTGCCAGGGGGTGCCAGAAAAGGCACATTAATGAGTAGGATCAGGTGGATGGGTCTTTGCACTACCTGTTCTTAGGGATTAATGTAATGAAGTCTTCCAGGCAGTATTTAGTAATTCAGTCCCAAAGTGAAGATCTTCTCTTTCTTTGTAATTCACTTCTAACAAGTGTTAGAAAATCAGATTTCAGTCCCATGAGATGTGAGATGTATGAATACCGTGGCATTTTACCAAGTTAATACTATTACATATTTGTATGCACAGCTCATAGGAAATCTCTCATCTTCTTAGTTTTGCTCTGTGTTTGGGGGACAGACATGAAAAGACAGGTCTGACCTGTACTGTCAGAAATCCGTGTTCACAGAGTCTTAATGCAGCACTGAAATTGGAGCTGAGGATAAAGCACCTGCCTGCTGCACAGTGGCAGCTTGTACCCAGCCCTTCTCCCTGGGCTGAGCTCACACCTTTGGGATTACAAAGAAGGAACACGGAAAAGAACAAGCTCCTGCTGTATTTGATCACAAGAAATAATATACTTTGCTGTATTTTCCTTCTTCTTCCCGTGCCCTGCCCCAGGAACCTTGTTCCCGCCTTACATTGTCCAGTGATTTCTCACATCTGTGTCTTATCCTCATTACAGCTTTCACATCTTTTTCCCATTTGCTATCCACTTGCCCTTTTCTTGCTTGCTTTCCTGCCTTTTCTTTTTCTCTTTCTGTTTCCCCTTTTTCTGCCTTTTGTAGTTTTACATTCTCTTGTTTAGTTTCAGTCACATGAATGGGATTCACAGCACCTGATTTAGGACATCTTCAGTAGCCACAAGAATTAGTCACCTGGTTTTATTTATAGTCAAAAGACAAGAATAAGCACTTTTGGAGCACAGTTTATCTGTGCTATTTTACTTGCCTCTGAATGAAATGCATGCATCCATTCATAAATCCTTTTTATTCCCCTCTTTTGGCTCCCTCTGCCCCTTCACGTTCCTGATACACTCCTTTCCTTCACTCTGTTCTTAGTTGCCAGAAAGAAAGGTAAAGAGAATTTAAAATAATTAAAAAGAAAGAAGAACAAGTTGGCTTCTGTTTGGGGGAAAAGTGCCTTTGTTTCAGCTGAATCTTTCATTACCTGGCTCTAGGTAAAACCATCTCCAATGTGGAAGAGTCGGTCACCCTGGATAACGGAGGCTTCACGGCTCTGGAGCTCAACAGCAGACACCTGAACATCAAGAGCACCTTCTCAAAGAAAAATGGAACCAGGTAAGAAGCTGAGAATGCCATTCTTTTGGAAATGGCTTTTTATGTAGCTTCAAGCAACTGTTAAATAGGCAAAGAGGGAGAGACTGTTGTGTGGAGAATCTAGGGAGGACTAATGCCCAAGTCTCTGCCTCAGGCTGTGATTCTGGCTTCCAAGCATGTTTTAATTGTGTCATTCCAGAGAAATGACAGCATCCCATACACTCAGTGTTGCGTTTCCTAGGTCTCCTCCTCGCCCAAGCCCAGGGGGGCTGCACTACTCTGATGAGGACATTTGCAACAAGTACAATGGAGCTGTGCTGACTGAGGGCTTGGGCCTCAACGAGAAGCCCTTGGAAGTGTCGGAGTCAGAGGTAAGGATTTCCCTTTGCCTCACCAAGTATTGTCCAGTCACTGCAGATAATCATTTCCCTGCTGAATCCTGGCAAGTCTTTGAAGTCCCAGTCCCCTACCTGTGTCATCCTGTGTGGTCACTGTTTGCCTGTGTTAGAGGCTTTAAAATGTGCACCAGACTGTTTACATCACAATAAAAATTAAATTAAAATTAAAATATCTAAGGAAAGAATAACAAGCAGGATCCAGCCAGGGCAGATTCTAAACCTGGCCTTAGCAGATACTCAGTTTTCCAGGGTCAGTTAGAAAGATAAGTGCAGTCAGGCAGACTGTGTATCCTGACCTCTCTGGAAGGGACTGAACATCCTCTTCTGCCTGTGAGCTGCAAACTTGGAGCACTTTTGGGAAAAGACATAGACACTGCAAAATAACCAGCTGCTGTCTGGATGAGGTTAAAGGTGAGATGAGTTCTGGAGTGTTGTACTGACTGAAGTAGGAGCTGTGGTTTGAAGTTCACAGTGCCTGTTTTATAGACAGCTACAGCAAACCCCATGATTCAGAAGAGGGGTCTGAGTGGTGGTAACCTCAGTGACAGGGGGAGTCAGTGAGGAATGAGTAACTTGCCAGGGAGCACGTGGCCCCATGGCTGTGAGAGCCCAGCATTCAGCTTTCTGAACACCCCAGCCTTATGCTCAGGTTGCCTTTAGGCTCTGTTCTCCATGGAAGGTGGGTGAATGCCAGCGTTGTCCATCTGGCTGTGCTCCATCTTGTGTCCCATATTCCCTGGAAGAAGGAACAAAACGCTTGTTGTCTGTGAAAGTCCAACAGTGGCCAGAGGTGAATAGACAGACTTCAAAGGATATCCAGAAAGGTAAATCTGTCTCTACAATCACACGTTGTCAGCTGAGATCCTGATGAATCTGAACTGACAGCGCAAGAAGCGAGCAGTGGGCCAAACCACTCCAAACGTGACCCTTCTAGCAAGAATAAATCAAGAGCAGCAAGTAGTGAAAGAAGATGACAGTTTTCATCTGTAGCTTTTCTGCACCTGCAGCTACAGCTGCTTTTCCTGGCTACCTAGCTCTCACCTCCTGCTAATTACCACAGACAGCCTGCTGCTTTGTGCTGCCCTGTGGCCGACCTGTCGTGCAGGCAGCTTTCCTTGGTGCAGCTCAAGCTGCTGTCTCTGCAATGCACAAGCATTACCCTCCAGATTAAACCCATAGAGCTTTGGTCATGTCACTGTAACAGCCCAACATTAAACCTGTCATTAAAACAGTTTGCTGAGCATGGTCGTGAATTTAGCACCGGCACCTTTTGACATTAATTTCAATGTCCCATGTGGTATTTCCTGGTAATGTGCAAAAGTCTCCTTGCAGGGTGTCATTATGCCTCCTGTGTGCACTGTTTGTACAGCAGAGAAGGAAGTGATTTGGGTGGTTTTCTTCTCAGGCTATTATTAATATTGTTTATTTACTGTGTGTTGCTGTTGAGCCTGAAGGTCTCAGTTGAGATTCTGGTGGTTTTTAGAATCTGGGTGTGCATGTGAGTGTGTGCACAAAATATGCCTCCTGTTTTTCCTTGGGGCTTAGATTTGCAGCCTGTCTGTATAACGTCTTTGATGCTGGTTTTTCTGTGGTGGGGAGTGCTTTTAGTCATGAAATGTTAATATGCTCCCAGTAGAGGTAGCAATAGGAGATGCTGCCTTTTGATCAGCCTGAAAATGCTGTTTATGTTGGTGGATATAGACAGGAGGTGAGAGTGGGTTGGGGCAGAGGTATAGATGATTGACCACTCTCTTTTCAAGTGTTCCTGTACCTATTAGCTCTTCCTGTTTGTCTTTTATTTTCTTTTTTTTTTTCTGTTCCCAAAGGAGATCTTAACAGGCAAGCTCTGGTTTCCGAGAGTTCCAGAATTTCCATCTCTCCTAGCAGGCAGAAATGTTTGCCCTTATATGAAGAGTTAAAGATATCTTTTTATATAAGAGCTCTACCTAGTTTGGGTCCTCTGCAACAAAGGGTGCTGATGCCGTTTTCCTGTAATACATCTCTGCATGGTTCTCAAATTCCACTTAATATGATGCACATAAGGGCAGGCAGGGCCAAAAACTGTGCTTTTGCTTTCAATCCACATGTCATCGTGTTACTGCTTAGTCTTATGCCTCTTGCCTGAGGTGTCAAGAATTTTTATGGAAAAGAAGGAAGTTCACTGGCTTCAAGTCTCATGGGGTTTACTGAACATGAAGAAGCCTGTGAGAAACTCTTAGTCTGACTGACTGCACTTAAAACACAGCTGCCTGGGAGCCTTCCTCCGAGCTCCCTCCTGAAGAGGAGAGCAGGACAGAAACATAGAGGAAGTCAAGTAGGACTCTTAATATTCATAAATCAAGTGGTTAACTTACTCCATGTCATGAAAGCCAAGCACCAGTACTGTTAATGAGGTTAAAGAAGTTTAATTGGCAGGTATGGAGCAAGAGACTGCTATGGGTGTAATTTCTAAATGATTAATAATAATAGGCTTTTAGTTAATGAGTCAAGTGGACAAGGCCCTGGACAGATAATCTGAAGAAATTTGGTGTTCACCATGTACAGAAATTTGATGATATATCTGCAATGTCATCCAGCCATGGAGGAGCAGTTTTACAGGAGGAGAGGGGAGGGTGGTGCATGTTTGTGTGTTCTCACGTGTCCTTGTGGTCTCCCAGAAACTGTTTCCAGGAGAAAATGTTCTCACAGGTCACACACGTTATCAGTCAGGGCAGAATGCTGGCGGTGCTCTGGTGTTCCCACTGCTCTCTGCAGTCTAAATGGCTTTTGCTTTCTCAGCTCTGTAGGAAAATACTATAAATTTCCACTTAACACTTCATGGGGAATACATTTTACCTTGTTTCCAGTAAAGTTCTCCAGTGATTTTGTCAAGTTGAGCACCATATAGAAACCAGCTGCAGGTGACACATTAAATAAGCAAGGGCTCCTGTGTCCACAGAAATCTTTTTGCATGTTAGGTTACCTTGTCTCTTTTACAGCACATTCATTTCAGGTCAACCAAAAAAAAAAACCTGCTGCCATCTACATTTTTAGAAGTAATCTGAGAAGATTGTTTCTTTTGCAGTCACTTTAAAAAAGTATATTTTGAATTATTATCAAATTTATTATCAGATTTCCCACTGACTAAGGCAGCCAACTCCGGTCGCTGACTTGCCTTTGAGCAGCACTTGTGCCTTTTGTGCTATCAATAATATACCTGAATAGCCTCTCATTTTCTGTATTTGTTGTTTCATAGCCATCCCTGCACCTTTGGTTGACAGTCTGTAATGTCACCGAACACCCAATCACGCTCCAGCCTATGGAGGTTTCCAAGGTAACACAGCCACAGTCGCATGGAAAGGAGGAAACCGAAAACAAAGCAAAAAAACCCTGCAGCATTTCTATTTACTCAATAGTTTAAAAACCACTAAAAAGTAATCCTCTAGTATAAGCTGACTGTATTGTCATGCTAAACAGGTTTATCTTGCTTCTCCTTGATTTTCATCGGGGCTGTGGAACAGCAATTCCTTGCTGATAAGGGTAGTTATTGGAGTATTGCTTGGAGCAGACCTTAGAAGATACTTCAGAAACATGGAGAGAATAGACAGTTCCTGCCTGTTCTGAAGGAAACACAGAGAAAACATGTTATGTCAACACTAACAAGCAGGTTATCCTTTCCAGCATCAGCGCTAATGATGGTGAAAAGGCTGAAATTAGTGCAGCTATATGTGTTTTATGAGACTTGCTTCTGAAAGGCACTGGCCTTATTTACACCAAATTAGCGTTTCCTTTCAGTTGGTATAATGGACTAATTAGTGGACAAATTATCAGCAGGTGGTATTGTTTTTAAATTCCTTCTTTCAGTTCATGGCACGTCCAAGTGTCACCGTATTTCAAAAGGCAGCAGCCCATCTAAAAGTGTTCCAAGTATTTCTCCTCTTTATTATGTTGACTTCTGGCAGTCTTGAAAGAACTTGGCTTAGGTACAGAAATTATATTAGTTTTGTGGCTGAATGTTTTTCTGCAAGCAATGGACAGAAATCAAGTGGCTGCACCAGTACTATTATACCTATAAAGTCATGTGTCATTCTTCTGGATACAGCTTCTTTTCTGCACTTCTCCTCAGAGCTTCCGGCCTTTTAGTTGGCTTTATGTTCCTGTGTGTCTGTGGGGACATCAGGAAGACCAGTAAGGAGACACTAGAAGTTTGTGGGGTTTTTTTCTTCTTATGCTTATTCCAGCTCAACTCAGCTGTGATCCAGCTGTTCAGCAGGGGTTTGTTTCCCTGAGAGTGTCCAAGTCAGTGATGGTGGATTGGGGAAGGAGTGAGAGGACATGACAAGGGCAGTGATAGCCTTGTGCCTTTGTTGGAGAGAGCACATCCACAATAGCCAAAGGGGTTCACATCTTTAGGTGCTTCTGGTGAGTGACCCATAACCACTTCCCCCTGCTCAGGATGCAGAGACTTTTCTTCTGGATGCCCACATCACCCCCAGCTTCCCAGGCATTTACCTTAAAATTAGACTGTGGAGACACAACATAAATGTAGGTTGATGCAAAGTGCAGCAATGTGGTTCCTGCTGAGTGCAGAGGGAACCAGGGTTTGGGAATCTTTTGGTAAAGTTAGTTGTGTCTGCAGCTGAGGATCAGCCTGCCTGAGCTCCTGCTGCCATTCCCTGCCATGCTGCCACATCTGTGGTCATCAGCAGCACTCCTGTTGGAGCCCCTTACAAAAACAGACAGGGCAGTGCTGGCAGGATGTTCCCACCAGCAGTGCCAAGACTCTGGAGCTGCTCTCTGCCCCCACTGGCTGTGAAGTGATCCAAATCTGGGGATATTCCAGGAATGCTGCAAAACCCACCTGCTCAGGAAGGTCTTTGGAGGGAGTTGGGTGTTGGCTTCCTGAAGCTGGCAGCTGGTGCAAAGGAGTGTTTTTCTAGGAGAGAGACTTGCTGAGTTCCTTCTGGAATAATTAGTAAATGCTGGTAGGGCTTTGTTGTATTAGTAATTACATGTCAAAGCACCTGCAGCTTTTCATTCTTAAAAATCAAACCGTGTGCGATTCCTAAAGAGCCAGAGCCTGGGTAATAGTGGAAGTTTTGCAAAGCTGTAAAGAGCTACTTTGCTCAGACTTTTGGAAATCTCTGGGAAAAAATTCTCAGCTCTGTCCATCACCCTCTGTGCTGGAAAAATGGGCACAAAATAGTACTGAAGCAGCTACCTAAGCAAAGAAGTGGGATGATGGATGCTGTGCCCTTTTCAAACGATGGTTCGTAAGGCATTTGAGGATTGTTCTTCAGAGACCATTAAAAAGGAGCTTTAGAGGAGGAGAGACAAGTTGTGTGGCAGGCAGGATCAAGAAGGATGTGTGTTTGCTGTGTGGTGTCATAGATCAAAACAATACCAACCTTTTGAAACTAATTGCAGCAACTAACAGTTATGAGCTGCACTTACCTGTCTGCCTTGTATGTCTTAGGCAGCGACTACTCTGATATTTAATTACCTTTACAATTGGCTATGCAGATTGTTGGGGGCAAAAAAAGGAATAAATGCTTCTGCATGCTCGCACTGGAGATTTTGAGGGAAGGCATGAGATATGGAAATGACTGGATAAATGTTAGCATGCTGCATGGGATGTAGCTGTTATTGGTGGGAACGTTAGTGGGAACAGAAGGAAAATGTGCACTTGGATACCATGGCCAAGACTTTGCCATGGTCTCTGTGCTCAGCAGAGATGTACAAGCCCTCTGTGATTCCTCCAGCTGCATCACAGCAGCAGCACTTCAGAGGAGGGGCAGATGCACAAAGCTGATCTGGTTACAGCTCAATAGAGCTCCCGCTCGATATTGATATGAGCTTTGAAGCTCTCCAGCCACCGTGCATAAATGTTTCAGGGGTAAGATGCGCTCTGAACACGGAGCTGTGTCTGACTCATCCCAAGAAAGCAGCTCCTCCTGCCTGGCAGCTCTTCTTTTCCAGATTTTGTATTCTCTTTCTTCTGTCGCTGCTGGTTGTGCACCTTGTACCATCAATAATCAGCTGGAACATGCAGATGGAGTTGTTTGCCTGTAAAAAAAAATCTCAATTTGCTTAACTCCCTTTCAGTTACGTAACTAATTTTCAATACTTAACAGGGTAAGCCACACCCAGAGTACTGTGCAGGTGGCCTGGTCTTGCCACCACAAGCAACAGCCCATCCAGCCAACCTGAGTGGGTTTATGTGGGAGACATTCTTGCTGTCCTTGCATCAGAAGAGAGATACTTGATTCTAATTGCAACGTTTCAGATTATTGCTCGAAGTAGTGATTGTGATCTTGGTTTCCCTGTGACATCTCTACTTGCCTGCATCTTGTATCCAAATAGGAACTCCTGGCTCCTGCTGCACCATCCTGCAGTGAATTAGAAGGGGTTTCTCTGCATTGCTTATCACCAACGTTCATCAGGGGTGATATCTCAGAGCAAAGTCTGACTAAACCAGAGCACTGTGCTTTTCTACAGCCCAGCTTGTATTACACCTGAACTTCAAACCATCCTCCCTTAACATTACAGCTTTTGTCAGCTGCTGATATTAAACTTGCCTCTAATTTCTTTCAGAGTGGAACAGGACAAATAAACATAGATATAATAATAAGCATAGATGCTAATGACCGATTCTTTAATTATACTTTTTCCTGATGCTGCAGGTCACGGACTCAGACTATGAGGACGAGTTGCCAAAGCACTCCTTCGTGAACCACTACATGAGCGACCCCACCTACTACAACTCGTGGAAGCGGCAGCAGAAAGGGGTGAAGCACCCGGCGTCCTACAGATACGAGGAGTGCACCGCCAGCGAGACAGAACCCTATTTCCAGACTGTCATCACGACACAGAGCTCAGGAGGGGTGTACACCCCCACGGGACAGCCTGCGCCCGGCTCCCGGACTCCAGTGACAGGGTTCTCCTCCTTCGTCTGAGCCGGAGCTGGGGGACACGGCCGAGCAGCACAGGGACTGTGTGTGCGTGACCGGGGTGGTGAACTGTGGGTGACTCCTCTATCAGGGTAGAAACGGATGGGAACACACATGAGGCTGGGTTGGTGTTTGTTTGGGGTTTTTTTTCCTGAAGACAATCAACTCTTAAAAAGGAAAAAAAAAAAAAAAAGAACAAAAACAAAAAACATGGAGCTGAACGAGCTGAACATTTGTTTTAAAAAAAAAAAGAAAAAGACAAAAAGGAATTCTGAAAAGCGATGATTTTAACCACTTGTGAATAGTACGGGGTTTTTTAACCGCTTTTTGTAACACTGCTTCAGGAAGCAGCTCCCATGCCCTTCTCTTCCCTCTTTCTTTCTCTCCCCTCCTTCTGTCCCAAGGTTCCCAAACAAGCAGGTGAATTCCCTAGATGCAATGAGTGACTTCGTGATGTGATTTGAAGAGAAAACATAAAACCTTCCAGGCTCCTTTTTCCTCCTTTTTCTCTACTCTTTTTTTTTTATTTTTTTTTTCCTTTTTAATTTTTTCCCTTTCATCAAGGTCAAGTAGAAAAACATAGAAAAGGGACAAATTTTTAGGTGAAAAGCAGACACCTCCTCTCTCCTCTTCTCCTTGCTGCTCCCCACTTTAGGAGCACTGGCTGATCAACGTAGGCTCAGATGTGTCACTCTGTCTGCTCTAGCTCACTACTGGTGTATTTATACTGAATTACTGACCTGCTTTTCTTTCTTCTTCAAATGGGACCTGCTGCATTCTTTAAATATTCCAACTCCAGGGCCTTTGGAAGAGAAGATGGCTCAAAAGAGCACTGTAGGCAGTGGTGGGTGAAGCAAGTGGGAAGAATTCAGATGCAAGGTCAGTTTATTTTTGGCGTGGCTTGAATCCTCCCCTGTGGACTGCATGTACCATTTGAATCTGTCATTTTTTAAAAGTCAAAGGACACAACCCAGCAAGCCAGAAGAATTTTTCAATTAAAATTGCAGTGACAAGCTAGAGAGTCTACTAATTGATGAGGGGTTTGATCATCAAAGTTATCCTACCCTGCCAAACAGAAGTTGAGCATCCTTTCTCACCCAGACACTGCAGTCCTGTTTACTGGTCTGTAAAAAAGTACACAGTGGCAGGGCTTGTTTGATTTTATTTTTTTTTAGTACAAAGACACATCACACAGACTAGGAGAGTTTTTGTGTCCACAGGTGCCTTTTAGTGATTCTTCAGCTTCGTATCTGGGAGAAGCAAAAACATGTCTCCAAATAAAGGTAACCAGGTTTTTCAGGCATTAGGGTCGTGAATTACCTTGTGCACTTTTACAATCTCTTTGTGCACTTGAAACTATGGCCTTTGGAAAGAAGAGAGGGGAGTTTTAGTTTATTTTCCATCCTTTTGTACAGCTCACTTTTTGTTTTCTTCTTTTCTATCCTTTTTCCGAGTCTTTCATGTTTTAGCAGCAAGTTATTCACTCACAGGGAAGTTGTCAGGCATTTAAAGAATCCAAGTCCAGCCCTTGGACCTGAACAGTCCTGGGTCACCAGACCTTTTATCACAAGGGTTTCCAAGGTGAATTTGGAAGTAGGTGAGTCCTTGCCACTCCAGCAACTGGCATTTCCTCCCAGGTGGATCAGCCAGAAAAATTGGTGCTTGCTAAAGTCCCTTCAGGGCAAATGTGTGCCCTGTTACTGTTGAAAATTGCCCCTGTCCTTTCTAGGGGTGTTGCTTTATCTCATCTAGGGATGCATCTAGGGACATCTGTGGCATGGGGGGGTGGTGTCTTCAAGGCAGGTTGTGGAAAACAACCTGCCCCTGGGGCCTCTTTATGGGTATCCTGGTGGCCCCACACCAGAACAGTTGAGGTCCAAGGGCAAGCTCAGCCTCGCTGTCACCTCTCAGTGCCTCTTGGACAGGGTAAACGATCTCAGAACTGCTTTTACTCTTTGGCACTGCCTCTGAGCACTGCTGCTCTTGGTGCATGCAGATTCTGGATAGCTTTGGCACTCGATTGCTGTTCCTCTCCAAAGGCTCCAGAAAGAAAAAGTTCAAAACCAAAAACTCCAGTGGGTGTGTTTAAGGGCTTTTGAGTTTGGGATAATGATCCACAGCTGATTAGATGGCAAGGGATGCACAAAGACACAGGCTTGAGCCAAAACCCTGTGAGTCATCCCCCTCTCTGCACCTGGATAGGATGTGTGTGGGATGGAGAAGGGGCTCCAAAGAGGATGACTTGGAGTATGCTGTGAAGAGGAATGCAAAGCAAACAAAAAACCCACTGCCTTCTGTGCACTTTGACTGTTCTCTTAAGCCATATGGACTTTGCTTTAATTACTGAACTGCCAAAATTTGTTTGCAGTCTGAGTTTTTTGTTTCTTAGACAAAATTAGCTACGTGACTTTCTGTTTTGTTTTCTTTTTCCTTTGTTATTTCCTGCATCAGATTGCATATTTTAAATGCCTTGGTTTTATACATTTGACATAGCAGTGCAATTGCTCTTGGAGTTTTAATGGCGCTTATCCAACAGGTATGAGAGGTAGTGCTGCAGGAGGAGCCTTTCAAGGACCACTAAATACTTAGGGATATAGATTAGTAGGAAGCAGATCAAACACTGAAGAGTTTGCTCCAAAGGAAAGCATAGTGTGAGTAGCTCCACATCTCCTGACCATTGCCAGATCAGAATTGGTGTAAGGTGCAGTTACTCCCTGGGGCTGATCTGATACCACACTGAGCAAAAACAAAGCAAGAAAACCACGGGGAACAAAGGAAATGGACTTTGTGGCCACTGCTCCACTGAAGGACAACACACGGAGCAGCATTATCTGTACAAAGCAAGGAGAAGAGATTGTTCCTTTTTTCTCAGAACCAGCTGCAACTAAAAAGCCTGAGCTTGCTGAGGACCTGCTGAGTTGGCTGTATGGCTCTTTTCTTCTGACTGCTGCCGAAATAACAGGTTATGTGTGATCCCTTTAGGACCTGTTGATCCAAACAACGATATTTCTGTTCCATTCTCATCCACACTGTTGTGGCTCTTGGTTATGTTTTGTTTAGGAGTTGGCTGTTCTGACATGGGGGTTTATTTTCAATAAGCAGTTGCAGAGCATGGAGGTGCAGTGCCCTGCTCAGCCCTCAGCTGAGCACAGGACAAGTGTTCTGCTGCCCAGGATCCTGGGTAGCTTCGTGGATGATGCCTGTGCCTCCTTGCTGATGTGCTGCACTTGTAAAATATGGTTCATGGGTAGGTTTTATTTACTTCAGATATCAGGTAAATTGTTTTATCTGGAAGGAAACACTCCATCAGTTAGCAAGAAAGCTCTCTTTCACAGCTGCAATCTTTGGGAATTGCAGCCTTGAAATACGACTTTTAAACATTAGTTGTCATGTCACAGTAACTTCACCCATCAAATCCGCTTCCATTTCCATCTTCCTGTTTGGAACAGTCTTGAAAAATGAAGGCTTATATTTAAAATGCATTCTTAGGATGTTTGATTTTTATTTATTTATTTACCTTCCCCTTTCTCAGGTCTCTTGGTGGCTGTTACTAAAAAATAAAAACAGCATCATGAAATGACCAAGGGAGACATTTCAGCAAACAGTTTAACAGGAGCTTGTTTTTCATGCAATAGCCATAGCAATATCCAATTTCATGCAGGAAAAAAGTGCCCAGGTCTTCACCCTCTCCCAGGGCTGAGGCAACACCAACCACCACAGTCAGCAGTGCTCCCAGCACCTTGCCCCTATCATAAATCATACACAAAACTGCACCACGTGGAGGAGCTGTAGTGTTCCAGCCCATTCCAAATGGAGCATTTTATCCCTCAGTATCAGACCTGGTGTGTTCCCACCACAGCCCACACCCTTGGGTGGAGTGTTTTCCATTCCCACCTTTTCATGCTCCGACGCTGGTGCAGAGCCAGCGCTGTGAGTGCAAGTGGCAGCGGTGACAAGGGACAGGAGAGGGCACTCTCTTGCTTTTTCCCTTCCCTGGGAGTCAGAAATGCCTTCATGGGGAGGGCAGGGAGAGGTGAGAGCACAGAGCAAAGGGTTTCATCAGCGTTTACTTAAGGAGCCACACTGTGGCCAGCAATCCCACTTTTGCTAGAAGTTGTGTCATGGGCATTACTGGAGAGAAGAAGAAAGAAAAATGTGCCCCCTCCCTGCCCCCCCAAAAAAACCACTATCACCCAAAAGGATTTTTTCCTCTTCATTTCGAGTGATAAAACCAGTGATGTTTCGCAGATGGGCCAAGATCTCATTTTTCCTACTTATATCCAGGTCTCTGCCAGAAGCTGCTGTACCAATTGTTTAGACTAAATATCCAAGCCTGTTTTGACATGGAGATATATTTATTATCCTTGTCATTGCTTCCCTCAAGAAATCCATTGGGTCATCCAAAGATTATCCAATCTGCTTTCCAAAAAGGGAGGAGAGAGATATGTTTATACTGGTGTCTTCTCCCACTCAGTGCTTGAAAGGCAGGCAACTTGTTTGAGAAAAATCCTTTTAAAAAAGGAATTTATTGGGAAACTTAAAAAAAAAAAAGGCAGAAAAAAAAAAGGCAAACCACCACACAGGAAAGAGAACCTTTGGCAGAGCCATTAGAAATCCTGAAGTTTAGAAACCTGTGACATGTAAGACTGCCCATGATGCCAAGATCTCCTGTCTTTACTGATCTCCTATATCAGTAGCAGCCAGAAGAGTACACACACAGTGAAGGGTGATATTTGGAGAGGAAAAGCCATCACAGAACATCTGGCACATGGGCAGGTTGTACTGCAGACAGCTTCCCTCAGCCTGGAGTTCCTGCTAGTTCAGTCACATTCCCTAGGTTGTTTCTATAGGTTTTTGCCAGCTCGTGTGGAATCCACACATGATCACAGCACTACTAGAGGTGGGGGAGGGTATGTTGGTGTGGCATTTAGCCAAAACCCCACCAACTGTGGCTTTACAGTACCCATTCTTACAGAAACTACCCCTGGATTAGGAGTGAATTCACCCCAGGACTGAACATGTTGGGTCTGAAATGGCTCCACCTGACAAGTCATAGAATCCTAGAATGGTTTGGGTTAGATCATCTCATTTGAATGCCCCTGGAATGGGCAGAGACACCTTCCACTAGATCAGGTTGCTCCAAGCCCTGTCCAACCTGGCCTTGAACACTTCCAGTCCCTTTGGTTCTTTGTATTTCTGTACTCCTTTTCTCCTCCCCCAGGCTCCCCAGGCAAACAAAGCTGGCTTGCACTTTGTGAAGGTGTAAAGTTTGCTGTGCCCTGGTAGTGGAGAGCCACAGCAGATAAGCACACACAGAACAGTGGGACAGGTGAGATATGTTTGAACAAGGAGTGAAATACCATTAGCACTTGAGATTCAGGCTCTGACTCAGACTTTTATCTTCTCAAAGCTGCCACCTGCCCACTCTAAATGGCCTTGGGGCCTCAAGGCTTGGCAGGAAATTCATTATTCCGATACTGTTCGATCACTGTGCACTTTCTTGGGGCTTGAATCACTGGATATGGAGACAGGAATGGGGTTGCAGAGCTTTATGTCAAAGTGTTTTCCCATTTATGTCCAAATCTCTAGATCTGGGCACTTCTGCTACCATGGAATGGTGGTGTTCTGCAGTTGGGGCACCCAGAAAGTGCCACCAGCGCTTCCCCCTTCGATGCCATTACACCCCTGGGCAGTGCTGAGACCTGGCACGGTGCAGTGGGAGCTCTCAGGTAGCAGAGAGGGGCAAGAACCCCGTATTATGGTAAGTTTGTAGCTGGTCACTTTGCCACTCTTGGGATGGAGCCCGTCCTCTGATTTTGGAATCTGCTGTCAGTTTAGGGGTAGGACCACCTTACACAGCTGTGTTTGAGTTACCCTCGGTGTACTGCGGTTATCGGATTGTTGCTTTTAACTCAGTGTCTCCTTGGAGATTCGCTCCGGATTTTTGTTCCACACCTGTTGTTAGCCTCACCTTCACCACTCCACTATTTTATATGAGAAAGTTACTTCTTCTTTTGCAAACTTGCTTCTGATTAAAAGAAACCCTTTTTGAAACTGCTGTGTCCTTGGTACATTTATTTTGTGGAAATACTTTTCCAGACTATTCTGTTATTGGAGAAGTTTCTGGGTGCCTTGCCAGTGTGCTCACAAGTTAACAGCTCAGGACAGTGAAAATGTAACGGGCTGAAATTCCTCCCTGTTTGTTCTGGACTGTAAAATCTTATAACCCCTGCTGCTTCTCAGCTAAACTGACACTCTCAAATAGTTTCCACCCAAAATTTGATCAGCTTTAAATATTTTATTATTTTGCAGTGATAAACTTCCTCCAGATTCTTAATACAAGAGAGTCAGAACCCACTTAGAAACTCACGGAGCCAACACTTTTATTGCCTTTGTCCCCTTGCAAATAATATTTGTCCTCCCCTGCAGGGTTGTAGTAGCCTTTAATCAGTTCCCACAAATGTGCAGATGTTGGGGAGGGAGGACCAGATCCCAGCTGGGGGAAATCAGCCCTGTTATTCCAGGGTGGGTGGTTGTGCTTTTCACCCACTGAGTAAAACTAAGTAAACTAAACTCAGTCAGGTCAGCTACAGCTCTGGTGGGAGAAATGAGGGCGAGAAATCAATGTTTTCCAAATGGGAGAAGGGAAGAAAAAAAAGTCAAACTGTGAAGGAAAGAATTCATATTCTCCTGCTCCTGAAAGGGATATTATAAATAATGCAGTGTTGTATAAATACAGGAAGCCCTCTGCGGCTGGGAGCTTGTAATAACCCAGAGGTATCACTGTACCCATTTGGAAGATGAAAATCCTCCCGCCACAGCATTTTCTGAACGAGACATTATTCTGCAAAATTGCCATAAGATGCAGAAGTGCTTTTTTGAGGCCATTCGGCTCCAAAATGTATCATCCTCCCACTTCCAGCCCTTACTCTTCTCAGGATGCCTCTCCTCCACACGTGTTTTTGTGGCTGGGATTGGAGCACGGACCTAAACATGGGAGTGGATGGGAAATCTGCCACAGCATTTGTAGCCTAAACAATACCAGAGAAAACAGATTGGCTTCCTGCCCTGCCCTGAACAGCACAAGCAGTGGCTTGACTGAATCAAGTAATCTGGGCTTTCATTACTGATCCTTTTCCTGCTATTTGTCTCCTTTGTTCCCTTTTTTTCCCCTCTGCATTTTTGCTCCAGGGTTATTTATTTTTCTCCTTGCTCCTTTTATTTTCTTTTTCTCTTTTTAAGCCTGCCTCTTGTTTTTTATTTTTTCCTCTCCTCTTCTTGCCTCACTAATTATTTTCATTTCAAACCTGCATTTCCCACAAAATCAAAAGGAACTTTGTGTGAACATGTGTTTTTATTGGGTTTGTGGGGTTTTTTTCACTTCCACTGTGCCCCAGGAGTTCTTTAACTTTGCTGTCTTGTTTACTTGGGAATGCTGGGCACATCCCTCTAAACCAAGTTGGTGTGGCCACTGACTTCCCAGGCTGGTTGAGACCGTCATGAAGTAGCAGTTGACACGTTCATCACAATTTGTTAACGAGGTAAAATAATCCTAAATCAGACGTGCAAAGTGGTTCTTTGAGGTTTTTACAAGGCAAGTTTGTCAGCAGCACTGAAACCTGTGAGGTCTTGCGGAATCAGAGAACCTGCACCCGTGTGTGGAGGGACAAGGAAACTGCAAACCAGGGTTGCGTGACAAAAATGTGTTCAGAGGGAGAAGCGACCAACGCCCACGGTGTCATTCAAAGGTAATTCCCTGCACTGTGCAACTTCCAAGGGGTTCCGTGCACCCGTCACCCTGAGCTGGTACAATCCCTGGAAAAGCAGCAGTGGCAAGGCCACGGACTTGTTCTTCTTCACCCTGAGCTTTGCTAATCTCGAGTTTGTGTCCTTTGTGCACTTGACAGAAGGTGTAGATAAGGCTAAAAGGCAAGCTTGGGGAAAAAAAAAATAGCATGTGTAATATGGTCTGGGGCCTCATGCCAAGAGTGACAAAATGCCTAACAAACACAAGTGACCTCACCACAGCCCTGTCAGGTTGGGAAGGATTAATATCCCGCCTTTGGTAGGAGGAAATTGAGGCACAGGCCAGCTTTGCCTGTGGGACCACGCTGCAGTCTGTGGCTGGTATCAGTGTGCCCAAATGGCCTTGATTGCAAATGTCCTCAGCACAGGGCGAAGAAAACACATCCTTCTTACAAAACAGCGGGATGAGTTATTTTTGGGTCTTTATAAATTGTCTGTTTTCCAGCACTATCATTCTTCCCCTACCAGGGGAACATGACTGACCTAATTAGAGTCTAATTCCAACAGTACAAGGCTCAACTTGTGAATACCAACTTTTCTTTTTAAATTTTAAGTTATTTTTTATGTATGTACAAGCTTATCTGATTGGTATACACACCCTAAAGGTGGGGAGCAGGGGAGGAGCAGGGCAAGGGGAGTCATCAGAGAGGCTGAACTGTGGAAAATTTGGGATGAATAAGGACAAATTTTCGGATTGATTTATGAGACTGTGACTTAATCTGCTGGTAGACTGTATCCTCTGGGATTAAACCTCACATAACCTGATGGAAATTAGGAAATGTTTTATGCCCACCATGGCAGAGGAAGGATTCAGTATTTCAATCCTCCATCCAGCAAAAAATATCCAGGGTGATCGATGAAGACGCTTTCATTGATCCACAGCTGTCTCTGCACCATAGAAGAAATTAAAAGGTGAGAAAAAGATGCTCATTTTCAATGAAGCCCATTTCATGAAGCCAGCAAGGGTTAATCCAACCAGCCAAATGCCTGGCTTTAGCTGCAATAGAGAAATCCTCCCTGTGGGCTTGAGTGATAAGCCTCCAGCCATACCTGCTTGGATTCTCAAGGACTGTGCCCGAACATGTTCATGATGGCTCACGTCCAACAGCCGCTGATAAGGGAGTCCACAATGCTGAATGAGTCACGAGCCAAACAGCTTCATCCCTGCCCTTAGTCCATACACTGAATGTGTCCAGAAAAAACATCCAGAACCCAGGCACTGGAGATAGAAGCAATGGGCCAGACTCTGCCCTTGGGCAGCAATGTGGCTCTGAGCACCAGGTCTGGCCAAGCAGAGATCCTGGCTCCAAAAGAGATGACACTCACTGGGCTCTTTCTACCATGTGTCCTTGTGAGATAGGATGGGTTTGGAGGAAAGGGGATTCTGGTAGAAAAGGCTGTATGTCACGTGTTTAGAGCTGATGTCTTCAGGGTCATGTCATGATTTTTGTTTCTTTCTGGCTTGACTTCTTGGTTTGGAAGTGGCTCAGCAGAAATTGAGGTCATTGCAAATGATGCAATGATGCTTTCTGAAAAGCACTGGCTGCCTTGTGTGATGAGACCAAGCTACCAGCTGGGAGGTCTGAAAAGACAGAGAAGTTCTACTCTGTTACAATGTGAGACAGGCAAAGGAGGAGTTGTCCTTGAAGGATCTGGTGTCCAAGTGTGAGAAGGGAGTGCACACAGCACTGCCCCCTCAATGCTTTCTATACTGTAACACTGGCTGTGGCTTATAATTTTCCATCCTTGCTTAGAAATTATAGAGGAGTGAAAGGGAGAGGGGTTTCAGCTGTTGAGGCTTCAGGAGCATTCAGCAGTGTTGCTGGATGAAAGGAGCAGTGTGGTGTTTTTGCTCTGCAGAGGTCTCAGGCATGAAGTGCTGTGTGGTTTTGAGCTTGGTGAGAGGAAAGGCAGAAACTGGTGCCAGCCCTTGGTCCTTCCCTGGCTGCTGGAGCTCTTTGAGGATGTCACACATCTGGTGCTTTCCCATTTAGTCCTATTGAGAGGCTCATTTGAGAGCAAGGTTTGTAAAGAAGAGCCAGGAATAAACAGCTTGTGATCCCATTTATGGGACAAGAGGAAAATAAGAAGAGAATTGTTAAAGATGGGACAATCAGTGAATAAACGCCTGGTTATTAACAGGGCTGACATTTTGCTATGGCTCTTAGAAGAGTGTTGTGTGTTACAACATGACTTTTCCCATAGTATGTGGAGGAAAGGAAAACCTTTGGGTCTACAATAGAGCAGCTAAAAAGCCTGAGGTGCAGAAGAGTGTGTGTCTCCTGGGGGTGGCCTTCTACCCAGTGGTTTGCATTCACACGGGACTTCCCTTCCCTTGGCCTTGTTCAGTCCCACCAAGCAGACAGTGGTAAAATCACCTCTCCTCTAGGAGGGACTCTGTAGTTTAAATTTCTGTATCTCTGTCTCTCTGGGAGCTTTTACAAACTGAAGTTCTGCATGAGGCATGAGGTTCAGTATCATCTTCTGTGCCCCATCAATTCAGTTGGTCTAAGGTGTATTAGTCCCATTTTTTGTCCTGTTTTTATTTGTCCCATTTTTACAGCTATGACCATGGCCAGATATCACAGTTCATGTCTCCTTCTGTTTGTGTTAACCATGGTGACCATCAGCTTTTGAACCCCACATACCTCATTTTCCTGGCCACTTGTTCCCTTGCAGCACGGAGGAGTGCAGGGTGTTGGCAGCAGCAGCAGAAGGGCTCTGTGCTCCAGGACAACAGAAACACAAACACATCCAATGCATGAAAGCCCAGGACCCTGCCACTGCTGGGATAAGGAGTGGTAGGTAACGTGTGAGCTAATATTGAACGAGGATTGTTGCTGGGGTGGTGTGGCAAGAGTAAACATGCCAGGATCACAGGGTGGCCAGAGGACGAGCAGGGAAGGTGTGTAGGGCCATGGCTTCAGTGCTGTCCAGGACCATTACAGGACACCCTGCCATGGGGGAAGCAGGGTCACACTGAGTCACTCCTCTTCTCCCCAGGGTGTAAAAATTGATAGTCTTTTTATAGCCCTGTGTGCACTGCCAGGGCTTCCGCAACCTTGGGATTTGTTATTAATGGGGAAAGCAGTGTCACTGTGTTGGTGTCAGTAGGAAGGGTGATGTCTGAAAGGCTGAGGCCACTTCTGCTCCTGACCCAGAGGAGGCCATTCCTTTTGGACCACTCTGGGTCCTTCATTGGTACAGATCATTAACCCTGGAAACATCACTAGGGCTGTAAACCAGCTCTGTCTTCTAATATATAACCATGCCTATAGACCAGTGCATCGAAGAGGTCACTGGCCATTGATGTGACTCTTACCAATGGGGTTTAACAGCTCTCTTGGAGACATCTCCTATTAAATAAGTTATTATCTGAAATGGGAGAGGGGGTGAAAAGTGACAATTCTGTGAAAGAGGTGAATTAGAAGCAGTATTGATGTCACCTCGCAGTGTGCTGCTGCTGCTGTTATTTTTTGCTTGTTTTAGCACGTCTGCTGCACGAGTGAAGCAGGGAGCACTCTCTGCTCCCCTTTTCATACCACAAGATGTTTTTGCTGGATCACCAGCCTTGGACAGACAAGAGCTGTGCAGCCCAAACTGGGCAATTTTCTTTCTTTGTCTAAGACAGGGTGCTGGGATGCCATGGCAGCCCCTCACCTGCAGCAATGTTGTGTGGTTTGCTTGCCCACAATGCTAAACCCCTTTAAATGTTGCCAGAAAAATGATCTGGAGAGCCTTTCCCTCTGCTTTATCCCTCCTGGGTGCGTCCCAGCCGATAGTCACATTAGAAAAATAGTCTCAGTAAGTACAGATTCTACCATTGCATTTGGTCCAAAGGGCTGTGTAAGTTTAACACATGCAATTTGTACAAAATTATCCAACAGTGACTGTTCAGGATGGCCCCACCTGCAGCTCTGAGACGTGGCTGCAATTTTGGCTGGGAGGTGGACTTTTTATCAACTATGATTTTCTCAAATTTGTGGAGCTATGGAGACAATGGTGCTTCAAGGGACGTGCAAAAAAAAGCAAATCAAAAATCAGATAAATAAGGAGTTTGCAGAAATTCACCAGCCACATGCACACCCTGCAGATGTGGTTTCCAGCAGGGTGCTGCAGAGCCTGGCTGTGGGAGCCCTGCACAGCCATGTCCCAGCCACGTCCCAGCCACCAGCCCTGCAGGTTTTCCCTCCTGAAAACTGGCCACCATGGGGTCACAGGGAGCTTTAGCAAGTCTCTGCTGGGAGGAGAAGAGCTCCTGATGTGAAATAAGTCTGGGGACAGTGTCATTGTCCCTCCCCAGTGCAATGACAGAGCGCTGAGGGCTTGATCAAGCTCTGCATTCCATCTTCCCTGTAGAGCGTCACCTCTATATCAGTAGATTGCTCCCACTCCAAACTCTTTTGGACAAACAAATAATTTCCATGCCATTCTGGTTTTGCCTCAGTTTCTGTCNAAAACTCTTTTGGACAAACGAGTAATTTCCATGCATGTAAAGATGCTGCACAGTTTATTTACATATTTTGATGGGTAGGTAACATCCTCTCCTCCTCTGAAATCTGGTTTTGCCTCAGTTTCTGTCTGAGAAAGGAGAAAACACTGAACCGCAAACCCACTTTCTACTGAGAAATCTCAACAGCTGTTAGCAGAGGTTATTGGAAAATGGATGAAGGTTCCTGTCAGAGCATGCTGCTGGGGCTCAATGCTTCAGAGCAGCATGGAGAAGGAGGAATCAGGCATGTGCCTCCATAAAATGTTTTTACCACTAATTATGATTTACATAAATCATCAAGCACATAGTGGTCACGTGAAACTCGGTATGCCTGAGATGCTGTGCTACCAAAACTGGCAGCGCTGCTGCTCAGCTCTTCCACATAGATGTGGAGGTGACCCCTGGATGCAGTGGGACATCAGACAGAACTTCCACCCACACAGGTGCGAGCGCACGCTGTGCCACCATAGCGCCCTATCCTAGTGCCCTATCCTAGTGCCATATCCTTCTCCCCATAGAATTTAAGCTCCAGAGGATCTGCCTGAGCATAACGAGCCTCTTTCAGTCTGGGCAGGTGTTTTGTGCAGGTCTGTTTCCTCCAGCGCCTTCCCTCCTGGACCCCAGTTAGGAGGCGCAGGACACGTGGTGGTTGGTAGAAGGAAAGGTGCACCTGCACAGCCATCCCTCGGGCTCTGGCACGGACAGGCCACAGCAGCAGCTGACGCCCTTTGCCTTCGCTTGTACAAACCACTCTTTCAGCAGTTTCCAGCCCCAGAGGAGCAGAGTTCGGGCACCGACACCCCGATCCCGGGAAACCCGCCCGGCGCTCGGCCTTGAGGGAAAGAGCCGCCCCTGCCCGTCCCTCGCTCATGTGATGGCGGGCGGGGGGTCGGGGCTGTGCGGGGCGGCGGGAGCGGGTTGGCGGAGGGCAACATGCAGCTCCTGCCAGATTCTCTCCCGTCACCTGGCCGCTCCTCGTAGCCTTCCTTTGCCTCGTGGCCCTATAAGTAGAGGTCAGTCCCCCCGGCTGTCCCGGGAGGAGGCGAGTTCAAGTGAACCAGCGCTGAAGCCACACAGGGGTTCCCGCGCTGCCCTCAGGGCACAGCGAGGGCTGGTCAGGGAGGCTGCGGGGCTCTGCTGCCAGCGGGGAGGGAAGGAGGAAGCTGTGCTGGGCGGGGAGGGCAATAAAAAGGAAAGACTTTATTTTTTTTTCACTTTTCTCAAGGAGAAGTAACTTCCGGGTGTTTCAGGGGCCGGGCAGTCCTTGGGCTGTGCAACTGGGAGCAGGGCAGGGCGATGCCAGCGCTGCTGCCGGCAGAACACCCTGATTAAGTGGTTAACGTTGGCAAAACTTCGGCTTATGCGGCTCGGGGGAGCTGTAGTGAGCTATACAAGCAAAAACTTAATTTTGCTGTGGTAATTTATGTCCCTGCTGCGCTGCTGTGGCTCGACCACCTGAGCATCGCAGGAGGTCTTTGCAAAGACAAACACAAGGGCAGGTCTCAGCCTGAGAATTTAGTCACTCTGAGACCTCTCCTCAGCCACGCGAGACAAAGTTGTCTGATCTGGGCAACTAAAAGAGCCCCTGTGTAAAGACTTCAGGTGTCCATGTACACCGGTTTGGCAAGGCTGAGATGCAGCTCCTTCCAGCTCGTGTCTTCTATCAAAATGTTCCCTGAATTATCTTGTACCTCACGTGATCCTGCATTTATTCAAAGCACATCCTCAGCAGGGCTGCTGCTGGTGGTCTGTAGTTTCAGCTTTCTCCAAGTGAACCAGTTATTTAAGCAGCTCACTGTGCTCAGGATGAAGAATCTTCTCTTTTCACTGTATTAATGCACCTCACTTGCTCTTTGCATGGCAGCTATGGGATATGGCCCTACCAGACCTTCAGGAAGCTGGGAATTCCCGGTCCACAGCCTCTGCCCTTTCTGGGAACTTTCCTGGAGTATCAGCATGTGAGTACCAGCAGATTCTACTCTGCCTGAGGTTCTTCTTGTGGCTGATGCTGTTTTTTCTATTCTTTGGATATCTCTTTCTTCTACCCTTGATTCAGTGGCTTGGAAATGATGCTTTTAGGTAGGAAGCTCTTTGGACACACAGAGAACACAAAAAGTCAGGCTGACCTGAATGAGGTGTGCTGTATTTTAAAACTACTTTGTAATTTAAATTATTAGTTTTTCCCTGTGTTTCTGCCTGCTCTTGAGCAGCTGAAGTTCTGTTAAAAACAAAATAAAAAAAATATTGTAGAGATGCCTAAGGCTGCTGTTTCTGAGAACTGCCTGTTTCTCTGCGCTTTTTGTCATCAACATGAAGAGGCTGAATTAGCCCCAGCAATGCCTCATCCAGCAACTTGCTGTTGGGCCAGCCTGAAACTAAGCCAGACAAATATTGTTTTTTCTCCTTCTCCATCTTTCTCCCTTTGTCCAAAAACCCCTCCATCCAAATTCTAGAATTTAGCACAAGAGGGCATGGTCTTAAGCTGTGCCAGGGGAGGTTTAGGTTGGATATTAGGAAGAAGTTTTTTACAGAGAGGATAATCAGACGTTGGAATGGGCTGCCCAGGGAGGTGGTGGATTCACCATCCCTGGAGGTTTGTAAGATGAAACTGGATGTGGCATCAGTGCCATGGTCTGGTAACCACAGCAGTGTTGGATCAAGGGTTGGACTTGATCTCAGAGGTCTTTTCCAATCAGATTGGAATATCAAATATCATTGACTTATCAAACTTTATCAAATAATTAGGTAGCAGCTGATCTCAGGTAACTGATTGCAATGCAGAACAACTGTAGTGGCTTCAGTAAAGGAGGTGTTTCACTTGTGTTTGCTGGGTTTACAACACACACATGATCTCTTACTAATGCTTTAGTGAGTGTTGTGTGTCCCATAAGTTTCATCCTTACATGTAACATCAGTTAAAACCCTAATGGGAACAAAACAAAAAAGCCATGCTCACTCCAGTTCAGGAATTGCAGTGGAAGATCATATGAGGACAAGACAGTAGCAGCTGTCACTTGTTGAGCCAAAGGTGAAAGGACACCCTGGGATGTAGTTCTGCCTCCTAACTCTGCTCACACTAAAACTGTGTAACTTGTCATACCTTGTCTTTGTTACGGTTTTGGATCAGGTTGGCTGGTAAAAGTTGATAGTGCTTTTTTTATTCTTTTTTCTCTCTGCTCTCTTTCTTCTCTCCAATGCAAATGTCCCTTAAGCATCTACATGATGCTTAAGAGCAATTATGCACCTCCCAACCTCAACCTCTGTGACTTGCAATGGGTCTGTGAGATGCCCTGTGCTGCCAGCTGTGACCTGCTTTAATCACTTTTTACTGGCAAACTGCTCATTTCTCCTTTCTTCTTTTCCAGGGAGTCCACCATTTTGATCAGGTGTGCTTTGAAAAGTATGGAAAAAATCTGGGGGTGAGTTTCTGCAGAGCAAAACTACCTGTTTGGGGTGAATGGAAAAAGGTACATTGCCATCACATCGCTCAGCACTGTAATTCCAGCAGTGGCAGCTTGGGAAAATCCAGGTTCACCACTGCAAAAGTCTCCACCCGTCTCTCTCCAAGGCTTCTCTCCTGCTGGGATTTCAGTATGGTGTGGGGCTGGGATGATGGTGGCCAGTTTGGGGGGTGATTTGTTTGCATGAGCTTTGAAAATAACCTCCACTGCTTGGTGTCAGACTGAGCCTCCTGCTTTTGAAGCTGCTGCTCTGTCTTGTCTGGAGCAGGAAGCGAGCTTCAGGCTGCCACAGGGTTTTTTATCTTGCTCCCTGCTTCTCCCAGAGCTGGGGCACGAGCTACCTTTCAACCTGCCTTCCCTCTCCCCACACAGCGCTGGTTTTGTGCAGGGGCTTCTTATCGTGCTTCTATTGAGAACCTCTCAAACTGAAGCAAAATTCCTGTGCCAAAAAAAAAAACCTGAGAGGCTTCATGAAACCTGGCGCATTTTTTTTGAGAGATTAAATGTTCTCAAGCTTCTTGAAGATGGCAGCTTCCCTCAGCTACTTCCCAAAGCTCCCTGCCCTTTAGCCCACACCATGACTTTTAAGTTCTTCTGTCTCTATTGATTGGAAAATGGAGGAGACAGAGGAGTTTTTCGCCTCTCAGTGCCTTGTAGGCCAGGCAGGAAGTCTCTTTACCCCACAGGTGGGTTGTTCAGCGTGGATTTACTGTTTCCAGCTATCAGGAGCAGAAAGAGAGCTCAGACAGCCCAAGTGCAGGGGATCAACACTGTGGCAAAGGCTGTCTTTTATCTAAACCCACACTGCTTCAGCAACTCTTTAGTACCACAGACAATTGCTAGAAATGCTCATGCTGTCCATGGTTGGCACTTTCTTTCCCTTTCTCCTCTTTTACTATGTAATAAAACAGTTTCAGCCTCATCCTTTCAGCAGTTTTGTCAGAGTGGACTGAGCTGGCCCAAACCCTTTGTGCCATGGCTCTGGCCACGGACAGAGCAGGCTGCTTGTGCTCCAGCTGACCGTGAGCAATGGATTGACTGTGGGTTTCTCATGGCTTAGGTTTTATGATGGCAGCAGCCTGTGCTGGCTGTTTTGGACCCGGTCCTCATCAAAAACATCCTGGTGGAAGAGTCCTACTCCATTTTTACTAATTGCTGAGTAGGTACCTAGTCCTGTGCTTTGCTTTCCAGCACAGAGCCTGTGCAGCAAGAAGGGGGTTTCTTCGTGGTTTCTGTTCTCTGAGCCCTTCAGCAAGTACTGCTCTCTGATGTGCCCCAGTTTATTGATGGTACCAACACCAAAACTCTGCTAGGGAGGTGTACGGGCCACTCTGGCTGGGACATTGGGCCATCAGCCTGGCTGTGGCATAGGGCTGGTGGTAATGTATGACCCTTACACTCCTGTTCCCATTTCTGTTGTTTGCTGGTTGAGGAAGAGCTGAAAAGGATTCGTACTGTGCTGTCTCCAGCCTTCACCAGTGGGAAGCTGAAGGAGGTAAAGCACAGGCCACTGGTACTTTGCATCAGTAGCTGGAGGAGGATTGGGCCGTTTCCCCTCCAAGAAGGAAGTCTCCCTGTTAGTCAGGACCACATCCATGAGCTCCTGTATTGTTGGTACAGTTCAGCAATGCAGTGTCTGTCTGCCATCTTGGGGATGCAGTCAGGAGAAGGTGATAGGGGATGAAACAGCTCACAAGGATGTTGGCCCTGTTTTCACCTTGCTCAGCACATCACTCAGACCGTGGTTGTTGATTTTTCCATGCACTCAGGAGCCATGTTCAGTCCCAGCTGGAGTGGATGCTTAGCTGGAATGGGAGCTGTGTGTGGATTTTGGGAGAAGAGCCTTGCTCAGTCATAGTAGATAGCTCTGTGGACAGATTGTTGAGATGAGACCTGGAAATGAGACCTCCCCAAGCCAGACTTGGCAGGTGGCAGTGTGGAATCACCCAGCCTTGTTTGGTGGCAGGGAAGGAGTCAACAGTGCTTTCTGCTTTGGTTTGCATTTTAGATGTTCCAAATCATTAATCATGATGGTGAAAAATTAGTGAAAAACATTAAGAAGAAAGTGGCTAATGATGAATTCGTGACCGCAAAGGAGCGAGTAACTGTGGGGGGCTGAGAGGAAAGGGTTCGTGTTCAGTGTGGGGAAGGGGTTTTTTTGGAGGGTCTTTTCCATCCTGCAGCATAGATCCCTTGTGACCTATGGAGGCAAACTCCACAGCAGCTGTGGGCATGGCATGTTCCCCAGCAGTGGGGTTGCTGTGCTCTATCCCCTGTTTCATTGTACTGGGGACGCATTTTGACAAAGGAGCAGGGCCTGTTCCAGCAGCTGTGCAAGATGTGGTATTTTTGTGTGTCATTTTTGCAATTTCTTTTACAGATGGAAGTCAGAATATAGTCTGTTACCCCAAGCTGCAGTTCAGTGCTTTCCAACTACAGCTTAGGTTTTTGAAGCTGAGAAAAACTGGGGAATGAATGCAACTGGGGAAAACTTGGGAAAGTATGATGATGGTTACTGCCAGATTAGGACAGACCTACTATGTTAGCACTCTGCATCAAGAGAGATTCCCTCCCACAGTGATTGTTTCTAGATGGGCTCTTATTTACTGTTGTAGTGGGGTTCATCTCATTCACTCTCACTTCTTGTCTGCTCAGCATTTTTGGAGCCTACAGTATGGATGTGGTGACCAGCACTTCTTTCAGTGTCAACATTGACTCCATGGGCAACCCCAATGACCCCTTTGTCACCAACATTAAGCAATTTCTTCAGTTCAGTTTCCTGAATGCTGTGTTCATATTCTTAAGTATGACACACCTCATCTCATACAGCCCTGAATCCACATCAAAGGTGGTGACCACCTGCGTTTCCTGGTAGCTCCTGTAGTGGCTTTGAGTCTTCTTTGCCCCATGGGAGATGCTCAGCACTTTGCAGGGTTAGATTTACCCCAGCAGATCTGCAGAAATGTTTCCCCAGGGAAACCACAGTCAGGATTTGTACAGCTCATGTGGGACTTTGCAGCACCCTCCTGAAAGCAGAGACCCTGTTTGCAGAGGCTTGGTGGAGAGCTGCTCTGTCACAGAGAGCTGCACTTGCTGTGGCATTGTGGTCACAAGTAAATTCTCAAGTGCATTTTATTCCAGCCATGGTTAGGTACAAAGAGATGAAAGGGCAATGAAAAGCAATTTTTTGAGTCAGGGTCCAGATTTACCCTTCTGCTTTCTATGCTTTGTGCCAGTTTTGAGTTTCTTGGGACCCCTTTGAGCTCATATATGTTGTTCTCTTCTTTCCTTTTAGTGTTGTTCCCCTTTGTTATCCCTGTGCTGGAAAAGATGACGGTGACTCTGTTACCCTCAGACATCATGAACTTCTTCAAGGATGTCTTCATAAAAATTAAGAAGGAATGAGAACAGGGCAGCAGCACAGTGAGTCCAGCCCAGGTGTCCTCTTCTCCTCAGGAGAAGTGTGTTGTCCTGAACTCGCAGGATGGCTCCAAGTCTGCTGAGGCTGACTGGGACAAAAGTATGTCTTGAGATCTGTCCCCCTCTCAGCAGAGAGCAGTAGTTCCTTATCGAGTTAAAGGAGAGAAGTAGGGAGAGAATTTTAATTGTTAATCCCATGCAAGATTCAAGGTCTCAGTAGTGGGACCATAATGATGTTTGTTACGGATCAGCTGTATTTTTATTATATCCCATTTCCTGGGATAAATCCTGAGGTGTGTTTGTGCAACAAAAGGTAAAAGGAGTATTTCCTTACTCCTTTTTTTTTATTGTCTTCTCTGAAGGCCAGTAGTGTTGGCTGTGTTTCAAAAAGCACACAAAGCACATATGTTGTGTGTACCTTGCTCATCCATGAGCTCATCTCTGTCCCCCATCCTGGGTAAACTGTTAAATTAAGAAAATAATGACTTATGTGCGTACAGTCCCAGTCCATCAACCTCAGTCAAGTCTGGACACTTGCAAATTTTGAGGTGCCAGGACAGGGTGTTTGTAAGGACACCCTGCACTGCAGGCTGCATCCTGTCGGCACTTGGACACTGCTGCAGTGCCAGCATTAAATCCTGGGTTCTGCTTATTACCACTGCCACATTATGCTCAGGGCTCCTAATCCCTTGGCAGTGCAAGGCTCACCTCATGGCTTAGAGGAGTTGCTGGACATCTCTTCCTCTCTATCTTTTCCTGGCATGTGCTCCTATTTTTTTTTCTTTTGGCCTAGGAGCATTGTCCTAGAAGATAGCAGAGACTTTCTGAATCAGGCTCAGGCTGCACATACCTTGGTTCTGCTCTTAAAGAAAGCAGTGTAACAGCTGTCCTCTGGATGTACAACTGCCAGATCCACCCCTTTGTGGTACCAGAGGGTAAGCTTGATGTTTCCTTTACCAAGTGTTAAGTAGTTAGGAGTAGCATTACCTATGAGTGGGATCCTGAATTTCCAAGGGTTAATTACTGTCGTTATCAGCTTCTTGTATGTGCTTTTATGCCTTTTTTCACCATTAAGTGATGAAGACTTCTGGCCCAGGTTCTTATCTTTGCTGGTTATGAGACCACCAGCTCCACCCTCAGCTACATAACCTATAACCTGGCCATTCACCCTGGGATGAGGTCGATGCATACCTGGCCAAGAAGGTAAAGGAGGGTGGGAAGATGCTGTGGTTGTCCCTACCAGTGCCTTGCAAACCCTGAGCCAAAACCCAGGTTGGAAATAAAGCAGAGTGGCTGAGGTGCTGGCACTGAGATTTCCCCTCCCCTGGTCTCTGATGCCTGGAGTGGAAGTGCTGTGGGGGTGTTGGGGTGGGAGTGGAAGTCCGGTCCCTCTGCTGGGGGACAGCTCGAGAGGGTCTGCAAGGAGCCCATGGAGATCAGTAGTGTGACAATTCCAAAGGACATGGTGGTCATGATCCCAGCCCTTGTGCTGCCCCGTGACCCGCAGTACCGGCCAGAGCCCGATGAGTTCAGGCCTGAGAGGTGAGGGCTGGGCAAGGGGAATAGCTGAGTGCTCAACCTCAGCCCTGGGAGTGGAAATGGCAGCAAAAGTGGGGAATGCATGATTATAACATTTAAATTAGGCATTTATCATTGTCTGACATCTAGTCCCAGCATTACCGTGAGGGGAGTTTTATGATCTACATCCATAAACTGTGCATGGAATTTAATTAACTGCATTGAAGGGAGCAACAGTGAGAGCAGCTCCCAGCAGCTGTAACACTGAGGGGTTTATGGCCAAATATTAAAGCAAGAGTCATTGGGTGACTGGCACAATGCCCTGCAAATCAGCATGGAAGGGCAAAGATGGGTAGGAAATAAAACTTAATTTTTAATTCAAGTTATGAAGCAATCTTTGCTTAGGAGGTCTGTCAGACCCTGCAAAATGAGGCAATAGCCCAAGGCAGATCTGGGAGACCCTGGGCCTGCTAGTCTTCAGGTGGCCACAGAAACATTGAGGGTTGGTCCAGAGAGAGCAGGACCAGACCTTGTGCCCTTGTACCAGGAGCTGGAATACCCCTGGAAGATAGTTCTGGTGTGGAGACGTGGTGACCTTTGGGACAAAATGTGGCAGCAGTATCAGGCAGAAGTTAGGGAGGGAGATGGGGGCTGCTGAAGTCACCTATGGAACCTATGGTCACCTCGTGTTGGATTCAGGAGGAAAGACCCAAATGGGAGTACTCTGGCAATGGACAGGCTACACCAGTTGCTCCAGTAGCTCCTTCCTTACTCCAGTTGACAAACTGGTGGTTGGACAGGACCTCTTTAGGGTTCACTTGCCTTGCTGGGAGTTCATCAGAGAGATGTGCTGGTGTCTCAGTAGCGAGATACTTCACTGCTGACTTAGCGTGGCTGAGGTTTGTACGTGGACCTCATGCACTGGGAATGAAAAGCCTCCTGGCATGAAAACTAACTGATCACTAAGAAGTATGACTGAAAATGCTCAGTGGCAAATTTCTCTGTGAAGCTGATTGTTCTTCCCTGTTTTTCATGATGAGGAGAGGAATGGCTGGCGTGTCTCAAAAGCAACCCTGCCTTTAGTCACGCAGGGGGAGAACGTCTTTGTGTTCGCTCAGTCCTTTGATCTACAGGGAAGCCGTGAAGCTGTAGACCTGTGTGTTTTAGGGTTTGAAATCTGGGTTCAGTTTTGGAGCTGAGAGGGAGTTCTGAAAAAAAAAGAGTAGTTATGAAATCCGTTAGCATATTTCAGGTATTCCCTGGTCACCTGACGCACTTCGAGTTGCACAACCAACTCCAAGCAGTAGGATAAAAGCAGNTCTGAATCAGGCTCAGGCTGCACATACCTTGGTTCTGCTCTTAAAGAAAGCAGTGTAACACTGCTGATCTTGACAGCTGTCCTCTGCCTGTACAACTGCCAGATCCACCCCTTTGTGGTACCAGAGGGTAAGCTTGATGTTTCCTTTACCAAGTGTTAAGTAGTTAGGAGTAGCATTACCTATGAGTGGGATCCTGAATTTCCAAGGGTTAATTACTGTCGTTATCAGCTTCTTGTATGTGCTTTTATGCCTTTTTTCACCATTAAGTGATGAAGACTTCTGGCCCAGGTTCTTATCTTTGCTGGTTATGAGACCACCAGCTCCACCCTCAGCTACATAACCTATAACCTGGCCATTCACCCTGGGATGAGGTCGATGCATACCTGCCCAAGAAGGTAAAGGAGGGTGGGAAGATGCTGTGGTTGTCCCTACCAGTGCCTTGCAAACCCTGAGCCAAAACCCAGGTTGGAAATAAAGCAGAGTGGCTGAGGTGCTGGCACTGAGATTTCCCCTCCCCTGGTCTCTGATGCCTGGAGTGGAAGTGCTGTGGGGGTGTTGGGGTGGGAGTGGAAGTCCGGTCCCTCTGCTGGGGGACAGCTCGAGAGGGTCTGCAAGGAGCCCATGGAGATCAGTAGTGTGACAATTCCAAAGGACATGGTGGTCATGATCCCAGCCCTTGTGCTGCCCCGTGACCCGCAGTACCGGCCAGAGCCCGATGAGTTCAGGCCTGAGAGGTGAGGGCTGGGCAAGGGGAATAGCTGAGTGCTCAACCTCAGCCCTGGGAGTGGAAATGGCAGCAAAAGTGGGGAATGCATGATTATAACATTTAAATTAGGCATTTATCATTGTCTGACATCTAGTCCCAGCATTACCGTGAGGGGAGTTTTATGATCTACATCCATAAACTGTGCATGGAATTTAATTAACTGCATTGAAGGGAGCAACAGTGAGAGCAGCTCCCAGCAGCTGTAACACTGAGGGGTTTATGGCCAAATATTAAAGCAAGAGTCATTGGGTGACTGGCACAATGCCCTGCAAATCAGCATGGAAGGGCAAAGATGGGTAGGAAATAAAACTTAATTTTTAATTCAAGTTATGAAGCAATCTTTGCTTAGGAGGTCTGTCAGACCCTGCAAAATGAGGCAATAGCCCAAGGCAGATCTGGGAGACCCTGGGCCTGCTAGTCTTCAGGTGGCCACAGAAACATTGAGGGTTGGTCCAGAGAGAGCAGGACCAGACCTTGTGCCCTTGTACCAGGAGCTGGAATACCCCTGGAAGATAGTTCTGGTGTGGAGACGTGGTGACCTTTGGGACAAAATGTGGCAGCAGTATCAGGCAGAAGTTAGGGAGGGAGATGGGGGCTGCTGAAGTCACCTATGGAACCTATGGTCACCTCGTGTTGGATTCTGGAGGAAAGACCCAAATGGGAGTACTCTGGCAATGGGCAGTCTACACCAGTTGCTCCAGTAGCTCCTTCCTTACTCCAGTTGACAAACTGGTGGTTGGACAGGACCTCTTTAGGGTTCACTTGCCTTGCTGGGAGTTCATCAGAGAGATGTGCTGGTGTCTCAGTAGCGAGATACTTCACTGCTGACTTAGCGTGGCTGAGGTTTGTACGTGGACCTCATGCACTGGGAATGAAAAGCCTCCTGGCATGAAAACTAACTGATCACTAAGAAGTATGACTGAAAATGCTCAGTGGCAAATTTCTCTGTGAAGCTGATTGTTCTTCCCTGTTTTTCATGATGAGGAGAGGAATGGCTGGCGTGTCTCAAAAGCAACCCTGCCTTTAGTCACGCAGGGGGAGAACGTCTTTGTGTTCGCTCAGTCCTTTGATCTACAGGGAAGCCGTGAAGCTGTAGACCTGTGTGTTTTAGGGTTTGAAATCTGGGTTCAGTTTTGGAGCTGAGAGGGAGTTCTGAAAAAAAAAGAGTAGTTATGAAATCCGTTAGCATATTTCAGGTATTCCCTGGTCACCTGACGCACTTCGAGTTGCACAACCAACTCCAAGCAGTAGGATAAAAGCAGAGGCATAAGGTATCTGTTGAGACAGAAATAAGGGACTTAGCTGGATTCTTCTAATATGCACAGAGACACAAAAAGCTTTTGCCTTCCCAGACCCCTCGGCACTTCAGATCTGGAAGCTGACCCATCCTGGAAGAGTGGCTCATGCTAACTTGGTTTTTTTGGTTGTAATCAGGTTCAGTAAAGAGAACAAAGAGAATCTTGATCCCCTACACCTTTCTGCCACTTGGGGCTGGCCCTGGGAACTGCATAGGAATGAGGTTTGCTCTCCTTGTCATCAAAATGGATGTGGTCATCCTGTTGCAAAACTTCTTCAGAACCTGCAAAGACGCACCAGTGAGGATATGGGATGATGTGATTCATTATCTGCCCTTTACTCCCACTGAGATGGTCCTACTGTTATATGGGACTAACTGTTGAAATCTTCTCAGTTAATTTTAAGTGATTCACTACAAGTTACTGACACTTTTTTAAGCCTCTACAGAAACATATTTAATGTTGGTGGGATATTTTAGGCTGAAATCCCTGAAGTCCTCTGCCTCTCTTTGGGTGCACCTAAGCATGGTGCACTGTGGGTCTGCCTTGACCCAGCTTAGGAAGACCCTGCTCCAGAGAGCAGGAAGGGTCTGTCCCCCCAGCCCACACCAAGGCTGTGCTTTGCAACACAAACATGGCATGGTGAGGCATCCCAAGACACCAAAATTCATCTCTTACGGGCCAGCAGGCAGCCCTAAAGGATAACAATTTTCAAGCAAGCACAACCTGAGTTCAAGTTGAGTTGGCGACCCTCTCCCTCTTTGAGGCAATGCAGGATCCCACCAGGTGTTGGCTTTGCCCAGGATCCCAGTGAATGCTGCCTGCAGTCCTGATGGGACAGGCCCTGCAAGGTGGGGCTGTTTGACAGAAGATAAATGCAGTAGCTGCTGGAAATGATGTGTTAAGACAGCCCTCCTTAGAGCACAGCAGTTCCCTCAGGGGCAGGTAGCACAATGGTGTTGGTTTCCAGCCCAGCCCAGCTCCCTGCACTGGCTGCTGCAAAAGGCTGTGCCATTAATGTGTTTTGTTGGTGAGGTGAGCTTGAGAAATCAGAGCAGAGGGGCCAGCAAGTGCATTCAAAGGACATTTGTTGTAAGAAACAGAGAAATCCTGATTAAATTATTACTTGGCACGGGTGCTCAGCTGGAATCTCTGCAGATTCAGATTGCAGCTCAACTAGTAACCTGGAGGTGAAAGACTGTAATAGTCCATTAACAATGCAGTGACCTATCCACCCTCCCCCAAGTCTAATGACATTTTTCTAGTCCTCTGCAATCCATAAAATTGATTCTTTTTATAACTGCCTTTAATTAAAAGGAGACAAGTTAAATATGTATTGTATTATTGGTGCCCATAGGTTTATGGGGCTCTTTCAGCCCTTTTTTCTGCAGGAGATGTCATGTACATCAGGTCAGAGTGGGAGGAAAAAATTCATGCTGGAACATCCCTTTGGAATATGTATATGGAAGCTGAAGCCTCCTCTCACTTCTCCACTGATGGCACACTGGGCTCCAAGCCACATGGCTTAAATTTCCTGAAACAAAGCTTACTGGGATATGGGGATTTGAATGTAGCTTGTCAGGCTGAGTGTATCACCCTTGTCCTGATGGGGTGTGGGAGAGCTGGGACATGAGCAGCATCCATTAGAGGGGAAGATTTAAAACACTCTCCCTTCCCCTGCAAAATAACTCCCTCCAACACCCACTTTAAATGTTGGTTTGTAATGAGCTTTCCAGCCTACCCCATGAAAACCTTGTCGTGTGAGGATGCTTTTTCTTTGGTACTTGGTCTGAGCATCAGTCTTAGGTTTGTTTTTCCTGGAGAGCTCATTGCTCCTCCAGCTCCCATTATGATGTAGGTCCCCTTAGTGCTGACACACTTCAGCATTAAACAAAACGACACCGTGTGCCCCTCCTTGGCTGCAGCTCCCTGCATGGGTTTTGGCTGCTTCTCCCTCCACGTGCAGCCTGTTGATCAGTGCACCAAGCTCTTTGTACCACACCAGGTGAAAGCCAGAATTCACTAACCAGTTTAGTTAAGAGCTGAGGGCTGTTAAACACCAGCTGGTAGCTGTTTTGCGGGAGCGATAGCGACAGTCCTGCTGTAAATACACCTGGAAGTTAGGAAGTGTATTGAAAACAAGTGGTAGCTGGGATGTACATGGGATGTAGGGCTCCTGTTGTTGTTGTCTCTGTCCTTTTTCCCAGCTTATGTGGCTGTTTTGGTTTTTTCCCTCCTGCTCAAGATCCCGCTGGTTCTGGACTCAAAAGGTTTCACGCAACCAAAGAATCCCATAATCCTGAAGATGGTCCCCAGAGCCCAAGCTGACCTGAAGAAGTGAAAGAAGCAGGAACAGAGCAAGAGGCTCTTACTTGATGGTGCCTCCTCTAACTCTGGAGAGGAAGACCAGGTTGATGTGTGCGCTGTGGGAATGTCAGAGGTGCCACCCCCCATTTCACAGGGGTTTGGCCCAGCATAATTACATGAGCATTATCCTAATGAACACGAGCCCCAGGCCCCCATGCCCCCAATCACAATACACATTTTGCAAGACCGTTTGCACTTGAGTAATTTGGGCTTTTTTTTTTTTTCTCTCTCCAAAGAGGCACTTTTCTAAGCAATTTGATTCCAGACACTGTCAGTCTCTTCTGGCAGTGTAATTTAAATCAAGATAGGGAGAGCAAATTGCACATAGTTAAGTAATGCTGCCATTGCTCTTGTTCCCACTGCCTGCTGGGTAACTCTGTGTGTCTTCTGGTTTTATTCTCCTGGGAATGCAGAGTTGTCTAGGGCTATTTCTTCAGCTCTGTGCTGTGACCCTGACAAGTGTTAAAATGGTCACATCCTCACAGAACTGAATGCCTGCAGCAAAATTTCTGATGCTGATTTATTTAGATTTTGGTATGATTTTCAATGGCTTTTGCGTGATTCCAAGTGCAGATGAGTTAACTGGAGGAGCCCAGAGAGAAGCAGTTACCCCTAATGTCTGGAGATTGGCAGAGTGGGAGAGGAGTGTCCCACATGTGTTTCCTGATTGTTTGCTTATTGTACCCTGGGCATGCAGCCATCACCCATGGAAAGGATTGTCAACACAGGCACTGTCTATACTGTTATCATGACACCTTTTAGTCTGGTTTGTATCAGGCCATTGTTAGAGCAACTTAAAACTGAGTTAATGGTGATGCAGGGTGCGGCACCGAGAGCCTTCAGATGTCCTGGACAACCCTAGACTGGAAAAAAGGTGCCTTTGGCTGTTGAGAGCTTCAAAGTCCTGCCAGACTTCCTCTCTTTTTAGAGCTTCTAAAAGACCTGTATGCTGACATTTGGTATTATTCCTCCAGAGACTGGAGTGCTAACTGCAATAAAAAGCTCACTTACCTCTTCTCTAACCAGCTGATGCCAATCTCTGTTTCTGTGCTTTCTCCATACACAAGTGACTCCATCTGAAGGTCTTGGAAGCCTTTGGCCAGGTGACAATGTCCCATCACCTCTCCCGGCTGGATTCCTCACTTCTTGGGTGGGATCCTCAAAAATCCATGCTACAGAGTGGAGATAGAAGTTCTCCTTTGCATTTCATTCTTCTGCTGTCACCTTTTGGCACCACAAATCAGTGAGGATGTGGTCTTGCTTGTCTCAGCCAGGCATGTGTTGCTCTGTGAGAAAGGAGGGATTTGATTCCAGCATCTGCTCCATGCTGCAGAGCATGGGACTTCACACCGTGTTCAAAGAGCGCTCTGCTCTCTCCTCAACACCTCATGCACCTGCTCTGCCTGTACCTTCCACAGGAGGATGTCTTCTACTTCCAAGCTGTCAGATTTCAGCACTGGGTGAAGTACTTGCATGTGCATATGCATCCAGCCCACTCACTACCATAGATGGTGCTGCTTGGATTCCTGGGAGATGAAAACTCTTTGTATCCTGAGTGAATCCCTGAGTGTAACATCAGTACTAAGCACTGCTTTTGGAGATGCAGAGTTTAAGGTGCAACATCCCCAAAATGAACAGCTGAGCAGGGTCACTGATGGTGTGAATCAATTCCTGTTGTAAAATGTGGCTTAGGAACTTCATTCACTACATAGCAGTTTTTATATTTTACATTCTTTTATACAGAGATACATATTATATATTCTTTTTATACTTACTTTCTATATTTTTTAGGAACTGGGTAGAAAATCTCAGAAAAGATATAATAACCTTTCTGCAGCAGATTAAATTCTCCAGTGAAAGACACCTTTGACTGGAAGTGTAAGGGAGGAGTGAAGCTGCTTCTCTAGAGAGTCACCAGTGAGCTGGGTGAGAGGGTTAGAAAATTCCCAGCGGCTCGGGCAGCCACGGCTTCCCCTTTTGCCTTTGTAACCTGCAGCAGTGCAGCTCCCTTCTACCACCAACGTACAAAAGTGACAATTCATCTTTGTTTTGAGCTGTTGCTTTCCCCTTTTTATAAAGCTGTGGCAGAGTGTTTGTGACGGCGCATCTCAGGGGAGAACGACAAAGTGCAGAGGCAGCGGGACCCCTGGAGAACAAAGAGCTGAAAAGCGCCTGCACCGTCAGAGCGGTTCGTGAAAAGGGGCACGGAAAATCCTCAGGTCTCTGTCTGGAGAGGGCACTGAGGAGATGAGGGTGACAAAGTCACATGCAGTGCCACAGGTCAGGGATGAATTAATAACCTTGCTGGGGTGAAGGCCGTAGCCTGCCCAGTGGCAGCGAGGGAAGAGTTTTGCCTCCTCGCCCCGTGCCTGTGCTGGAATTAATCACTCACACACAAATGTCAACAGTACGGAAAACATCCTCCAGGATAATCTCTCTCACAAAGCTGCTTAACATTTTGGAAATACACAGTTCACTTGCAGGTGTCAAAGGATATCAGCCTCTCTCATGTCTGTTCAAAGGCATCTTCATCTGCTCCACCCCGTGCCAGTGAAGTGGGCAAACACGCTGCGGTGTGGGGCAGCGTTGATGTGAGGGACCAGCACAGCACTGCCTCATCTCCAGGCACCTGCACAGGATTCTGGCAAGAAGCAAAGCAGTGTTGAGCTGTGCCAAATCCCATCTTTGTTTTGCTGAATTCAGTTGTGCTTAAGAGCCGAAAGCACACACCTTCATCGGTTCCCGATTGTTCCAGAGCGGGATTTGCCAACAGATTTTGGCTTTGTGGGGAGGTTGGGTGGGACCTTGCAGTGGGGAATTGCTCTGATGCTGTGGGTATTCCAGCAGGCACAGTACCTGGGACTGTGTTTCTTGGGTTTATTCCAGACTGAGCAGCTGTCTGGGAGATGTTCTGTGTCAACACTTTCTGGTCCCATTTCCAGAGGTAACAAACCTGCACCATTCCCCTGTAGCCAGGGGAAATAAAGCTGTGCTCTTCTGGGCCTTGGTTTATCTGCACTTGTAAGTTTTTAAAAATTATTTACAGTTAGACAATAGTGAACTTAGATGTGTGTCCAGCTTATGCCATGCTTTGATTCACACCCCAGCAAGATCACAGAGTGAGCAAATGGATTTCCTTTTGGAGGACCCTAAAGCAGAAATGCTTCAGGAGCTCATCTAGCATGCTCCAGCTGCTGACAGCTTAAAGCAAGTGCTCTACTCCCCCTAAAAAACATACAGGATTACTGTAGGGCCCCGTGCATCAGCTCCTTTGCTCTGTGTATCCCCCTCCCATAGCAGAGCACTGCTCCCTAGTGCAAACACGCTTCAGCTCAGCACCTCCTTCTGGGAGGACGGTCCACCCTCAAGTGGCATCACTCAAATCTGGCCTCACTCACTCGTGTTTCAATTATTTAGGCTGCTGTCAAGCACCAGCACCCACTTGCACTTAACACGGTGCTCCCTCATTGAAGTGCTGTTGCTGCCGGGCCCTACATGTGCTCGAGTGCTTCGCTCAGGAGGTCCCGGGGCCAGTCCCAGGTAGAGCAGTTATGCCTGCCCTAATTTGCAAGACACTTGGAGCTTTCCTGACCCTGACCCAGCCTTGCATAAGGGTTGTCTGTATTATTGCTGCTGGTGCTGTACTGGACCTGCTGCCGAAGAGGCACAGGCCCCCAGACACCCGTATTGAGTGCTCCATTCGGTTAAAATCGATGGAATAATCAGCCCACAGAGTCTGCCCAAAGGTCAGGGAGCAGTGATTTTTTCCTGCAGCAACTTTGGTCCTCAGCTCTTGTTATAGCGTGAAGATTGCAAGCCAAAGCACTTCAGCAGGTAGGTTATCAAAGGGTTATGACTGCTGGTATTTAACTGACAAGCTGATGTAACAAATGCATAACAAGGTCCCCTAAAATAGAGAGCTAAGTTCTTTGCAGTGCTTTTTTTGGTAAAACAAGCAGGTGATGGGCATGGTACAGGATGGGCTGGCATCCTGCAAGGCAAAATGCAGGGGAGCCTTGAAGAGGAGCCAATCAGTGTGGAGGAGGGGGAGGAGGAGGATGTCAGGAGAAGGGGGTGCCAGAACATGGGACAGGCCCAGGTGGGGATAACCCCTTTTTCTCACCCTATTCCATCCCAAAGCCCCAAATTTCATCCCCCCCCAGCCTCTCCCTATCTGTCTCATAGAGGCACCTCTGTGTCTCCTCAGTTCCACGTGTGCCAGCAGCAGCCATCGGCAGAGCCAAAGGACACAGCGACAGGAGGACCCGTCTTTACCCCTCTCATCACTCCAGCACACGTACGGGAGCAGCTGGACACACGACACACTGTGGACTGAATTTGCAGAAGCACTTTGATCTTCCATTTTTAAGCTCAGTGATTCAATCCCCCACAGAGCAAAGGTAAACGGCTGCGATGCTGCTTCAGCAGACTCGAGGTTTCGAGTCAAACAGCAGTCATTTAACCACACTTTTAAAGCTCCTATCATTTGAATGTCATATGTCAAACTGATGCTACTTCCACTGAAGGCAAATAGCTGTTTATTCCCCTCTCAGCTGGCCAGCAGCCTGACATTCATTACCAAAGCCTTGCAGCTGCCAGGGATTCAAGCTACCTGTAGGAGCGCGTCTATCAAAGCCTTCCACCCTGTAAGGGTTGTTCCCTGCAATACCGCTCATACATTCTGGCTCAGGCTCATTTTACAGCTCCTGTAGGTCTGTTTTTCCCTTTGCCTGAACAAGGTCAGGTATTGGGTTTGCCCTTTCCCTCCAAAATTATGTTGTTAGCTCATTTCTCATGGCTTCTCCTGGGTTCAGGCTCGCTGTCACTGTGCACCAGCCCCTGAGGTTTATGATGTGAGTGTTCCTCTGCTTGGTCTTACAGCTGTGGACAGCGACCAGCACACAGGACGGTGGCACTGGTGGCCCAGCTGTGGCATCTTGATGCAGCTCCAGCTCTCTTTGAGGCCAGCACTCCAAATTCTGTTCCTGGGACGTAAGTTCATGCACGAAATACCTGATATTTTCTAGTTTATTAGGCACTAAAATGTTCAATTGGCTGCAGAAGAGTTCACAGAATTAAAAAAAAAAAAAAAGGCAACAGGGATGATCAGATTAGTTTGCACTTAGACGTTGCCCTGAACGTCACAGAGCAATTTACACCTGTACGAGGAGTCTGCAGAATTCTATTGAATCAGACCTGGAGCGTTTTACAGCCACTTTGCACAGACATAAATGATAGCATAAGGTGCAAAGGAAACAGCCAGCCGGACAATTACAGAGCGTCTTCACACGCCTTATTAATCCTCATTACAGCCCTCTGTGCTGAGACTCGGCACCTTCCCTTTCCCGACGAGGGCCAGCGAGGCTGTGAAGCCAATTTAGCCACCTGCCAAACCTGCGGTGTCTGACTGCTGCTGTCGACGTGCCCTTGGTCCTGGGGAGCTGGATGCTCCTTGCCAGCGCCTGAGATGCATCTTGCTAAATTACAGTGAGGGAGATCTCGGCTGCCTCCTGTCCTGCCAGGCTTCTGAGCAGCATGTGATGTTATGCTCAGCTATAATACATGTCTTTGTGTCCACTTTTTTAGCTTACCTCCATAGGTATCTCAGGAAAAGTGGGATGATGTTCATCTCAAAGACCACGAGCCCTGTTCCTTGCCTGTGCTCACACACCCATGAAACAGGTCTGTGTGTGCATGCAGGATCATGAGCCTCAGGTCACGAGGAAGTGGGTGAAGGAAAAGGATTATTCAGGTGCTCTTGGAGCGAGAGGCTGGAAGCACTGCCAGCATTTGTCTGAGCTGTGCCTATGTACTCAGGTTAACGACCCAAAATACAGCTGCCAGCACCGCTCTGTATCTACAGGAACATTTCACCAGTGGTGTGATTGTTTGCTGTAGCTCTCACATTTATGGCTGATACTGAAACTCCTTAAAAAAGAGCAGCTATCCACGTGTTTCTCAGCACTCCCAGGGCTCTCACCACATTTTCCACTCAGAGCCCCCTGGTTAAAAAGTGGTGGACCTGAAATTTTCCCACTGAGGATAACAAGAAAGAGCTGGAAAGAGTTGAGGTTGGCAGGCAGGAGACAGCCTGAATAGTTAGACTGGTTGTACACAGTCATGAGATTAGCTGTCTAATGTCCTTTCTGGGAATCTTATTAATGTTATCTTATTATTTCATAATAGATATAACCCATGTGCTAGTGCTGGCAGGCTGTAATTGGGCCTTGCCAGGGAATTACTCATATTTTTCATTCTTGAAGGAACGAAGAGCGTATTCGGTTATGCTAACGACCTCATTTGTGTGGATTCCATTCACTTGATATGTCTCTCTCATGAAGGATTACAGCCAGAGCAATGATTTCTCACTCAAAGTAAACGCTGAGGTGTCTCACAGCAGATGCTCTCCCCTCCAGATGCTGAACGGGTGCCTCGCTGTGTTTGCCTCTCCTTTGGCAGCTGCAGACTCGCCCAAAGGTGTTTTTTTTTTCTTTCAAGAACATGTTTTGCTGATGGTGATGCACATCTTTCCCTCTCGGTGTCTCAGGGTGCTGCAGGAGACGTGGAGCTCTTTGAAATGGAGCAGGGTTATCTATCGCTGCTTTATAAATCCTTTCTGCCTATTTAGTACCCCTTGTTTGGGCCTTGGGCTCTAGTGTCTACCCAAGTTCTTAGCTGAGGGGTTTTTTAACTCTCCACAGGGTATAAATGATAGTTTCAGCTACGGAGAACCCTCCTCCCCGTACTGACAATTACTCTCCTTTGTGTGTGTATCAAAGCACAGGCAACATACCCTTGTCAATAAAACCCTTTCTAATTCTTTTTTATCCTCCCCAGGGGAGTCCTTAGAGCCCCATGGAACCTCGAGCAGCCCTTTTAATTCCTCATGCTTTGGTCCTGGCCGCTGCTTGGGGCCTGTTGTTGCAGCAGCAGCGCCGGCTGTGAAAAAAGCTGTTCCCTAATGGAGCAGAGCAGTGGCTGCTGAATGACACAAAGCTTTACCTGCCCACGGGGACCCTGCTGCTGCTTCTGCAGCGTTATCAAAAAAATGTTCTCGTGCATTTGTTTGTAAAATGCCTTCATCCAGCCAGGAGAAACGTCCCTTGAAGTCAACTAACAAAATAAATAAATAACAGTCAAAGACAATACGGGGGAGAAAAAAAAAAAAGTTTCTAGAGGGAAATAAGTGATGGATTGAAAGAGATTTGAGGCTGTTGTGTCGTACAACTCTGTGCGTGATGTGACAGGAGAGTCCTCACTGCGCTGCTTCCTGTCTTCTGCTTTAAATGAAGTCCTAAAAATGCTGATTTAAAAGGGCTGAACAAACAAAATAAAATAGCTTGATGTACACTATGGAGGTTTCTTAGACCTTCTGAACTTTTTTCATAATATATCTGCTGGTGGCTGTGTTAAAATAAAGCTCCTCAACCAATAGGTGTGGAGCTGTTGAAAGTTTTTCAGTGTTCATGAGCAGGTCCGAGAAAAGGGAAGAATCATTTCACTTTTCACATACAATAATATCAAACAACAGGAAACTTGACCTGGAATTTGTCTTTGCTTTCGAAAGGCATCCCTGAGCAGTCTGCAGAGAACAGAGGAAAATGTTGATTAATACCACTGTTAATGAAAATAAACACAGGCTAAAATTCCAAGCACCATCGTTGCTTCTCAAAGCATCCAAGGATAGCAACAGATGCAATAAAGCAGAAATCCACTTTGTCTGCCAAGGGATAATGTTTCCTACTTTGGACACAAGCCTGTGGGGGGAGTACACCACCCTTAGCAGAGCAGCCTGTGACCTTGAAGGTTTCTTACATTTGAAAAGCCATCTCAAGCCTCAATGGTCCCAAGTGCAGCTTCCCAGCCCCTGCAAAGGGTCTAATACCACCTCCTGACCTGCATGGCACCTGGATACTCTTCATGTCCAATGGAAATGTCCATTGGCTTTTTCCATCTGCCTATTTATCTCATCGATTTGACCAAAGGAATTATGGGATTGAAAGAAAATTAATAGTTCCCTGCCCAGCCAGCTCCTTATTTTGATTCATTCCATTCTTGTCACTTTGAGGGAACTAAATAATTAATTGTGTTACCAAAAATAATTAGGGCTAATATCACACAGATTACACTACCCAGTTGTAACAATAATGGTGATAAGAACATCTAAATAACCTGACCTGTAATTATAATCTGGCTGTTTAGTGATGTGCAGGTTTGGGGCTTTCGCTCCAAATTTTGGCCAGCCACATTGATTAAATGAGAACTTTTTATAGCTGGTGTTCAAATTATCAAATACTTGCCTAAAGCAATCCCATTGATCAAGTGTATCATTTGTAATACAAATGTTTTTATTAGGAGCCTTTGTTCAAGATAAATGAAGGATCAAATTAACTGGAGATTGGATTGAGTAGAAAATGCTGCAGCTGGATAATTTCAAGCACCGAGGCTGAACATTTCTTTCAAATGATGAGGAGTCATCAACTAAGTCTTAATATAAAACACACACACACAGAGGCACCAGTGTATCGATTCCTCTCATCACTATGGCACAGTCTATCAAAATACATTTGGGTTTTGTAAAATAGGCTGCAAACCCTTCACTTCACTGTGACCAAAGCAGGCTGAGGTTTTAGTCTGGCTAAAATTACCAAAATACCAACATGCACCAAAACCCTCTTCCTGCTTCCTCATTTTTTATGCCAATTCTGCTGCCTCTGTTACCATCCAATAAAACTCCTTGTGCAGCTCTACTCTTAACCCACACCCCTCCTTTAATCCAGAACAGGGCAATCTTTTTCCTCTTTTTAGAAAGAAAACCACTAGAAGTGAGTAGACACAAGTATTTAACTATTCCAGCTTTTGTGGTAGCACAGCAGGGTCTGGATGGGATTGAGAGTTTATCCATAACCAGCCAGTGGAAAATGACCACGTGAGTGAAATGCTGTTAGTTCATATATATACATATATTCATTTTAATACAGCCCAAATTAGGAAAGCTATTTGGGATTACATGTTTTGGGCTGTCATGTAAAGCTGTAGATGTTAAGTGGTTGCTTTCTGAAATAACTCTCCCTTCCCTACATCCCGCTCCCAGAGCGACGTGTAAAGTGTTTGCTGGTACAGGAATTACAGATGTTGTGGAGGAGCTGCTGTAAACCCTCCCAAGATTTACATCTCCTCCGTGAGGTTTCTCCGCAGGCTGACTTCACAGGGAGAGGTTTTACAGGCATTCAGGATCCTTTTGAATGTGTCTCCAGAGGAATTTGCAATAATCGGAGGAAATCCCTTGAAGTCCATCAGATAAAATACACAGAGTTAGGAAGGGAGCACGGGGGTCAGTTAGTCCCTATGGACAAACTATTTTTGGCTTATTCAGGGACACAAAGCCAAGTTTCCAACTCATGCTGAGTGTTGGATACATGATCACCTCCAGATGCCTGCAGCCTTATCCCAGTTTTGCCTGGCTTACACCATGAAAATACATGTAATTCCCCTAAAACTGCTGGGTTTCTTCTGAATTTCAGGTAGAGAGGGAAATTCAGCTTATACCTGGACCTGACCACTCATAATGCCCATTCCCAGTGCTCCATTGACGTGTCAGGCTGGTGGCAGCACGCTTTTAGGGAGAATTATTACTTTATTCATTGCTTCAGTGAAAGAAGTGATGGGCCCAGGTGGAATTGCAGGTGGCAATAGAAAACAAGAGACTTGTTTTTCTCCAATATCATTTGTGGCCACTTCAACTATACACATACATTTATTTATTTATTTATTTATATAAGAATGCAAGTGCTATAAGTATGTAACATGTATCTATGACAGCAATGCAAAGAATTAACATCTATATAGAGTAGCTGTGTTATATTTATATAGGTTAGTTACATTACATCTATAGTTTGGAGCTGCAGGCTCTGGGCTGTTTTTCAGGCCGTGTATTTTGCTTTTATGCTGTGGCAATAATAGCTTTTTGGCTATTATTTTGGCTGTGGCCAATAACAGCTTATTGCCCGCATCGTAAGATTTAAAACCTGTGACCATTGCATTTGCTGAAGGAGACTTAAACTTCCCTTTGGAAAACTGCAGGGTATGTTCAAGGTGTATTTTCTCCAGAAGAGCTACAGCCCTCGTAATAAAAACAAGCAAACAATCAAGTTTATGACTTATCTTTAAAGAGATGGAGAGTGAGAGGAAATTAACCCCTGCCAAGGCTGCAGCACAAGGACATCGCTGCCGTCTGCCCAGGAAAGTGAGGGATGAAAGCAGCAGCAGGTATTGATAATGTGTGACTTGGTACAAGTCAAGCAATTTCATTTCTGGGGAACCCAGTGATTGAAAGCAGCACTAATGTTGATTAATCCCCCTCCCTCTTTTCTGTCTCCTAATTTTTCGCCGCTCTGAGCTCTTTCTTCCTTTCAGATGATTTCTACTGTGTGTGTGTTTGTCAAGACACCTCATGCTCCACACACAGAATACATGTAAAATCCTGCCTTTCCTGGCCTGTGTTACAGTTTATATCATTGTGCTTATCTCTGCTAATTCTAAAACAACCTCAGTAATTAATTTAATTACTATTGTAGTAATTTACCACAAGAAAATCTAGATTTTTCATAAGGCTTTTGGGGTTGTTTTTTGTTTCAGGGAAGATTTTGCAGCATTGCATCCCTGCTTGGTTCCCAGGGCCAGTCTCAGAGAACAGGATCTGATGGGATATACACTCTCTCCCCTTACTTCTCAGTCCCATCTCAGCTACAAGGGAAGACCCATAAACTCAAAGGTAAGTTCATGCTCCTTATAATTGTCCCCATTTCAGGAAAGGTGACCCAGATTGATTTAATCAGGAATTATGAGTTTGTCTTAGTAGATAATGTGATTTCAGGGGAGAAAAGCTTGCTTTAGGCTTAGAAATGACTCACGTTTGTTCACACAAACATTACAACAGCTTTTGGACTGTTTTCTGTGTTGGGAAATCCCAGTTATACTCAATGTTCTGCCTCTGTCTCCAGCACCTCCTGGAAAAGCCATGGAAGTGAATCATGGGTTGCTTCATCCACCAAGACCATTAGTGGGTGCTGCTGTTGCAAACAGAGATTTCCCCCTCTGGGGCAGCAGCTGGGCTGCTGTGTGTGGGTAGAACTGCCTGTGGAAGCAGAGGATGTCTGGGAGACAGGCTGATACAACACAGTCCCAGGCAGGAATGCAGCTGAGGATGGAGTTTGGCAGGGAAAGCTGAAAATGAGAAAAGTGTGCAGAAATTGCAGGAACTGATTTGTATCACGTTGTTTTCAAAAGGAGGGTGATATTTCTGGGGACAGTGCCAGGATTTTCAGTACCTGGTTTTCTTTTCTGAGTGTTAGACAGGGCTGCCCAATGGGCACAGTTGTGAGGTTTAATTGACTGGTTTTGAGAAGAAGTGTTCCCAGTTGCCAGAGAGGTCAGGCTGGATATACTGGATAACAGCAGGCACTGCTCATCATCTGTGTTCACATGCAATAAGAATAATAATAATAGGAGAGATAACAGCAGTTCTCCTTAGGATGGAACAATAAAAAAAAATACGTAGTTTGGGACAAAATTGTTCTGACTTCTGCCTGAGGTTATGGACAAGAGCTCCACCTGGTCAAAGAAACACAGTAAAACTGTGGTCAGTTGGTGTCAAGGAGGGGGCTGGGAAGGGGGAAAGCCTTTAGCTGCCCAAGAGGTTATAAACTCTTGCACAAAGGAGCAGCATCTCAGAGGACTGAGGTCCACCCAGGTTGTGTTGGAAGCGAAAGGACTTGAGACTTGGTCCTTGCTGTCATGAGAAGCATCATCTCAGTGCTGCTGAGGGTGATTGTACATCTGACTTCAGCTGGGGCAGGCTTAGGGATTTTCTTATTAAGCACCACTTCATCTGCTTTACTGAAAAAGTGTGCAAAGATTAAACATGACAAGGAATTTGTTTCCAGGAGACTGATATTTTGGATGGATTAGGAAGTGTAAGTACCTTCCTTTCCCTGGAGACTGAGGCAGGCTGTCTCCTCCGTGCTGGCCAGTACCACAGGGCAGAACAGAAAATAGTGTCACAACCAAAGCTCTTGGGCTTTATTCCTCTGCTTTCCCTACAGACACCTTCAATTCAAACTCCAATCCAAAACAAGTTCATCAGGTGTCATCTTCAGGATATCCATCTGCATCCCAGCAGTGTGAGTGTGAGAAATGACTTGTCGGGCAAACCTACAGCTGGCGTTTGCCTGTTCTGATCCATCTCCTGTCAGCACTCAGACCCCTGTTGACAAAATGAATTTCACCTTGATTTCTTCTTCCAGATAACACAGATTAACTGGGAGCTGTATCATTTTTTGTTTGCTTTGAAAGCCTGCAGAAGGAGTCATCTGACAGAGGATATACAGATGTTGTCTGAGGAAATCCTGCCCGCCTAGTCAACGATTCAGACCAAGGTATTGCTGAGACACCAGGGGTACCGGTGACTCCTGCAAGACTTCGAGCACAGCAAATGTGAACACTTGTGTATTGTGCTGGTTTAATGCTGTTTTCATGTCTCCCCACCAGCACCTCCTCCAGGCTTGCTGTCTCCATCTTCTCTCATTCAGCATGGCAAGGTTGGCTGAGATACTTCTTGAAGTGACTCCAGGAGGTCCCTGAGCATCTCTGTGGGGGAGCAGAGCTGGTGGCTTCACATCCCGGAACAAACCCATTTGTATTGTGCTGTACTCAGATGTATTGCTGCGTGTGCATTCATCAGTGAGGAGAGATCATCCCCCCCCTCACCCTATCCAGAGAAAGAGACATAGGGAATGGAGGCTGTGATGAGATAAATGGTTATTATGAGGTATAGACATTTTTAATTAGCTTCTGCAGACACTACCACACTGCTAATGAGCCCTTGCCAAGTTTCCTGTGATTCCTCTTTACTTTTTGTAACTCTGTAATAGTAACAATATAATCATTTTCTATAATAACCATGATAAAACCCAGATAATCCTTCTATAACTCCGGCATTAGCTTCGTCTAATTAAATCAGTTGGTGAAACATTCTTGGTCTAGGGATGGATAAATACAGCACAGCTCTGCTGCCCAGTGAAGGGTATTCCCCACATCCTCCTGCCCCCAAAACAGTACAAATCCAGTGCAAGACAGGGGTAAAAAGGCAAATGGTTAAGTTTGGATCTCAAATTACTCAATTGTTGCCAAAACAGAGGTCAGAATAATACTAAAGGAGTAATTTTGGTCCCGAGGGAAGAGCCTTAACTGTGTTAGGTGGGCTGGTGGGCAGGCAGACCCCAAAGCAGGGAGCAGTTCCCTGATGGGTGGGGAGGTGTGAGAAGGGATGAGGGAAAGAGACATCACAGGAGCCCTGCTTCCATCTGTCCTCTGGAAGAAGGGGGAGTGTTTTTCAACAGTGCTGAGAAATGCAATTTAGGCAAATAGCTGGCGGCTCCTATGAAGAGTTGATCCAGCTTGCTTGTCTTCCACTGCTCTGCTCTGATTGATGTACCCCAGGTGCTGTCATACCTGCTTATCCTTTTCTTCTTTGTCTTTTAGTTAGGAGACAATTTCTCCTGTAATTACTCCTCTTTTAAGAATTTCACATGCAAAAGGACACACACACTGCACAGTTACAGCCTCTCTGCACTTGAGCTGGGTGAATAACTGCAGACCCACTGCCCTCCTCTCAGGAGCCTGTGGGTTGGGAAGCCTTTTGTGATGCTGCCTGTAGATAAGAACCTTGCTTCTCACTTTCCTGACTCATCTTGATGCCCACAGAGTTTATTGTCAAGTGCAAGTGACTTACCCCTGGGCAGAGAAAGGCAGCAGCCACCCCCAGCAGTGCCACAGACTGATTCTTGCCAGGATTCCTGAGCTGTTGGAGAGTGAAGCCGTCCCAGGCAGTCCTGTCATACTTCCCCATCCCACAATTTCCCAGTCAAATGAGGTGGGGAGATAAACAGAGGTGAGTGAGCTTCCAAAATCCTCATCCCACATCTCCTGGGTAGCAATTAATGCTACAACACAATTAAGGAGGCAACTCCCAGCTCGGGACAGTGCAGCAGAGGAAGGTGAACTTGTAAAACAAACCCTCTCTGTCAGCCTCCTGTGTTCTCAAGCACCAAGATGTGTCTGTAGGTGGTTCAGGGTTATTTGTGGTGACACAGAGGACAAGGGGTGCTGGTTGCTGCCTCCTCCTTGCACTCCCCATGGGCAGCGACCTTCTGCGTGGTTTTCAATGAGCATTTTGTACCCATTAGAAGCTGACAGTGATAGGGATGTTTTGTCTCTCCACCTTCTCCTACACCTCCACACGAGTCATTAAGCAACACTTCAACTCCTCTGCTTTGTGTCTCTGTCCCCTGTCACCTGTAATGGCTTCATTCATCAGTCTGCCCTTTCTTTTGGCTGTGTTTTAGTGTGTGCTGTGGGTTTTTTGGTCTGGGTGGTGTGGTACACTGATCTCCATGAGCTGCCAACACAAGGAACAGTAGCACAAGACAGTCTTTCATACCACCTTCTTCCAGGTTTTCTTCTTTGCTTTGTGCTTCCACACCCAGTCTTTCCTTACTCTGCTGTGATCTCCTCACCTCTGAGCATCTTCCTTGTGCCTTTGATTTAATAACGGACCACAAGAGGAGCTTTAGAGGTTTGGGGGAGGGTGTTCACATTCACCACTTTAAGGGAAGGGCTAAGGAAAGGTTGTTCATGTAGAAGACTGTGAAATGTGTTGTGAAATGGATACAATGCCCTGAGAATGAAACTCCATTAAGAGACAGGAAAATTCCAACCTCACCAGCAAACTCTGACAGCATTTGGACATGTTCTGGTTTGCAGAGCATCCAGATTTTACCGTTTGCAAATTGGGCTCTTAACTGAACCAGGTGCTGAACAAGTGCTTTCCACAGGTCACTGAGTCCAACTTTATCCTAAATAGCTCCAGCCCCAGGCCAAATTCACTCCTGAAACAAATGGACTCATCTCACCCTTACGAAGCCACATGCCCTGGCATGGTGCATCTCCTGCAGTAGCCTGAGGCACCAAGAACCACACAGCAGGCTGGTTCCTCCGGCAGCTCTCCTGCGGGCACCGCGGCCACGCGCCGGCCCCGTGCGGGGTTACTGCCTTTCTGCTCCAGTTACTGCCTCAGTTTGTGAGAGCCTGCAGTGACAATGTGGTACTCGTGTTAAGGAGAGGGGAAAGGACATGCCAAACTGTCCTGGTTTAGCTGGGATAGAGTTAGTTTTCTTCCTAGTAGCTGGTATGGTGCTGTGCTTCGGGTTCAGTATGAGGATAACGTTGATTACACACTGATGGCTGAGCAGAGCTTGCCCAAAGTCAAGGACTTTTCAGTGCCTCATGCTCTGCCAGTGACAAGGTGCTCAAAAAGCGGGAGGGAGAATGGCCCAAACTGGCCAGAGGGATATTCCTACCACAGGGCATCCTGCTCAGTGTATAAACTACGGGAGTCACCAGTCACTGCTCAGGGACCGTCAGTGGTTCCTCTTGCTGCTCAGAGGAAAAAAAATAAAACATCAAAATTAAGTTTTTACTTCCTCCTTGCCCTGACAAACGGGTGGCTGGGGCTGTCATTTTCTCAGTGCCCCTCTGAAGTGCTGGTCTCACATCCAGGCTGTCAGATCCAATCATACCGTGGGAAAAAGGGTAGGAAAGATTATAAAACTTCTGTGTATGAGCCCTGAAATGGGCTTTTTTGATTTTCTGCTTCCTACCCAGGCACCAAACTTTGAGACACTCAAACTTCAACTAAGCAGGCCCTAAACTATCAGGCAGTAATTCCCTCCTGCTGAGGATGGAAGAGGTTCTCCTGCATCCCCAGCATGGCTGGGTGGGGTCAGACTGACAAGCCTCACCTGGGCTCTACACCCCACCCATGGGCCTAGAGCCCATTTAAGCTCAGCCTGGGTCACCAGTCCTTTCCTGAGCTCAGCTGGAGATGTGCAGGTCTCTGGTACCAGTACAACCACGCCTGACCATGGACCCCCATCATCCACCTGAGAAATGTGGCCTGGTAAGGCTTGGCTTTGCTTTGCTTAAGGATTAACCTGGTGGGTTTGTGACTCGTGTGAAGTGTGAGCTTGTTGCAGGGGCTGCAGAGGGACTGAGTGTCCGGGGAGGGATGAGGACAGCCCAGCCACAGCCCCTGTCTGAGCTCCTGCCCTGTGGTTGGGACAAGCTTTTCTCAGCTGCATGGGCTTTGCACAGAGCTGTGACTACATCAGAAACTCCATTCCTTCGGGAACTGATGCTTTTGGATATGAACAAGTGTGGGACCCTGGTGCTCCAAGGCAGGGCCATGGGAAGCAGCATTCTCCCTTCTTACTCACAGAGATTCATCCTTTCCTATTTACTTCTGAACACTTTTTGTTAGCATGTTCTTATGATGCTTTAGGGCTGGAAACATCAGGAATGTAAATCAGAGCTTGTCATTCATGGGCATCATGTTTATTTTACATTAATATATGCTTTCTGTTAAAATATCACAGATTCAGTTGTGAATCTTGCCTATTACCTGAAGCTTATTGAGATTTTTTCCCCTTCCCTTATATTTATGCACATGAAATGCTGTGTTTGATGATGAAGTGGTTTCTGACTGAAGGGATCAGGATGTTTGGGAAGTCACAGACTCCATGGCCTCTGTGCTCTGACTTAACAATTTTGTTGCCTCTGTTCCCCTGGGTTTTACCTCTTTTTCTGCTGGTGAAGGTAGTGAGGGAGCACAGAAAGCATCTTCTCTATTTCTCTTTACTGGCTAATACAAGTCTATGTCTTGCCCAGGGGGGAGTCCAGTATTGCCTTTAGAATGGGGAGAACAAAAAAAATAATATAAAAGGTGTCTGTGGTTCTGGAAAGATTTGAGGATTTCTCTGGCGAGACAGAGAGTGGGGAGTCCTCCCCTGCCACTGCCAGCATCGGTCAGCTGTGAAATGCTTCAGAGAGAAGGCATAGAGAGGGACAGTCCTTGTTATCCGGGGCTGTCTGGTAGGAATCAGGAGGGAGGTGTGTACCAAATGATATTTTTCAGCTGTGAGCCTCCAGCTGCATGACATTTCCAATTATCCAAGCACATACATATGGATGTGCAGACCCCGCTGCGCTGACGGGCTCTGCTGAGACGGAGCCCGCCCGGCTCTGCTGCCACCCCACCCCACCCCACAGATGGGCACGGGCAGCTCGCAAAGCCTGATGGAAAGGAGAGCTAAACTTTGTCCTTGAGACCTCCATACGCTGTCGGGACACTCGGCAGCGTTCTGGAGCGTGGTGCAAAGCCTGGATGAGAGGAGAGGCACTTATTTCCTACGGAGCTTTTCCTCCCCCGATGCTTCAGCTCAGGTCCGTGGGCAATTAACTGAATCCCAGGCAGACAGGTTTGGGCATCCCGCAGGATCAGGGATGGGTTTCCTGCAGGGCACGAGCGAGGATGCTCTTGTTTCTCTGAAGTGTTATTAATGACTGGGATTATCCTTTGGCTGCAGTAAAAGCTGTTCTACCCACACAGTGTCCATGAGTCAGATCCCAGAGAGCCAACACAGAGGTGAGCAAGTGACCCATCCTACTGATCAACACTTATTGGCAACAGGAAGGTGGAGGAGGAGGTTTAAAGGATCCTCTTCTCCCAAAATTTCAGGATTAGGTGCAGGATCTGGGATTTAAAACTTTACAAGGAGACTTGCTGATTGGATATGAAAAATAGATAGGATTTTTTTTCTGTAAGCTCCATTTATACTCATTAGAGTGCTACAAGTAATAATACCAGGAAATAGATTTGCAGGCAGAAGTATGATTTTTAACTTAAGGGTGTTCATTTAATTTCAGCTCTTGTCTCCTAGATGTGACTCCTCCTAATGCTCTAAATAGCTCTTCTGCCTCTTTGATGTTTACACCCTTCAAATGCATAAAGACAGTTCTCTACAATTCCTCATTTTTCCAAGCAATACATACTTAGTGCTTTTCATCTCTCTCCATAAATCAATCCCTTTCCTCCAACAGGAGCTAGAATAGGATTTTTTCCCTTATTAGATTTGTACTGAGAATTTCTTTTCAGAAACAGATAAATGATACAAGGTTTTTTTCATGACAAAGCATCCTATCATATATTATTAGCAAACATTTCCACAGTAGAACAGGAATAAAAATAGAAAGTGGGCTATAAAAAAAGAATGTATAACAGGATAGCATCTAATCTCGCAGTATGGTGCTAAAAGTGGAGCATTTCCTTCACATTTCTTTGCAGCCCTTCAAGGAAAGATCCAGGAGGCCTCAGAAATGCTTAGCATCTTTTACTTAAGGTTTTCGTTCAATTCTATGTGATCCTTGACACTGAGTTAATGAATTTTCTCCTTATTCAAAAAGCCCACCCACTGCTTGTGGTGTGTTTGAAGCTTCAGATCCTTTCTGCCAGCTCAGCTGCTGCTCCCTGCCTTGCTGTCCCTCTTCCCAGCACCTCTGCATTGCTTGTGCCCAACCTCTTCCACGAAACTTCAGTCAAGAAACTACCTGAGTTATAAAAAAATATCTCAGATCCCACTTATTCACTGAGTTTCAGTGGAAACCATCAAACATGAACTGCTTGGGGCTCCCACCTGGAGCCAGGTTTAACCAGGCCAGGTTAAACAGGTACATGATGTGCATTTAAGATCAAGATTCCCAGGGATCACAGATCTCAGACACACGTTCAGCCAAAAGCCTGATGTTCTTCTCTGCACTGCTCTTAGAGCTGTGAATGTGAGCAGTGAGGAAAGGAGAGGCTGATCAATGAGTTTATTTTCCTTCCTTGTGGCTTCAGGGGTGAACTGGAGAACAGGAACATTCCCCTGGGGCTGAACAGCCCAGCAGGGCTGGCTCAGGCTCTCAAACTCCACCTGGGACCTGCTACAGAGATGGGCAGGGACAACGAGGTTTAAACACCAAACATTTTGGTGATTATATAATAAATGTGGCAAATAATAAGCTGTGCAGCTGTGGCATATATTTAGGGAGGGAGCCTGGAGAGAGCTTCTCTCTTCTTACCAAGGAGCAGGTGCTGCTAAGAAACCAATATCTGAAACTTTTAGCAAAATTCCAAAGATCTTCTCTGGAGCTGCTGCCAGGAAGCGGAGAGAAGGCAGAAAGCCCAACACAAAGCCAACATGGTTTTTAATACACAAGTCAGACCAGTGCCAGAAATTGTTGTGCTCTGGGTTTTGTGACTGTGCAATTTAATTTCTTATTGTTCTCGCTGTCCTTAGAGCCAGGTCAGCCCAGCAGTGGGTCTGACCACTTCCCTGGGGCAGCTGCTTCTTGGACACCGTGGCAGATCTCTGTCTGTTGAAGTTCTCTGTTTTTGTTGCAAAAACTTCATTGCTGCCACCTTGGGGCCTGCTGGGTCCCTGGGAAGAGTTATGCTCTGGTTTTTCTTTTTTTTTTTT